>JAIGNY010000248.1:345000-480000 GCA_020152595.1 Chiridota heheva
GTTCGGCGTGTAACGGCCTTAAATGGCTTTAAATCTGCAAAATGTTTAAACACTTTCTTCAAGTATTCCAGCATATTGGTTGACGAATACGGCAGTATCGTGTCTGGGGGAAGTATTGGGGGCTTAGCTCCCCTAAAATGTCTTAGCCCACCCCCTCCCCCTCCTTTCCCAAAACAAACAAAAGATTGTCACAGCAATATATTTAATTTACTAAAATATCAAATGAACTATATACAAAACAGATCATGTTAGCAGTTTGTTTTATTCGTATCGATTGAATTATCGTTAATTTTGTACCAAAACTTTTACAGTTTGCACCAAAATTCCTCAATTTTGGACCAAACATCTTTAATTTTGCATTTGGACCAAAATCTACAGCATAGAGCCAAAAACCTTCAAATAGGGAGATGCTCCACCACACCCCGCACAATAATTTTTAAATAAGAATTTACCTTTTCGCCCAATGTGCAATTGCCAAAATTTGCTTTGACAAGGGGTATAAGTGGAATTACTTATCAGGGGAGCAAGAACTCGAAAATTTTCCATATGAAAATTGCACTCGTAAATTTACATGTTGCTGCTAATTGGGAAATCTTGAATTTACGGGAATTCTTGAATTTTGGGGGTTTCTTGGATTTTGGGGAATTCTTGAATTTTCGGGAATTCTTAAATTTTCGGGAATTCTTGAATTTTCGGGAACTCTTGAATTTTCGGAAATTCTTCTTAAATTTTTGGGAATTCTTCTTGAATTTTCAGGTATTCTTCTTAAATCTTTAGGAATTCTTCTTCAATTTTTGGAAATTCTTCTTGAATTTTCGAGAACTCGCCTTAAATTTTTAGTAATTTTCTTCATTTTCGGGATATTTTCTTTAAATTTCCGCGAAATTTCTTTCACTTTTCGGTAAATTTTCTTCTTTCTCGTGAAACTTCCGTGGGAAATTTTCTTCAATTTCCAGAAAATGTCTTTAATTTTCGGGAAGTCACTGTCAATTTTTCAGGAAATTTTGCCAAATTTTCAACTATTTTCCTACAGTTTTATGTTTTAATTTCACAATTTGTCCTCCTTACCGGGGAGAAAGAAAGCAACCAGGAAATATAAGCCCTTTCGGAGGTATGTGGAAGGTGGGGTGGGGCATGAATTGTGATTCTCAGTAGGGGGCTTAAGCCCTCTCAAAAGGAAAAGCTAGACACGCCCCTGATATAGGGGCCTATACTTACCCATTTTCGTTCTCCTTCAGTAACGATCACGATCAAAATTTAGTGTCCAGTAACAAAATGTTTAGTGATGAATATTTCATACAAAAAATAATGAAGTAGAAAAGTTTTATGACCTGTACATTTTCAAGTACATCAAGAGATTACTACTTTTGCGGAACATCTCGTTTTCATTTCGGTACGTGTATAGTACTAAGTAGGCCTACTGGTAATACTTCCTTGGCTACAATGACCAGTAACTTCCAAAGCCTATTTAACTTCTGGTCTGCATGTGCTGTTGATTTCGAATGCAATTAAACACTTTTTCCATTCTTTATCCACTCAGCACAATAAGCCATTTGTAAATAACTGAACTTAACCTTTGGACATTATATATGCCTTGCTTCTTATTTCGGCAGTATTTATGAAGGTCAACGATGTAAAACTTCCATACAAAGCATAACAAGAACACCCTTTAAAAAGTTCTGTCGCGGCATTTTAGTTTTTTGTGTATGGATAGTAATAAAGAAAGCGGTGGCGTGTCTTAAGAGGAGGGGGAGGGGCGGGGCTTCTTCCCCTAAAAATTCATAATCCCTCCCCTAAAAAGAAAAAAAAAACATTAGTCAACTTCTGCCAAATTTTCATGAATTTTAAGGAAATCTTCGTCAATTTTCGGGAAATATCCTTCATTTAGGGGGAAATTTCCTTCCTTTTCGTGAAATCAAAGAGCTTGAAGCTCTTTGGTGAAATTCTTTTAAATTTCCGGGATATTTTCTTCAATTTCCAAGAAACTTTTATACTTTCCAGTAAAACAAGCTGTCAATTCGAGAAATTCTTAGGAAAGTGCTGCGATTCCATTTTCTAAACATTAAAAAAAAAAATTCAGAAGGACAAACTTGGGAAATTTTGGGTAAAAAGTCAGATATACTTCAGAAATTCTCTCTCCCCCCCCCCCCCAACGCCGGGGGCGGAGGACCATGGCCCCTTAATCATTTTAAAGCAATAGTTTTCAAATAGGCCTTATTTATCTTAATTATTCAAATATAATAATTACATCGGTCTTGCCCCCTCCCTTCGAATATAAAACCTGTGTCGGGGGCCCTGCTGCCAGTGCCCTCGACGGGCCTGTTGAGCAGTTTGTAACTTAAATAAATCGTCCATACTATTACTTGTTATTCGGCTATTCCCATAAAGTTGATTGACAGAACATCTTTAATTTTGACGGTCCAAACATTCCACCGTGACGATAGCATCAGGGTCGCTGGGTGACAGCGGTGTTCAAAGCTTCTGTGTAGTGTACTGAAATGAGGCCCAGATCTGTCAAATGCTCTTGCCCGAGGTAGGTTTATATTCTCTTTTGAGCTGAGAATTGGCAAGACACAACCAATGAAGAATAACTGCATGGCGGATATTTGGGAAGAAATCAACCGCCATTGGTTCAATGGTAGGCATTCTACAATCTGACAAGTCGCTTAGGAATATTTTCATGGCTCACCCACAGTCGTTGCCAGTGGGGCCAATCCCCAGAACCCCCTTCCTCTAGATCCGCCCATAAACTTCTTAAAGTGGTTAAATACAGAGTGGTTTAGTACGATGCAAGTACAGCATATATAAGCCGTCAAAGGTACATCATCATCATTAATACAATGCATTGAATTAAGTTGATTTGTTTGTTATCGATGCGACGACGACGACGAGTGAACACACAATTACAATGACGGGGTCGTCGCCTGCGTATTCGGTTATGATAGTAACAATGCTATCACGAAACGCTTAATACGACCCGGACGAGAACACAGGGTACGACGCACGGACAGACATAACATCGACAACCAAGTCAATGTCCACGGCCTTTGATAAGCAGTTGTGGTACACTGGCGATAAATAAACTGATGAATTTAAGCTAAGTTTTGTTTGTTGTTTGCTTAGGGAAAAGATTACCCTGTAATCGGCAATTTTACTTATTTTAGGAGATTGTACCGCCCAATATCTATATAAATTCAACAGTTCAAGGAACATAGATTAACGCAGACAACATTATCTTAAGGATTAGTTCAGTGGTCAGGCATGTCCCTCTTATACTGTTATATGAAAGAGGATTTTAAAGGAAACAATATCTACCTACTGTAGTGTAGCGGTTATTATACCTGTCTACAGACCACGAGACCACGAGGCCCTGGGTTCAAGCCTGGGTTGGGTAGACACGCCAGTGTACCACAACTGGTTTTCAAAGGCCGTGGACATTGACTTGGTTGTCGTACGTCGTACCTGTGTTCTCGTCCGTGTCGTATTAAGCGTTTCGTAATAGCATTGTTACTATCATAACCGATTACGCAGGCGACGACCCCGTCATTGTAATTGTGTGTTCACTCGTCGCAAGGAAACAAATGGTGCAAAAAGTGTTTAACAATCTTTTTTCGTTTAGCTGTTAAGGAGATATCCAAGTTTAAAGCTCTTGTTTATCTGTGTAGAAATGACTGGTGTAGTAAGTCTGCTATGGAATGTCGAAATATGCACTCCCATTCTAAACAATTGTTAATGTATTTTAAAGAAAACTTTTTTAACCTTTTTTAACTGTTTGAATTGTTTTTCTTTGAACTTTCCCTAACGAGAATGTAAATTATAATAACCCTAACGAGGTTATATTTCACTTCTTTCCGGCAATATCCAATGGTTTTTGAGTCACAAAATATGATAGAATACATAAAGATTTTGAGGAATCTGAGGCTTTGACGTCACAACTAGTCTGATTCCAGTCGTTTATACACAACAATACCAAACTTTAGACTTAAATATCTCTTCTGTTAATGGAATAAGATTTTTGAATGCTTTTTTTACACATCCTGTTTCTTTTAAAGTCTTCTTCCATATAAGATGGACATGCTTGACCATTTAACTAATAATAGCGAAAAGGGACAAGCAGAAATGTGAAACCCACTTGATAGAGATATTGAATTATAGAATTTAGAGTTATCAGTTTATAGGCAAATGACAGTGGTGTATAGGAACTTTAATGTAGAAAAATGACACCACAATCTCACTTTCTTTATAATTAACCTCTTTGGGTTTGATGATTGACAGCTTGTTTTAACCAATTACCGCACGAATTTGCCTAGCAACAATATCTGCGTAACTAAGTGAGGAAGGGGGGAGGGGGAGGCAAACATCATTCACTAGTGCACCATAACTGGTTATCAAAGGCCGTGGACAATGACTTGGTTGTCGATGTTATGTCTGTCCGTACGTCGCACCTGTGTTCTCGTCCGGGTCGTATTAAGCGTTTCGTGATAGCATTGTTACTATCATAACAGAATATGCAGGCGACGACCACATGCGCGCATGACCCAGATGATAAGAACTTCACTTTCGTATCCAAAAGTTTTTGGTTCTATATTGTAGATTGTGGTCCTTTAAAATTTTGGCCCAAATTTGAAAATTTTGATAAAAGCCTGAACCAAATTGAAAGATGTTTGGTCGAAAATGGGAGGATTTTTTGATGCAAACTGTAAAAGGTTGGGTCCAAAATGAATGATAGCTCAGTCGATACGATTGCAAAAAATGCCACACATGGTTCATTTGATTTTTAAGTTAATTATATTCATGACTTCACAGAAATTTGGGAGGTGAGGGGGAGGCTCCCAATAGCCCCCGTGGACACGTCACTGCTTTCTTTATTACTATCAATACCAGAAAGATACAAAATTAATGCCACGACAGCCATTTTTTAAAGGGTGTTCTTGTCAGATTACTATACACTATTTGAACATCCTACCACGGACAAATGCCATTCTTCTGAAAGGCAAGGGCTTTTCAAGCAAAATTACATTTGAATAACACTTGAATAATTTTGGTAGGAAATTAATTCCAGGGTAACCGCCACAAAGTATGACACCTGTGGATTTGCCCCTTGTGCCAACCCTATCTCCAGTAGCCTAATTAAAGGGGGACTTCCTCAGCATTTGATTGGTCAATAAGATTCCCCCAGTATTTGATTGGTCAATAAGATTCCCCAGTATTTGATTGGTCAATAAGATTCCCCCAGTATTTGATTGGTCAATAAGATTCCCCTAGTATTTGATTGGTCAATAAGATTCCCCCAGTATTTGATTGGTCAATAAGATTCCCCAGTATTTGATTGGTCAATAAGATACCCCCAGTATTTGATTGGTCAATAAGATTCCCCCAGTATTTGATTGGTCAATAAGATTTCCCAGTATTTGATTGGTCAGTAAGATTCCCCCAGTACTTGATTGGTCAATAAGATTCCCCCAGTATTTGATTGGTCAATAAGATTCCCCCAGTACTTGATTGGTCAATAAGATTCTCCCAGTATTTGATTGGTCAATAAGATTTCCCCAGCATTTGATTGGTCAATAAGATTCCCCCAGTATTTGATTGGTCAATAAGATTCCCCCAGTAATTGATTGGTCAATAAGATTCCCCAGTATTTGATTGGTCAATAAGATTCCCCAGCATTTGATTAATCAGTAAAATTACTCCAGTATTTGATTGGTCAATAAGATTCCCCCAGTATTTGATTGGTCCATTATGGACATGTGAATCTTGACCATGTGACATTATTTAAATTAGTTTTCTGGAAATTACAGATTCCGATTTGAAAAGGTCTATGACCACTAGACCAGGAAGGTCTTCAAATCAAAACCTTCTACTATCCGTGGCTCTTTCTCTTTTCTTGGGTAATTCTAGCTTGAAATGTAACTTTAAAATTGACATATTCTTGTGTAGTAATAGATTGTTCTTTGGAACTAGCAGCCATACATAAAGCACAAATAAGGCCTGTAAAAGGCTAAACAAGATTTAACGGTTCAAAGATATCAAACGTGAATAGAGCTTAAGATGTCTAGTAAGTACCCAATGTCTAGAATGATATCACCCCCATCTCCTACAGCCCTATTAGTAGGGGTTAACAGTAGAATAGCTAGACTATTTTGCAGGGAGGGAGAGGGGGAAACTATTAAAAAAAAAAAATCAAGCTACCCCCTGGGGAAAATGTCACATATTTTCAAAAAAAAACTTGGGGAATTTTCATGAAAACTTCAGATATTTTGAGGAAAAAGTAAGATATGGAAAAAAAATTCAGAAATTTTGGGAAAATGTTAAAAACTTTAGGAACTATGAAGCAATTCAGAAATTTTGAGGAAAAATTTGGATATTTTGAGAAATAATTAAGATATTTTGAGGAAAAACTTAAGATATTTTAAGGAAAAACTCCTGCATTGAGAATTTTTATAAATAAGTCAGAAATTTGCTAACTCTAAACTGCCAAATAGGCCTAGCGTAAAAATTCGATTTTTGGAAATTTTGTGATTTTCTTTGCTAAAATGACTGGTATCCAACTGAATTTTAAAAGATCGAACCCTATTCATCAGGATTACCAAAACAATTTAACATACTGATTAATGTTGTTGTGCAAATTTTCCGACTTTTTAGAAATTTGTGGCCATGGGGGGAAATTGCCTGTCCCACATTTAGCTATGCCACTGGGTGTTAGTAATAGTGGGTAATCTTGATGTCAAACTATGACTGTGCAATCTATTATCGTGATTGACGTAAAGCTTTACAATAAAATGTAAAATAGCAACAATTCTGATTAGAAAAAGAAGAAAAAAAAAACATATTTCAATTAAAACATTTTATTTCTTGAATTCACATAATTAATCAATATAATCATATTAATCTGAAAAAAACCATTCATCTTAAAACATATCATTACATTATATTACGATCTCAGCAGATGAAGCTACTTGTGTGATCCTAGTGATCCATTACTATACTGGGTACCTGAAGATCAGCTGATGACGACTAGGAGATTTGCTGGAAGCCTCTGGGTTGAAGAGCAAGCAGCAGAAGTGCTACTTAACGAATGTGACAATTAACGCCAAATCAAAGACGACAATTGGATGCTGGAATGTAAGGACATTATTAGAAATGGGAGAAACAGCAGTAATGGTTAAGGAGATGAGGAAATATAACATAGGAATACTCGGAATTAGTGCAATAAGATGGTTGGGTTTTGGTAACGTTTCAACAGAATCTGGTGAGCTAATTCTTTTCTCATGAAAAAGGAGTAACTATCATTATAGCTAAGGAATTAAAGTACAGCCTTATTGATTAGAATCTAATAAATGAACAAATTATTCAAGCAAGATTCCAGACAAAATTGATGAAACTAACCATTATACAGATCTATGAGCCAACAGAACAGGCAGAGGAGAATGTGAAAGATGATTTCTATGAGCAACTTTAAAGAATTATTGGTGAAGTACCAAGTCACGATATATTGATTGTAATGGGAGACGCTAATGCTAAAGTTGGTGGAGTAAATAGCAGTAGAGAAGTGTGATGGGGGGAAAGAAGGTGTGGGAATTATGAACAACAATGATGGCGAACGATTTGCAGATTTATGTGAGGTTAATGGACTCATCATTGGAGGTACTGTGTTCAAGCATAGAGACATCCACAAGTACACCTGGACTGCTCCAAATGGCAATACTAGAAACACCTGGACTGCCTCAAATGGCAATACTAGAAACCAAATTGACCAATTCACAATATCTAGGAAACATAGAGGGTCTTTGTTAGATGTAAGATGCAAAAGAGGAGCCGATATACACAGTGACCACAATTTGTTAATTTGGAAATATCAGAGTTAAACTGAGAGATGAGAAGACAAATAGCCAAACATCAAGACCCATTTTTGAGTTGAATAGACTAAAATGTGCAGAAGACATGACTACAACAAAGAGCTGAACAAGAATATGAGGAGAGACAGGAATGATAGTATAAACGAAAAAAAGATCAATATTGAAACAGCACATATCAATGCTGCAAAGAAAGTATTAGGGAAAAGAAAAGGCATAAGTAAACCATGGATTTCAGCTAACTCATGGAGAGCTGTTGAAAACAGGAAAAATCTCAAATGTCAAATAGATGAAGCAAAATCTGAAAGAATAAGACGGCTAAAATGAACAGAATATGAGAAGAAAAACAGAGAAGTAAAGAAAAGAGTCCGATCAGATAAAAGATGGTAGATAATATGGTGAAAGAAGCAGAAAATGCAGCATCATATGGAGACATTAGTAGTCTATACAAAATTACAAAGAAGATATGTTATAAAGGAAGAAGAAAGAATGTTGGAGTGAGGAATGGAAAGGAAAGCTTATCACTGGAGAAGATGAGATGAGAGAAAGATGGAAAGAACACTTTGAATCAACTTTAAACCAACCTATACCAGAGGCAACCAACCAAGGTATAGAGGCAAACGAAGATGGCATTAATGTCGAGATGGGAGAGATCAAGCCAAAGAAATAAAGAATGCTGTGTCAAAATGAAAAAGAGCCAGGAGTGGATGGAATAAGCATTGAAATGTGGAAAGGTAGTATGGATTTGACAGAGACCTTTACATTATTCAACCAAATTTTAGATACAGAAGAAGTGCCAGATCCATGAACTGGCATATGGCAGCAAATGAGGAGTGTTAAGCGATGGAAAACTATCTGACTGGTTTTCTGTAAAAACTGGGGTAAAACAAGGATGTGTAATGTCTGGTTTCCTCTTTATACTTAGTATTGACTGGGTGATGAGAAGCAAGGCAGAAGAAATGAAATTTGGTGGAACTCCTAGACGATCTTGACTACGCTGATGACATTGCACTTATTTCTAGCACCAAACAACAACTCCCAAGACAAAACAAGCAAACTACATCAGACAGGTAAAATGGTTAGTCTGAAGATTAATGAAAAAAAGACAAACGATCATGCGATTAACAACAAAACTGACGGAACAATTAAAGTTGCAAATGCAGAGCTTAAAGATGTTGATAGCTTTGTCTATCTCGCAGCAACACTGTTCAAAGAAGGAGGCACTGATGAAGGTATCAAATGCAGATTTGGGTTGGCACAGGCAACTTTCAAACAATTTGACAAGATTTGGAAATCAAACATTTACCGGATAAAAACTAAACTGAAAACCTGGAAGCTGACAAAAAGCTGACGAGAAGAAACTAGATGTGTTCCAAAGGAGATGCCTTAGAATTATTTTAAAAATTAGATGGCCAGTGAAAGTTACCAATGAAGAACTATATGAAAGAACAAGCACAGTGGAGATAAGCAAGGGAATATTTAAGAGAAGATTGGAGATGGTTGTTTTATATATATATATATATATATATATATATATATATATATATATATATATATATATATATATATATATATATATATATATATATATATATATATATATATATATATATATATATATATATATATATATATATATATATATATATATATATATATATATATATATATATATATATATATATATATATATATTATATATATATATATATATATATATATATATATATATATATATATATATATATATAAATATATAAATATATATATACATATATATATATATATACATACATACATACATACAAACATACATACATACATACATACATCCTTTGAAAAGCAGCATTACGATTGGTTGTTTCCCCTTCCTATGATATTCTATATCATTTCAAAAATGCTTTGATGGTCCAAATGTTGATTTGCACATCATTCACATAGACTTATACATTCATCTCAACAAAAAAAGTTTCCTAAAAAGGCAATATGACTAAAATAAAATAAATATATGTTGCTGATCGACCACCATATACAGTGCCAATCAACCACCATAAACAGAGGCGATTGACCACTATACAGAGCGATTGACCACTATACAACAGTGCCAATCAACCATCATATAACTGTGCCGATTGTTTAAACCTACAAACAGAAAATAATGCCACCAAAAGCGAACAAATTCTTTTGTACTAGCTTTCATTAAGTCTATGACAAATTCAAGTAACAAAATATTTTCAGCAATTATTTTATTTGTCCTACCTTCTAATTCAAGATTTTGAATGAAGAAAACTACAATCGGAAATTAACATACATATCATTTTGGCCAAAGGATGACAAATTATACACAAAAGTAAAATATATTTTGATGCATTTAAACTGTAATGGTTTGGTTTCTTGATGTTCAACGGCACTGTGACAGTAAGTCAAATATGCCTAGTATACTGTAATCAAGTAAAGAAAGTATTATTCACAATGATTATAACAGCTACAAGGTTTATTGCAACCAATAATGATCACAATAATGCCCTTCCCCCAATTTACTAATCAATTAACCTCAAGGTACTTTATTTAGGCTGACACTTTCATGGAAATGATCCCCATAACCACAACAATCACTAAATTGAATCGTCATGATAACCTATGGTGATTACCAAAACTTAAATGATCACCATTACTACAATAATCACTATATTAACATTGTTACACCAACCTAAGATTTTTGCCAAACCGAAAATGATCCCCATAATCACTACACTACATGGTCCCCTTAAATTCATGACCTTTAAGATCACCAAACCTTTGATGATCACCAAGTTAATGATGATCACCAAGTCTATGATGATCACCAAACATCAATAATCACCATAACCTCAATATTCACTATAACCCACTTTGACTATCATATTCGAAAATGATCACCATACCTTCAATGATTACCATAACTACACTGATGATCAAAATTCACTTCAATCATCAAAATGAATGACCATTATAATGTCCTGCTTCCGGCCCACAATTAACTTGAAGATACCTTACTTAATCTGCCACAGATGATCAGCATAACACATGATCACCATTACACATCATGATCACCACACCTATGATGATCAATTACTATTGATCACCATAACCATGATAATCACTATACCCCACAAAAACCAACATAACACATAACAATCACTATATCTGCAATGATTACCAAAAGTACACAGACCATCAAAACCAACAACAATTACTATAATGCCCTGTCCTCACTGTATCTCAATACTGGCACTTTCATGACTGTGGTCCAATAAACTATAACTTGTAATAAACATAATTACTTTATTCCTTTGTTGATGTTGATGCAAAACAAGAGAGATTAGCACTGATACCCTGACTTAATATGCTTGCAAACATTGAATCATAGAAAAATATGAATCTGGGAATAAAAGTATAGTAATATTTCCGAGTGTTTTCAGATCTGGAGTGCTTTCAAGTTAAACAGCAAAGTGGTATAAAAGACATATCAAGGTTGGGACATATAGACCAACAGCCTATTCTTATAATGAAGGCTTAATACATACTTAAATTATCAACCCATTGTCATACAGCCTGATGAAAAAACAAAATCACATAAAAGAATATCACATAAAAGAATGAAAAATGATAGGGAAATAAAGCCAAAAATTTAATCGAAAAAGTGGGTACAAAAATTATAGTTTAATAATGCTTTCAGAATAACTAAGCCTCTACAATACCAAATCATAAATAGGGTAGAAATAAATAAATGAGAAGTGAGTATTTCAAGGTAAGGGATCAACCTTGACAAAAGTAAGAAAAACATTACATGCAGCCAACCTAGTACAACAATTTTAAAACATGGCTCTTTAAGTTGCTTCATTTAAACAAGGCAAGATCTACAAAATTTCAGAAAAATCTTAAATTTTTACATATTCTGAATTTATAATTCCTTAACTTTGACAAAAAACCTCGTTTCTGGGGTACTAATCAGGGCAATAATTAATTGTTTAAGTTCCTTTCAGGCAAGATTTACATTTAATCATATTCCTTTCATGCCAGAAACCAATCATTGTGATTTTTTAGCGTCCAGAAAAATGATTGCTTGGACTTCCTTTGATGACAATGAATCCATTGTTCAGCACAATCCATTGGAAAATTTTAACTAAGTCTCAACCTAAGAAACATAATAGGGAAATAAGGTCTGAAATATAATTTAAAAAAAAAATGGTACAAAATTCTAGTTTAATAATGCTTTCAGAATCAGACATCACAAATGATACAAATCCCCTCGCTGCTAATAACATGCTTTCCACACTATGTCACAACTGCCATCCCACCCTCTGTTCTGCATGATGTCCCATTCTATATCACTACCTACATGAAATCATACAAGAAATCCAGATACCATTCCACCACATGACCTATATGCCATCACACCTGCAATCAAGATGACATCTCACCATATTCCTTACCACACTGTCCCACATACCATGCCACCCTGTCCCACATGCCAACCCCCCTATCCCATATACCATGCCACCTTGTCCCACATCACATCCCTCTCTGTACCATGTGCCATCCTACCGTCCCACATGCTGTCCTTCCATGCACCACGTGCCATCCAATCCTGTCCTACAGGCCATTCCATCCTATTCCACATGTTATCCCACCCTGTCCCATCCCACCTGAAATCTAAATGACATGCCATCCTGTTTCACATGTCATTACAATCTGTCCCCCATGCCATCCCACCTTGTCCCACATGCCATCCCAGCCAGTCATAAATACCATGACACCCCTTTGTTTCACATGCCATACCACTCTGTCCCACATGTTATCTCACCCTGTCCTATATGCCATGACATTCTGTCCCACATTCCATGGTACCTTGTCCCACATGCCACCCTGTCCCACATACTATCCTACAATGTCCCACATTTCATCCCATCCCCCATGTCATCCCACATTCATCCTAATTCCTACATCTACCAATCATTCTACCATCTTCCACCCAACATTCTTACCTCTAACTCCCATCCCCTCACTTATATCAACTCAACATCACCATTCACCTACCATCCCCCTTCACCTGCCATCCTCCGTTCATCTACCATCCTCCGTTTATCTGCCACCCTCCATTCACTTACATCCTCTATTCCTCAACATCCCCATTCACCTACCATCCCCCACTCACCTACCATCATCCAATCACCTACTACCCCAACCCACCTTTTGCCATCCATTCATCTACCAAATATACTCTTTAATCAACTCAGCATTCCAACCTTCACTAGAACCTCCACTCACTCCATTGCACTACAGACCCCCAGCCTGAACTTAAATCTGACACTTCCAATACAAACATGCTCAACTTTTATTCCCCTTATAAACCTAATAGGGCTGACCTATCAACCAAATCAGACTGAAAATTCATTGCAGATTAACTTGGGAGTTTTTCATAAGTCTATTATGTTTCCACTCTATTCTAGCAAAACCTTATTGCTTTTTCCCTATTCATTCCTAAGACACAATTTCATTCAGTTGTCAGTTTTATTATTAACCTTTTTTTTTACATCCCAGAACAAATCCTTTACTTGCTGCTATTCACGTCTGGAATGCATTCGTTCTCCTTTATATAATGCATGAGGCCAGATGGTCAAATAGATGTTGACGAATGTACGGGCGGATGAATGTACTGTACAAACGGATGAATCGATGGATGGACGGACAAATGGTAAAGATGCTATCCCCTTTTTACCAACTTCGTTGACAAGAAGATAATAACTAAGCCTCTAACAATACCAAATCATAAATAGGGTAGAAATAAATAACTGAGAAGTGAGTATTTCAAGGTAAGGGATCAACCTTAACAAAAGTAAGAAAAACATTACATGCAGCCAACCTAGTACAACAAGTTCAAAACATAGTTCTTGAATTTGCTTCATTTAAACAAAGCAAGAATTCTCAAAAAATTCAGAAATATTTTTACATATTCTTAAATTATTGGTCTCTTGAATTTGCCAAAAACCTTGTTTCTGGGATATTAGTTCAATCAGGCAAAACATTCATTGTTTGAGTTCCTTTCAGGAAAGATTCACATTTCATCATATACCTTTCATGCCAAAAAGTAATCATTTTAATTTTCTTACCAGTCCAGAAAAATAATTTTCTGAACTTCCTTCGATGACACTGAATGAATTATTCAGCACAATCTATTGGAAAATTTAAACTAAGTCTCGACCTAAAAAACATAATAAGGAAATAAGGTCTGAAAGGAAAAATAAATAAAAAAGGGTACAAAATTCTAGTTTAATAATGCTTTCAGAATAACTAAGCCTCTACAATACAAAACCATAAATAGAGTAGAAATAACTGAGAAGTGAGTATTTCAAGGTTAACAAAAGTGAAAAACACATTACATGCAGCCAACCTAGTACAACAATTTTAAAACATGGTTCAAGTTCATTTAAACAAAGTTCTTAAAATCTTAAATTGTGCATCTCTTAAATTTACACATATACACACACATAAAAAAAAAACAGTTTCTAGGATATTACACACAAAAAAAGTTTTAAGGAATTTCAATATATATCTAACGTAATGTAGAAGAAGGAGAGACCACCCAGAAGTGCCAAGTTATTCTATGAAATACTAACTCCTACCCCTTTTTCCAAAAAAGTTTATTTGAGTCATGAAAAAGTTTCAAAAAGTACATAACAACTTTTTCTTCCATACTGAAAAAGGACTGAATATAAATGATGCATAAAATGTGGAGAGCAGTTGCTCCAAAATTTTGAATATCAATTTTAATTGTTGAAACAATTTCAAATTTGGCCATCTTTTTGGTTCTCAATGGACATCCAGACCCACTTTGTGAATCTCAACCTCTAAGATTCTAGAGACCTTTACAAGTCCAACATAATACAATATGATATCAAAATGACCAATCAAGACACAATTTAAGCTAACAGTACTGAAAATGTAATAAAAGGATTAGTTCAGGGGTCAAGCAAGTTCATCTTATATGAAAGAGGACTTCAAAAGAAAGAAAAGCATTCCAAAGTCTTATTTCAGTAAGGAGATATTTAAGTTTAAAGTTCTGAACCATTTGGGAAGAAATGACTGAAATCAGACTAGTTGTGATGCCACATACTCAGATTCATCAAAGCCTTGATGTATTCTATCATATTATTTCCTGCGATTTTGTTGCTTAAAAACTATAAGATATGTCAGGAAAGTAGTAAAACAGAATCTAGTAAGGGTAATTATACTTTACCACCTGAATAAAAGCTGGAGGAAAAGAATTCAAATAGTGTAGAAGTTAAATAAATTTTCTTTAAAATACATTAACAATTATTGAGAATGTGAGGATGAGAACATCAACCTTCCATAGTAGACTTAATGCAATCAATCGTTTTTATGCATATAAGTCAAAGCTTTAAACTTGAATATTTCCTTAATGGAATAGGATTTTTGAATGCTTCAAAATACTTCAGTTTTGTCTCTGTTTAAGTCCTCTTTCATATGAGGTGAATCAGCCTGATCACTGAACAGATATAAGAATGTGAGGATGAGTACATCAACCTTTCATAGTAGACTTACTACACCAGTCGTTTCTATGCATATAAGACAAAGCTTTAAACTTGAATATCTCCTTAATGAAATAGGATTTTTGAATGCTTCAGTTTTGTCTCTGTTTAAGTCCTGTTTCATATGGGGTGAACCAGCCTGATCACTAAACTAATCCTTTAAAGGATTAGACATGTCATCTTCTATGATAGAGAAGAAAATACAACAAACCTACTCAGAAACTGCTGTATAACTACTTCTGCTCAGGAGATATTAAACTTTAAAGTTGTCAAGTTTCATAAAAGTAGCTGGTATAGATAGTCTACTGTAGAAGAGGGATTGATGTCACACCTTAACTTTCTTAATGATGCATTTTATTTCAACTTACTGAAACTTTTTACCTACTGGAAAGATTTTTTTTTCCTCAAAACTTATTCAGGTGGTCAACCAAACCATATCCTGTGTGAGTTCTTTCCTGACACATCCAATGGCTGTAAGTTACAGAATATTCATTAAAATTCACAGAAACCTTTCAGGAACGTGAGGATGTGGTGTCACTACTAGTCTGATTTCAGTAGTTTCTACTCAAAATATGATTTTGACTACTTTCTGGACCACATTTTGTTCCTTCTATTAAAATCTTTCATATAAGATGATACACATGCCTGACCTTTGAGCTTGTCCTTTAAACCCCCCCCCCCCCCCTCAAAAAAAAAAAAAAAAAAAACCTTGATAATTTAACATAGTATGGAATGATTAAACATTACAAAAAAAAATTTAGTATAACAAAGAAAAACCTTACACAAAATAGAAAAACATTACACAAAACCTTATTTGGAATTTCAATCAAGGCAATTATGGCTGGATTAAATTATTATAGTTACTGTAAAAATGCACTCAATCTGAAATCTGTCAAGATTTTGTTTGCTTATAGTTTAGGAAACCTGTAGGCAGTCAAAAGCATATAGAAGTAGGCTTGAATGCTCAAAAGCATACCAAATTTCAGATTGATAAACTATCAGCAAAATCAAGCTTAATATATATTTTATTGTAACCTGGCAGCAAAAATAAAGGCCAAACAGGTTTCAGATTAGTAAACTGTCAGCAAAAAAGCTTAAAAGGTTTCTGATTGGGTTGTTTGTCTGTGCATTCGGCCTGCAAGATTAAACATTCAGGTAATTATAACTTGAGGAATTAAAAAAATCAAAAAATCAATCGTCCTGTGATTTATTAGTAAGTTGGGACTTTGTTCCTTCTTCTTTGTAAGTAAATTCCTTTAAATTACTTTATTACACAAATATAATCTCCATTAAGTCTTTCATCTTAATTGAGGTACTGGTAGTACAGATGAACTTTGAACCTACTTTCTACTTCATGACAAGCAAACAATCTCATGAAGAACAATACACTTGTCAGGATGTTAACTCTCAAACAGAACAGAATAGAATTGGCCAACATATAAAACAAGTAACACATCATTTTCCAACCCACAAAAAACAATTTTTGTCTGGCATATTGGAAATTAAAACATAGAAAGAAAAATAATATGAACTTGTCTCAAAAAATAATTATTACTTACATGAAAATTCAACTAAATTAATTCAAAGACAAATTTGTGACAAGGAACATTTAAGACAGACTCCAACTTACCAATTTACACTTAAAGGAGCAATGAAACAAAAAGTGAGGGCGTGTTTTTAGGGGGCCTTATGCTTGTCTAGAATGCAACGATATAGATATTTTCGTTCGGTAATATGAATAAGCAAGTGACCTTTGCCCCCATGTCATCCGTGGTCTATGGAGGCATGAAGTTTATCAATCTGTTGTAGATTATATAGCTGTGAAATTCGCCAAAACGAATGTCCTCTCTTTCCGATCTAGTGCTCCTTTAACATGTGTGTGTTGAGATGGAATAGGTGGAAAATATTGAATGAGATGTACTATTAAATGACAAAATAAAGTGTCCTAAATATTTAAAGAGTTACATGCATCAGATTCTATAGCACCGGTACACATGGACATCTCAAAGAAGATTAAGACTGTTTTTACAAATTCAATTCATTTTAAGAAAGAAAAAATTAAAAGAATACACATTGAAAAAAGTACAATAGATGGCAGAAAATGAAATTGCACAGAAACCTCAAAGTTTGACAATGAAAAGCACAGTTTCTTAATTATTTTTTTCTAAGAGCCACCATTTGACAACAGCCTTAGGCCACAAGCCGATACAAACAAGCTGAGAGCACGCGTGATAAAGATGTACACCATATGTTGGCAGTTCTTTTATCCACCTTCCTTTGACAAGCCGCGAGTCTGCCCATTTTATAACGGAACTAAAGATAACATTTTATTTGATAAGCTGCGCTGATCTGCCTTGAAAAAACCCCAAAATAAACACAGATTTTGCGATTTTTACTGATCTGATTCGGATCAATAGGAATGTACTCAAAATATTTTTTTACTATTGTTCGCGGGTCAGATTGGATTGTCTGACGGGCAGATTTGGCCCGTGGGTCACCTATAAAGAATCACCACTGTAAAGGATCAATTTATAGCGGTGTAATATTTTAAGAATTTAGAAACTTAGAGAAGACAAACAAAATACTCTTCATTAAACTCTTAGAATTACATGGTACTAAAAAAAATATTCATAGTCTACAGAAAACATTTCAGGTTATGAAAAAGCTATTTCATAATATAATCTACCTCTTTGTCCACTAAATATTTAAATTAAAAAATCTAATAAAATAACAAATGGTACAAACTAGAGAAAAGATTACTGCCAGAACAGACAGCGAACAGAACAGAATTCAAAATTTGAAATCCGATTTCATGAATTTTCCTTCAGTTTCAATTACGTTAGACGTTGCAAAGGAAACCACAACCAGTTTCAACAAAGGTATTACAAAAACAAGAAGTAATGTGAACTTGATCACCAAAAAGACAATACTAAGAAGTATGTAGAACAGTGCATGAGCTGTTCTCAAGGTTCGTACACATTTGGCTTTGCAGAATTCCCTGACTTTTCCATGACTTTCAAGGACCCCAACTGAAAATTCCAGGACCTTTAAAACGGTCACATATCTATAAATACAACATAAGATGCCTTTTTGCTTTTTTTACGCACTTACAAAAAAAATTGAGAAAATCAGGACAAAATATGTGCTTTCTTAAAAATCCCTGACTTTTACAGGACTTATAAAAAAATTGTACGTTTTTCCCGACTTTTCAGGCCTGAAAATCAGTATTTCAGTTTTCCTTAACTTTCCAGGAACTCCAGGACCCGTACAAATCCTGGTTCTATAAGGTAAATGATTGCAAACTCTCTGCATATTGTCTTAAATAAATAGGCTCCAGCACATGGTTAATTGGTCAATTTTGAGATAATCTTTAATCAAAAATACAGCATTTAAAAAATGTTGCCTTAATGCCCTCGTGAATAATCAAGTTTTGAACATGATTACAGAAACACATTGTATTACAACATGTGACCTATGCTACTCCTAATTTTGACCTTTTGACCCCCATGGAAGACATTGAATGAATTCAAAGGCAGAGATAATATCCTAAATTGCCAATGAGCTTTTTTTCTCTCAAGAATCAAGCACAGTGGCCTCTTCAATCCTTTAACAATACTTAATCTTTACATTTCTACCTGTACTTAAATAAATTCCTCCAAGGTAAGTTGAACAACCATTTGCTGTATTCCTTGAGTACTATGAATTAATTTTACACGACTATATTTTCAGCCCCCAAAAACACTTTTCCACAGGAGACCAAAACGCACTTTTCCACAGTGGACCAAAAATTACTTTTTTACAGAAGACCAACAAATACTTTTCCACAGTGGTACAAACATTTCTTTTTCACAGACCAAAAAACACTTTCTCACAGAAGACCAAAAATATTTTTCCAGTGGACCAACAATTACTTCTACAGTGGACCAAAAATTTTGTTTTGACAGTGGACCAAACAAAACCCTTTTCCAGTGGATCAAAAAATACTTTTCCACAATGGACCAACAATTACTTTCCACAGTAGACGAAAAATTGCTTTTAAACAGTGGACCAAAAAATACTTTTTCACAGTAGACCAAAATTACTTTCCACAGTAGAGCAAAAATTACTTTTCCACAGTGGATCAAAAAATACTTTTCCACAGTGGACCAAAAATTACTTTTCCACAGTTTGTAAAAAAAAGTCCTACAAAAATGTAGAGGAAATTGCCTACACATAAAAGCTTTAAAGAGCATAAAATCCATCAATTTGTGATGTAAAATATCTCTCAAAAATGTCCAATTTTCTTTATTGATATTTGCCACACTTATGTCACAAAGGAATGACATTATGTGTCAAAGGTCACATGTTTATCTTATGCAATCATACAGTTGCTTTCCTACATAAAAAGCGCAAACTACAAAGTTAAAAATTCAGACTTACTCTTGTCATCTTGAAAGTGCAAACACCATGGACCACTCCGTTAGCAAAATTGTTTAGAATGTCCTCTTCCCTTTTCAGCCTGCCCCCCTCCTTTTTAAAAACATTTTCATCCCTGTTCCTATGTTTTTCACATAAGAGAAATCACAAACATTTCATGACAAATTCAAGTAATAATTACCAGCAGTACTTTGTCATTAAAATCTTTCAGCCACTTGCATGATTAATTCATTGACATGTTGCTGGCACAACCTTTAACAAAACAAGTTTTAAACCCTTGCAATGATTAGCTGCTGTATGCATATCACAATCACAAAGTCTAAACTTGCGGTTTAAGGTAATTGTGTCTCTACACTAAACCACACCAATTCTTGTGCTTTCTTTACAAAACATCACTCATGTGTTAAAAAAGTTAAATTAATACTCTGGCCATGATGACCCAACCGCTTATCCCCGGTTTCTTTAGTGTAAGTGGATGAGAGAACACATGATTACCCCAACCGCTTATCTCCGGTTTCTTTGGTGTAAGCGGATGAGAGAACACATGATTACCCCAACCGCTTATCTCCGATTTCTTTGGTGTAAGCGGATGAGAGAGCACATGATTACCAGCGGATGAAAGAGCACATGATTACCTCAACCGCTTATCCCCAGGTTTCTTGGCGTGAGTGGATGAGATCACATGATGACCCTAACAGCTTAGTCCCGTTTTCCTTGGCATTAGCAGAAGACATCACATTGCTAGATGGGACGCCAGACCATTGCAGGTTACCTCCCCAGCAGTGCTGGTACTCATTTTACAGCTGAGTGGACTGAAGCAAATTGTCTTGCTCAAGGACACAATGCAGTACTTGAGCAGAAGTCTAACCTGGTACTTATCACATACAAGCTTCACTCATTAACCACTGCAGTAGTACTTTCTACTCTATAACACTGTACATATTCAAGTTCCAAAACTTCTACATAACTAGAATTAAAACAAGAGAAAGCACCATCCAATAATGTTTAATTTCGCCATTCAACTCCTGTCATACTTCAAAACTATACGTAAAATACTTCAGAGTTACTAAAATGTTAACATGTAATAAAATATCATCTTTTATCTCTATACAGCAATATATATTTGTAGAAATCTTTATAAACTTTATCACATCAAATTTTTCATCCACAGCGCACTAAACTAATGGTACAAAATAGAGATGGTCAATCTCTTAAGACAGACTGTCCGACAATGATCTCCATCTTGTTATTCAATGTGAGCATAAACCACGGAAAACTAAACTAATGGTACAGAGATGATTGGTCTCTTAAGATAGGCTGCCAACTGTGTGACCATACGCAAGATAATGACCGCCATCTTGTGAATGGTTGTCAGCACAAATCTGGAAGATCAAATTCAGCAGCATCACATGATCTTCAAACTTGCTATACATCTTGCGGGAATGACGTCACCTCATTTTCCGCACGGCTATTCAAGGAAGCCCTTTCACAAGCATCAGATGTGGAAGAATTTCTCCTGTCTCTTGTATTCATCTGTCAAAAAAGAAATTTAAAAGATTACTTCAGGGGTCATGCAAGTCTGTCTTCCATGAAAGAGGACTTTAAAGGAAATAAAATAATGAAGGAGGCATTCAACAATCTAATTCCATTAAGGAGATATTCAAGTTTAAAGTTTAATATCACTTGTGTAAAAATGACTGAAATCAGACTAGTTGTGACATCACAGCACCAGATTCCTGAAAATTTCATTTATTCTATCATATTTTGTCCTGTGATTTTGTGACTTAAAAACCATTGGATATGTCAGGAAATAGTAAAATAGAATCTAGTACTTGTAATTATAATTTACCACCTGCAAAAACTTTGAGGAAAAATAATTCAAATAGTAAAAGAGTTAATTAAGTTTTCTTAAAAAATGCATTAACAATTGTTATGAACGAAACTGTTATAGTGTAATGATTGGGCTCCACAACTGCAGGCTGTGCTACAAAGTCACAACAACAAGAGACAAACACAAATAAACGAGGAACGAGCACGAACAAGGGGGAGGGGGGGGGGGCAAAGGTCACACAAAAACAAGCTTGACAACAGTCAGGGGACACACAAGTGAATACGTGAACACAAAGGAGTCATTTCACAGCCACCCCACCCTAGGAAAACTACAATAACAAACTACAAGTAACACCATACCAAAAATTCCTAGGGTGGAACGAAAAATCACTAACTAGAAAAATATACTAGGCTAAAAAATAAGCTAATTACGATTTGCCGAAAACGGGCCTTTTACTTTGAGCTGATAGTTATTGGAGAGGATCATCTGTTCTTCCTTAATACAAGTGTTAATGAAGTGTTTATTCATGGTGAGGCAGTTTTTACAATAATTGCTGAGGAGTAAATCTATACGAGAATGATCGTTGGGAAGGTAGTGAAGGCCAACGAGAGCTTATGGTGAAACCCAACGAGGTATGTGGAATATCATTTTAAGAGCATTACTTTGGATTTGCTTCAGCTTAAGATGATTAGTATTGGAGAGCAAAGGAAAGACAATAAACGAATAATCAATAAGTGAGCGAATGAGGCTAGTATATAAAATTAAAGTTGTAGGAGGGGGTGTTCTGGGATTGTAAGCAATCCCACAAATAGTATACCGTTGAGAAGTGCAAACTTAAAAGTTCTTTAATCAAAATATCGAAATGCGGTTTGAAATTGAAATCTAGCATCAAAAGTGATACCCAAAAACTTTACTGAATTATAGTTCTGTATAAAAGTATCATTAAAAACTAAGATCGGAATAAATTCCGGAAGGCGATGAGTGAAAACTATAGATTGGAATTTAGAAGGGTTAAGGAAGATTCTCCATTCGCTGCACCAGCATTGAAGTAGATTAATGTAATATTGCAGATCGTCCCTGGCGGCAAGAATATTTTTGGCTGTCAACCAGACAGCCAAGTCCTCTGCATACTGAGAAATATGGATGTAGTCAGAAGAGGGGTTCGGAATGTCGTTTACAAAAAAATAAGAAAGAGCAATGGACTAAGTGGGCTACCCTGAGGGGTGCCCTCATTCACAACCAATGGACAGAGAAAACATTATTAATTTTGAAGTGAATTTGTCTGTTGGATAAAAAGTCTGCAATTAAGTGAATAAATTTTACTGGAAGGGAGATCTTGTTGAGTTTGATAAGTAGACCATTGTGCCAGAACTTATCAAAGCCCTTTTTGGCATCAAAGAGGGCAGTAAACACAAAATTTCCCTCGGAGAGATTATAAGCAATATGGTGAGACAACTTGGCTATCTGATCGGTGGTGCTACAATTTGAACGGAAACCAGCTTGAAAGTTTTTAAAGAAATTAATATCGTTAAGATGAGTAGTGAGCCTAGAACAGATTATCCTCCAAGAAGTTTACTGGGAACAGATGATGATGTAATGGGTCTATAATTATTATGTTTAGAATGATCCTTTCCCGGCTTAGGTATAAGAATAACATGCTCCGATTTCTACTTAAAAGGGAAAACTTCAAACTTAAAACAAATGTTGTAGTGCTGACATATCAAAGTTTTAAATTTAATAGAGCACTTTTTAATATGTAGGTAAATTATTCCATCCCCTCCATGGGGCCGTCTGCTTAGTTCTCTTGAGAGCATTTTCGAGCTCGAGGATGGCAACAGGATTAAGTAAGTGGTGGTAATACCTCTCTCGCATTTAAAATTACAATAAAGGTTCAAAAAATTAATTTTGCGAACAAAATTTAATATGATTAAAATGCTCATTGTCAAAGAAATTACCAGTGACCCTTGGAAAGGACAGTCTAAGTACATATGAAAACAGTTGGATCTCTCAAGGTCAGTAGAGTAGATAGACTTGTTATAGATTAACAGAGTAGACTTAGGTTTGGAATTAAATATATTAAGTAGGTTGTTGACACTTTTCCAAAAATGGCTACTGTCAGACTTGTTGTCTAGTTTGATGCATTTATTATAAAGAGTCTGGTTTTAGAAAGTATAATTTCAGTGCTTATTTTCCTAGGGATAACATTAATGTTGTGCTTAAGTAAGAGGCATTTTTTTTTATATGATAACTCCTATTCAAATATCTGCGAAATTTGATTGAATGTACAATATGCTGAAGTAGAATAGTATGTTTCCTAACGTTGCCGGCAGAAGACTTAATCGGGATAAATTTAACACTGGCCGATTTGATTGATGAAGTCAGAAACGAAACCAAAGTGTCGACCGAACCAATATCAAACGCTTTACAATAGCAATTATCGATACTCTAATCCAAGGCTGTTGAAAAACCTGACCAGTCAGCATGAGTAAAATCTGGGTAGCAGGTCAAGACTGCACCAACATTATCACACTTAAGATTACAAACAATGGCTAAGTGGTCGCTATTAAGACCATGACCAACCTGAAAAGACGAGAAGTATTTATAGAGTTCATTACTAAGTAAACCTAAATCCAGAATGCAAGCTTAATAGTTTTTGTTGACATGACAAACAGTAGGTGTATTGTCGTTTACTAGTTTAATGTTATTGTTAATCATAAAATCGACAATCTCATTATCTTTGGGGGAGTTAAAGGATTCCAACCAAAGAGTATGTTTGGCATTGAAATCGCCAATAATAACAAAAGAACTGTGATTAATGATAAATCTATTGATGAGACCAGTGGGAAAAGTTTTATAGGCGCAAGGTAGATATAACAGATTACAAGTAAAATGGGAATATCAAGAGTTGAGATTACTATGGCGATAAGCTCAAAGCTGTCAGAATTTTTTTTAATAACATTAAATGGTAAGTTGTTGTCAACTGCTATCGCAGAACCCCAATAACTATTGGGGTTAACAGTTGTAACCAAATTAAAACCTGGGATATGAAAGTTTTAAGGGTTTTTTTAGTAGTCTCATTAAAGCCTGCAACGGAAATGTCATTGAATAAAAGAAAGTCAGTAATTTTATCTGATTTATTAGTTATAGACTTACAATTTAGGTGGCTGAGCTTCATAACATACGGTTGTACAGTATAAGTGTAAGTAAGTAAAACGAGTAAATAGTTGTGAAAAGCCACCGCTCCAAACAACCCATAACAATAACAGAAACATTAGAAGACTGCATGCAGATACAAGTCTCCATCACCGATAAAGAATGATTTTAGGAAATCGCTCGATACAAGACCTTTTAGGTGTTCTGACGCCACCTGTACACAGAGATTCGAAATAGTTGAAGAGGGAGTTTGAGATAAACCAACAGTGAAACGAAACTTGTCCAGTAGATCAAAAATGAACAAAAAAACTTTCTCAACTAATTCCTTAACAACTTTACTCAAAATGGTTGAAGTCAATGGGGTAAGGTTACTTTCAATTTACATTTAGATTTTACCTGATTGATCTATAATTTCTTTTTGAGCTTTTTCAGTGTTGACTTTTATTTCTTGGGAGACAGCTTTAGCCTTTGAGATAATGGAATCATGAATTTGTTTGGCATCAGATTTAGACTCGACTTTGGATTGGGCCTTGTCGAACTTCTCTACGAAGGAAGGACAAGTTTTTGTCAGAGGCGGGATAATCACCACCGCAGTTGGTACATTTTTTGATTTGGGTTTATGGACAATCTTTATATGGCTACCAGCACAAATTAACGCACTTACGTTTCACTAGCACAGTTGTTGGCTTGATGGCCAAAACCTTGGCACTTGAAACAGCGAGTTACCCTTACAAAATCATTTGATTCAGCAACATTAAAATGGAGGAGTTGGACAAAAATGACATCAGAACTGAGATGTTCAATCCTAGAGGAGTCAGACAACCGAACATGAATAAGGGTGGTGGCATTGCCAGTTGTACGAGAGATTATGCGCTTAGCTCCAGTGACCGAGCTTTCAGATTTCTTAAGTTCACTCAGAAAATCTTTGTCTTCAATGTCTTAGGGCACATTTTTGACAACGAGTGAGATGGATTTAGAAGTATTGGTTCTTGGGTATGAGGGGCTAGATCTACCGAATTCACTTTTATTCCATTTGGTAAAAAGTCTATTTAGATCAGCAGGGGAGTTTAGAAATAGTTTAAAGGTACCATGTTCGATACACGAAATGCTCTTTATCTCGCATAAGGTTTGATGTTAGCCAGTAGTCTACTGACCTTAAGAGTTTTAGTGCTCGGAGGGCACTCTAGAAATAGTACAAAACGCTCCCTATTGGAGGAAATGATCTTGGTTCTACTACTACCATCAAGAACTACTACTTTGATGATGGTTGTTGGGGACCGGGACTGTCCCGGTCCCTTTTGTTATCATCGGCCATGGCCTATGGCAAAGCTCTGCATATAACAAAACTTACACTTATACAAATACAAAAATATATCTAAGCTATGGTAGAAAAATACTATGTTATGTACAAACACTGTACAATATAAAGGTATAAACGTACATACAGGAAAACCACCCACTTCTACACAAAACCACATGAACAAAACAAAGAAAACAAACTGCACAGACAAGTGAAGAAGAACAAAACAAACACTGCCTGGAAACAAAAACCACAGCCAATAACCAGTACATGTATGTTGAGCAAGAATTGTTGATAATGTGCCAACCTTCCATAGTAGACTTACTACACCAGTCATTTCTACACAGATAAGAGCTTAAAGCTTAACTATCTTATTCACAGAATAAGATTTTTGAATGCTTTTTTCACCATTTTGTTTTTATCAAAATCCTCTTTCATATAAGATAAACTTGATTGACCGCTAAACCTAATCCTTTAAGATAAGTTTTACTTGAAGGATTAGGTCAGACACCTACAAGAAATACGGTTTAAAATTGTTACATATTTGCATGAAAGTGACTGGTGCAGAAAGACTACAATAGAAGAAGGCTATACCACACCACTGAGGCATTTATTGAAGACTGATATTGAGGCAGAGTGTTTATATGCATATTTAATGCATGGGGCAAAGGACTTTGGCACGAGTGGAATGACCCGACTTCAGAAGGGTCATTCGCGATTGCAAAGTCCTTTGAACTGTGCCTTAAATACACATATAAGCACAATGCCAAAACATTAATCTATTTATAAAATTTCCATGTCAGATTGTGTTTAAAATGCATAAAAACAACAAAAAAGAAATAATATTTTTTTCTGCTTTGTTAAGAAATTCACCTGTTGTAAAAATGGACTAAAGCAAACACTCAAAGTCATGCATTACAGGAATTTAATACATGGGTCATGACAATGCAAATACTCCATAGAAATTTTATAACAATTATTAATGTGTTTTATGTCAAATTGACTGACATTTTTTTTACTAGTTCAAATTAGCTGACGGAAGCTATACTATTGTTATGTATGAGTGTTGCATACTAAATAATCTACAACATCAAAATGAAGTTTCTATTTCATCATTTAATACCAACATATTTTTTTCATCAACAGCATCTACTCTGGGGAAGGTAGCGCCCATGCAGTTAAGAAAGAACACGATCGAAGAATGCTTGTTTGTGTAACGCAATAATTCTTTTATAAACCTCTAATGCAGAGTAAAACGCTGAGATCAAGTGATGAGGTTTAATAATCTTAAGCGAAGTTGCAATTAATTTTAAAATTTCCCACAATTCTGAATAAAGGTGTCGAAAATCTTCCAAAGAAAAATCGTGACAGAAATAATATTAATGTAGTGAATACATCTTTATATATGCTTCCCTCTTTCGCAATTAGTGTACTTTTTATTACATAATCACATGGGGGATGTTTTTAGAGCACAGATTAACCACATATAATGTTTGTATTTTTCTTCTCCCAAATTCTCGCGGTTATAATTGCTGGAACAGTAGATTTATCCAGCTCCGATCTTAAGCATCTTCTTCATTCTCCTCATCACAAAGTGGCCAAGAACTACATTAAATTGAAACAAGGTTTATCTCTCCCTACTAACTCTTAAGGATATTCAACTCCCAAGAGATGAACAATAATATACATTGGCCTAAGACTGCTCATCCTGCTTGTCTCTAGGAAACATCACATTAAAGTATGATTGCTAGTTAGTGAATGAAATTATTCCCATGAATGAAAAAATACAAAAAAAGTCACTCGCCAATCATTTATACAACTTGATGAAGCTTAAATAAATGTGGCAAGTACCACAGTATATCATAATATTTCAACTTGCCACAATTCTTTTTTTCCGATTTTTTCCAGCCATGATTATTCCATGCCCTACTGTAAGTGAGAATCTTTGCAAAAATCCCTAAATAAGTAACGTTGTATTTCTTTCCTTTATTTTAACTCAAATTTTCTCACATTCTAAATAACCTTCAGCCGATACATTTTTCAGGTTAATCAATGCATCCATATCTTATAATCATGCAGACAAACTATTCATGTTACTTCCAAGTCCCTAATTAAAAGAACCTTCTGCCAAAACACATTAAAGGAGTAATGAAATAAGAAGTGAGGGAGGCAAATATAGTGATATCAGCAGAAGAAATATCACAACCCCAAGATGGCCCCCAAGATGGTCATCATAAAACCATGTTCACGTACTGAGTACATTAACCCTTACTTTAATACGCATATTATCGTCGTTTTGGGTGCCCAGTCTTCGACCCCGCCTCCCAAGCACAATTTCATAAAAGTGCTGGTAGAGTAAGGTTTAATCCACCCGCAACAAGTGTGCCAACTCAAAAATACATGCAGCATGGTCCCGGTGGGCGGCCCACTGGGTCACTGAAGCGGAACAAGCCTGACTCTGCTGCTCGGGAGACAGAGGACCCTTCAATAATCAGCCTGTGCTGAACCATTACTCTACCATACGGCGATATTATCGCCGTTTTGGGTGCCCCGTCTTTGACCCCACCTCCCAAGCGCATTTTCAAACAAGGGCTGGTAGAGTAAAGGTTAAAGCATCCATATAATACTGACATTATATATTATATTCAAAGCAAGAAATACCAATAGCAACAAAAACAGCAGACATTTAGTCAAGTTTAATTTCATGCAGATTTATAAAAGAGACGACAATTAAAGACACAAAGTGGTACAAAAAAAAAAACGTCTTGATATCTTATTCCGCTTAAGAATTTTACTTTTCAAAGTTTTCACCCATCTGTCAATAAGTGATAGCTATTGTGTGATGTCATAACCACACTTCCATAACAAGTTGTTTGCATTTCTTTGGAAATCGATTACTTATAAAGAGAAATATCCATACCATTGTATGCAAAAGAGATCTTTACTTACTTTAGAGATCCCAGAATAACATGCCCTAACATTTTAGCTGATCGCTCCTTTAATGCAATCACTGGTAATTATTAGACCACACTCATAGCCATTGCCTTACCTTTTGCTTTTAATCAATTCTTGGAAGACTATTTCTGGAGCTTAAATTTAAACAAAAGGACAAGGCTACTTTTCTTCTTCCAGATCAAACTTATCTCACTTCAAATATTAAACAATCTGTTTATTAAACAGTCTGTCTGCAAGTCAAACATTTTGAAACATTATCTGAACTTATGGTATGTTTTAATCCCCAAAACCCTCTTAAATTTACAATCCGGTGGTCAGGCATTTAATCCCATCAATGTTTTGAACATGTGACTGTTTACATAGGCTACTTAGAAAATTGCATGCTCACGCAATGTGTTTGTTTACAAAGTGTTTTATTTCAAATGCTACTGATATCAGTTTTACTCAGCCTGGACTGATCATGAAACAATCAAAACAACGAATGAATCTCTTAAATACTTGACATGCGGACACAACATGCTGTATATAGCTGAATCCAATAAACAATACATTTTCCTTCATCTTTTCTTCAAAAGAATAAGAATTACACTATTTGCCTAAATTGAGTATTGGCTCAGCAAAATATGTGTTGGAAATGAGTCAACAAATTTTCTTCTCATATTACCAGAGATGTCTAATACATATGTTAGAGAGATGTATGGTCGATCGATAATGGAAGAATTTGTTAGGATTTTACATCATTTTCAACATTCTTGAGGTCGGACATCCGGGAATGTTGTTGCACACGGCAAAATAACAATGCCTTTTTGACGATCTCAAACTTCAGTCAAAGGGAAAAGCAAACATTCAGTTACCATTGCAGTCAATGAAAGAAAAACATATTTTTTGTCATTTTTCAACAAATACTGGACAGAATTTATTTTCCTTCAAATATGATGTGTATTAGATAATAGTTGCCAACATAAATGAGTATAAATTTTTGCTGACAGGCTGAGGTGACACAAATATTCATAAAAAATATCCCACTGACTGTAATGATAAAGTTTCCCATCCAACTTGACAAAACCGTAATGAGCCGTACACAGTTACGTCGACTCCGACCACGAGAATACAAGATTTTGAATTTTTAGTGTAAAAACCAAGCCTGATTGGCCATCTTCTCAAAATCTTGTAATCAGTCAGGTAATACTGATACTACACACTTCAGGTGCCTATACAAGATATTTTCACCAGGCGTCAGAAAAAAAATGGAACAGGTTAAAACTCATCATGGAATGAATTAGGAACAAATGGAATGATTTGAAGAAGAAAAAACAAATTGGCAAAGTTTCCATGCCTAAATTGTTTTTCTTTGACCAATTGAAATAGTATTGCCCTAAATAAATATCTGTAAAAACAAGTGGTGTTAATATAATGAAGAATACACTTTACTTAACTCAAAGGCAACCTTAGCATTTTTGTTCAATTTCTTCAAACTATACGTTTGTTTTGGTTTTGGTTTGTTTATGTTTAACAGCACTGCGACAGTTAGAGTCAAATGTGCCATGAGGGTGTTAATAAATTATGGTGTAAGAGTTAGGATAGTGAGGATATGGAAGGTTTGGTTTGTAAGGGAGAAAAGGGGGGAAAGCAGAAAGGAAAAAAAAGGAGCTAAGTAAGGTTAGGTGTAGAAAGGGAGGGAAGGGGGGAGTTAAATGTGGTGGAAGAGGTTGTTGTTGCGCAGGAAGTTGATGATGTTTGAGGAAAAATTGCTTTTAAAAAGGTCCGAGATTGAGGATAGTGAGGAGAGAAGAGATCTGGAGTTCTGGTATAGGAAACAGTTATGAAGATATGCTTGATGGAGAGATTGGTTTTACAAGTGGGGCAGAGAGGGGCAAGAAAGCTGGATAAGAGATGAGAGTGAGTAAAGGAGTGGCCGAGGCAGATGCGGGTGACAATGATGTCTTCCCTGCGGTTGCAACTGTGCAGAGGGTGTTGGTCCGACCTTAGGTTTGATAGTGTGGGGTTTGGTACTGGTTTCATGTAATTCCAGGGGTTTTGCCAGGTTTTTCTATGTAGTTGGAGATGGAGAGAAGGAGATCTGAGTGTGGAATAGGAAAAGGAGAGGCGATGTTTGACAAAGCTTTGTTGGTGACTCTGTCGGCTCTCTTGTTGCAAGGGATGCTGACATGGTTGGGAATCCAGAAAAAGATAATATTCTTTTTAAGGAGGAGAGAGTGTGGAGTTTGTTGAGGATTTGTAGAAGGAGAGGGTTGGGCCAGAGCACGATGAGGATGCCAGTGAGGACAGATTTAGAGTCAGAAAAGATGACGAAATGATGGCGGAAAGATAGTTTTATGAAGTTTAAGGCTAGGAGGATGGCTTTCGTCTCGGCAGAGTAGATAGAAGTGCCCTCGGGTGGCCTTGAGGAAAGGATGAGGCCGAGACAGGCAGTTGAAGAAGGGCCTTCCTGTCGGTGAAGAGGAAAGAGTAGTCATGGAAATGTCTACTGAGTTGGCAGTACCTGGAGTGGAAGAAGGTTGGGTTGTGAAGAGCTTTCGTGAAGGAGGAAAGACCAAGGTATACCTTGAAGGGGAGGGGGGGGTGAATAGTCCAGGTGGGGGTAGGTGGGATGGTGTATCTGGCAATCGAAAAAATGTTAATGTTGGCTTTGGAGAAGTGGGAGTGCATCCAAATCCTGAAGGGTGGGAGATGCGTTTTTTGAGATTGAAGAGATTGGTGGAAGAGGGAGAATGGATGGAATGGAAGCAAGGGTTACATGGATCAGTGAGGATGCCGAGAGCAAAGGAGAGGCCGGCCTTCATGCATCAGAGGTCGAAGGGGAGTTCATTGTCCTCGACGTGGAGACTGGTGATAGGGGAGGTGTGAGTGGCGCCAAGGCAAAGCCTTAGGGCAGTGTTCTCAGTGACCTCCAGGTGTGTCAACTGAAATTAACTGGCGGAGTTGAAGATGAAATTGCCATAGTCCAGCCTGGATCTAAGTAGAGCTGTAAACGTTTAGGGATTTTAGTGAACGTGTACACGCCAAAAAAGCAAACATGTATGGTGTACACGCGTTTAGTACCGTAATTTTTGGAAATACACCAAAATTGCTCCAAAACTATGAGGCGAAGTAAAAAATAATCTCGCAACCAGTATGGCAAAAGTACTGACTCCATTGCCCAAATAGATGCTGAGTTTTGCTTTTCAAATCGTAAAAAGTTTACTTTTACAGTATAAATCTTCATTTTTATTGAAAATATGCATGGAAATTCAGTTTAGAAAGAACAGATAACTTCCTTTCAATGTCATTTAAACCCAACATCGCGTAACTTTTTTGTCTTATTCGCTACGGCTTTCAAAGTTCTTCTGTACAAATCTTGCATACTAGGCCTATGATATACCTCGCCGTAAAACATTTCAAAACTACGCCACCACCGCCAGGAAGTTTTGAAATATTAGTCCTCTCGAAAAAATGGCCGCCATCTTTGCGACGCATGCAGAATTTCAGCTCTCTTAAAACCTTTTTCTGTTTGTTTATTATGCAATATTTTTTCTTTCTTGCAAAATTTATTTGACTCATCAGGTAATTTTTACATGTAAATGTACTGATTGTCACAATCAAGTAATTTTTAAGAGTTTTTTTGTCGAGTTAACAGCTTGTAAAATGAGCCTTGATTGCGTGGGATTTAAAGCCTTATGCCAATATGGCCTAATGTTAGGCCTATTGTTAGTTTCACTGTTTACTGCTGCACATTCGCAGTGCATTTTACAACTTAGATTACTTAGATTTCGGCGAAATCAAAGTGCATAATATCCCCATTCATTGGTGATTACTGCGCATTTGTGATTCATTTAAAAAGGATTATGCAATCGGGTTTACAGTTTGTCATTGATTGGAATTTTGTCAGCCGAATGTGTGTGTGATTTGAATCATGAATGTACATATTGATTTTCAACAGCAAGACATGACTATGAAAAACGATTACTCGCAATGAAGTATTTAGTAAACATTTACAAGATTTGAGGGCGTGTAGCGTGTACACGCTAAACAGTCACAGCTCTAGATCTGAGGAGGGAGCGGTATAAGGTAAGCAGAGTGAGCCAGTTTGCTCCCCAGTCAGTGCTTGAGAGGATCTTAAGGAGATTGAGGATTTTGTGGCATTTTGTTTTGAGGGTGTTGATGTGGGAAAGATAAAAAAGTTTGGAGTCGAGAGTGAATCTGAGGAAGCGAGAATGATCTTTACTTAGGATTATGGAATCTTTGAGACTGAGATTGGGCAGAGGAAGAAGGAGTTGCTGTTGTTAAAATATACGATAATAAATTCCTTTGGAGAAAAAGTTAGTTCTATTATGTGGACTGTATATATCAGAAAAAAAAGACAAAGAAACATGTGTATATGATGTATTTTAGGCTTTAAAACTTCTTTAATTTACCTTCTAATTAGTTTTCATCTTTTGCTACTAATTTTTATAGTATTTTCACTTTTTCTGTATTTGATTGATGATATTCTACATTATTTTTTGCATCTGCATATATTGTGATATTGCACTATATAAACATTGTATATTATCATATTATTATCATAAGCACTTACCTGAGTCTGACAATGCAGGACGGCATCATGAACAGAAACAAACATTTTATCTTCCTCCAAACTTTGCACCAAGTCACTCTTCTTCATCAGCTTCCTGACTTCATCTAAAATGAAAAGACATAAATATTAAATGCAATAATTGAATTCCAAGTTTTATCGCTGAGACACAAGAAACAGGAAAAAGAGCAATTTTCAATGCAAACCACAGCTTACAAGTTGAGCGCAATGAGTAAAATATTATTTTTAAAATGGCACAGCTGAAAGATTTAAAGCAAGAAATATTAATGACAACCAAAGCAATAAATGTTTGTTCACTGTTGATTTTAATATTCATGTATAATCCCATGAATTTGCATTCGAATGTATATGATAGAGAACTATCAAGGAAACAAATTGGTGTAAAAATAGTGCTGATGTCTTATTCTGTATTTGGACTTATTGCACTTCACTGATTTCATCAGGGTGACCTCACAGTGTACAATGTGATGTCACAAAGGGAGATCCAAGACAATTCTCATGCACTTAAAACAAAATATGAGCAGGTGGGTAAAGCACATTCTTTTAAAGTACATGTTATATCCCATCTCAATAAATAAACAAAGAATGTTTCCATTAATTTAGGAAGAGGCAATTTTCAAAGAAATACACAAAAATTGTCTTGGATTTGCATTTATGACATCACACTGTAAGCTTCACTGTGAGGTCACTTTAAAATCCTAAACACACTTATGCAATCTTTGAAATGCAATAACTCCTAAATAGAAAACTGTATTTTAACACCAAATTGTTTCTTTCCTAGTCCTCCATCATATATACGAAAATGAAAATTCACAGGAATATTCCTCAACCCTTAAATCCTCACGTGGTCATGACACAAGGGAACATGCACTTTTCAATGAATTATTTTACTTTGTCAAATAAGCCCACATCAGAGATTCTGGTATCACTTGAAAGAGCTTGAATAGTTCTTTAAGAAAATGTAACTTTTGGATGGGATTATGTTGAAGATTTTTGAAAAAAGATGGGTTGAAATAAAGAAAATATAAAAAATGCAAAAAATTAAAAGAAAAACGATTTTTGTCGAAGACTTATTTTCCATATTTCCAGACCTTGCTTTTACCTGAAAACCTGTGAGGAACTTACAAAGACTTCAATGCATCCAAATCCAGTCAAATTTTGACCTATCATCAATATCTTTTTGGGGGGCAATAGTTATGGAAAATGTAATGATTTTTAGCCTTTTTGGGACCAAAATTTGGCAAAAATTGTAGTTTCTGATTGCAATACAACTACCATATGCAACAAATAATGTCATCCAGCTTATTCCACATATTTTCAATTGAAAATACAAAAAACAACTACCCTCTCTATGTTCATACCATAATTGAACCTTTTAAAACAAATCCACACATACGCATTGTAGTGTAGCGGTTAGTGAGCGAGATGGCAACTTAGATGGACCGGGTTCAAAAAACCGACACACTACTTTCTTTTTTCGTAAGTAATTACAGCAGTGATTGATTATTAATTGTTTATTTTCATTGTATTTGCTTGTTTTGCTTTGAGAAAAGACTGGTATCATTGGAAAGGAAATTTTACAAACAACCTAAATATGTAAAAAGAATTCTTCATTTTCATTATTCACAAAAAGTAACACAAGCTCAAAAAAATTGAGCAGTTTTGACCTAATTTTGCAATTTTTCATATTTATATCAATATTTTCTCAACTTTTTTTATTAAAAAGTTTATTGTCTTAGCATTCATGTAAACCAAACTTGTAGTGATAAAAACGAAAGAAAAGTTGTGAATTTTTTTTTTTTTAAAGTTCCGAAAAATTGCAGACATGTTTTGAATGGCGTGGGTCACGAAGGGTTAAGACAAATATTCCCTACCACTGTGTGCACTAGAACTGAGTATTTTAAGGACTCCAAAATAACATGCGCTCACTCCTTTAATACAAACACTGTACTGACTACTAAAGCTGAGTCAGGTACCCCCCCCAAAAGGAATGGTCAGGGTACCAGGTATGAAAATATCGGGTACGAGTTAGTGCTGTTGATTTGTGATTAATTCACTAAATGTTTAATCGCCAAATTTATATGGAACTAATACAGTTCACACACACAAACACACCATGCATTTTCGGACCAAAAATAGGCCAAGAATCTTACCAAATGCAAATTTAGTGTCTTATAATTACCCATTAGGCTGATAAAACTAGTTGAAATAAAGATCCTGGGTTTGGATGACATTCAAACCGGCATAGAAATAAAATATTTAACAGGAATGTTGCCAATTTCTGGCAGTCTGAATTTTCATCTGCTGTCACAAAATCATTTTTGTACATCGACCGTACCCCAGTACAGTATTGGCTAATTAAGGCCTGTAAAATGGCACTTCCTGCTGAAAATTTTTTAGTTCTTAAAGTGGGGCATCAATTTTAAATTTAACAAGTTGAATTTAGTTCTGGCCATGAACACGCCGTGGAAAGATCTAAATGATCGATAATCAAGAAAATAAAGGAATTTGCTTGATTTTGAATGCCTTTTTCATGCATTTTAAGCATAGAGAGGTTTGTTTTTAGTTTATAGCTCAAATCTTTTTGGTAATTTTTTGAGTATTTTAAAATCTTTTTCAGTGGTGCTAATTGTTACTGTACATCAGGCCACCCATATAGTATTTTGCAATTGATCATTTAAAAGTTTTATTAAACATTTTTGAAGAGTTCTGAGTCTTTGTTTGTTTGTAAGGTCTTAACAGCACCATGACAACGAGAGTCAAATTGCGCCTAAGAGGTCAGATCATTCTAGAGGTAGGAAGGAAAGAAAACAGAGTGAGATATGAGAGAAAATAAAAAACAAAAGTCAGAAAGCTGTGATCGAGAAAAGAGGTGCATGGGTGTAACAAAAACAAAGTAGAAAGAGGGTGGAAGAGGAGAATTACATATGGTTGTAGCGGGAAGCATGATGAAGGAAGGAGATAATTTTAAGCGGAGGATTTTTCTGGAAGAACTCAGCAATTGAGTTGTGGGGAGCGAGGGAAGCTTAGGAAAGGTTGTACAGGGGGCAAGCAAGAAAAACGTGATGGATTGTAAGGGTGCAGTGGCAATTGTTACAAAGGGGTTGAGGGGAACCAATAAGGAGGTGGGAGTGAGTGAGGGGGGTGTGACCAATTCTAAGACGAGTAATATGAACGTTGTCAATACGAGAGAGGTTGTTGATGGTGGATTTGATACGAATTGTGGGCTGGATGACATGGAGTTTGTTATCAATTTGGGAGTTCCATGAGGTTAACCAGCGGTCTCGAACAAGGGAAGCGATAAGCGGTTTGATGTCAGCAAGGGTTTTGGGAAAAGGGGTAGGGAGGAGGTTGAGGGCAAGCTTAGCGGCTGTATCAGCCCTGTCATTGCCAGGGATGCCAACATTGCTGGGTATCTAGAAGAAAAGAACACTTTTCCTGCAGAGGGTGGGAGAAAAGAGTTTCATGTGAGATTATCCCATTTAAGAATAAGTAAAGATGTAAGAACAGCCTTTGAGTCGGAGAAAATGGCAAAGTGGCTGAGAGGAGAGTACTCAATCAAGTTAAGGGCGAGGATAATGGCCTTTGCCTAGGTTGAAAAGATGGATGAGTAGTCAGGAAGTCTGCTACTGGGGGTGAAGTCTTGGATGACGGCAGCAGCAGCTGTCTTGTTGCCTTTCTTGGAGCCATCAGTATAAATGGAGGTGTAATTTGAGAGTTGGTCTTTGATTTGGTTGTGGAGATTGATGAAGAGGTTAGGGTGGGTTTGAGTTTTGTGCTGTGTGCAGAGGTCTAGGTGGACAGAAGGGAGGGAGGTGGCCCAAGGAGAAAAAGTGGGCCAGGTGTAGGTGCCGAGAGTGGCGGGGTTGATGCTGAGATTGAAGAGGTCTGATTTAATGCGTAAGCTGAAGGGAGGGGATAGGGTTTTAATCCTATCAAAGAGGGTGGCGAAATTGGGGTACCTAATGAGGTTGTAAACAGGGTTCTGGGTGTTGGTGAGGACTCTTAAAAGCATAGGAGAGGCTAAGCTTTCTACATCTAAGTAGAAAGGGGGGGGGGGGGGTTCGTTGGCTTCAACATGAAGGCTGGTGATTGGGGAGGTCCTGTAGGCACCTAGACAAAGCCTGAGGGCTTCATTTTGGATGGTGTTGATGTGGTTGAGGTATGAGGTGTGGGCGACACAGTAGACAATATTGCCATAGTCAAGCTTGGCACGAATGGTGAGCCTGAAAGTTTTGAGGAGAGCATAGCGGATCGCTCCCCTAGTGGTGTGGAGAGGAGTCGGAGGAGGTTTAAGGAGCTGTTGCATTTTAGTTTCAGGTTGGTGATGTCTTGCTTGTAGATGAGCTTGGGGTCTAGAGTTAGACCCAGGAACTTTGTGTGTTCAACGTTAGGGATGCGATTCCCATTGAGCATGAAGTTCGGGTTGGGGTGGAGGTTGTTGAAATGACAAAAGTGCATGCAGACTGTCCTGTCTTTGAAGAATTTAAAACTGTTATTGTTGCTCCAGACTTGCAGCTGGTTGAGGCTGATTTGGAGCCTATTTTCTTATAGGAAAGCTAGGGGAGGAGTAGAAGATGGTGAAGTCATCCACGTAGAGGGTACGTTTGATGCTGAGGCCATGGTTATTCGCGATGTCATTAATGCTCAGGCTGAAGAGAGTGGGAGAGAGGATGCTGCCTTGGGGGACGCCCCCTTCTTGGGGGTACGAGTTGGGGAGGGTGTGGCCAATATGAACTTGGAACTGCCTGGATGAGAGAAAGTTTTGAATAAAGATGGGGAGATGGTCTCTGAGGCCAATGGTGTAAAGTTTGCGGGTATTGCTGTATTTCCAAGTAGTGTTGAAAGCTTTCTCGAGGTCAAAAAATATGGCAATGAGGTGTTCCTTTATTGCAAAGGATTCCCGGATAGCAGTGTCGAGCGTAATTAACTGGTCTAGGGTATTGCGACGTTTGGAAGCCGCTTTGGTGAGGGGAGAGGATTCTGAGGGCGATGGGTCGGTTGCTGGAGGGGTCGGTACCGTCCTTCCCCAGTTTAAGGACGGGGATGACAATAGCTGTCCTCCAGATAGGGGGAAAGGAGTGTGAAGACCAAATGTGGATGAAGATTGTGAGTAGGGTAGTGGTGGCCTTGATGGGGAGGTGTTTAAGGAGCTGGTAGGGGATGTTATCTGGGACCTTGGAGGTGCAGTCTGCGTCGTGGATGGCTTGGTTTAATTCAGTAAGGGTGAGAGGGGTGTTGTAGCTTTTGGAGTTGTCAAAGGGAAAAGTGATTCTCCGGGCTTCATCGCAAGCTTTTTTGGTTTTGAAAGCTTCAGAGTAGTTGGTCGAGGACAAGATGTTGCTGAAAGAGGCAGCGAGGTGGTTAACAATGTCCTTTTTGCGGTGAGAAGGTCTCCATCCCAAGAGAGATGGGAGATGGGAGATTTGCCTACTCTGCCGTGGAAGCTGTTAAACATTCTCCAAATCTTCTTAGTAGGGGTGTTGGTGGTGAGATAAGAGGTAAAGTTGTTCCAAGTGTTGGTTTTACTGTCCTTGATAGTGCGTCTGGCCTTGGCAAGCTGATGCGAAAGAGGTTGAGGATATGGGTGGTCGGAGTTAGTTTTAAAGTTTCTGAGGGCTCTTTTCCTGTTCTTGATGGCAATTTTGCAGTCATCAGAGAACCAGGGGTTGGGGATGATTTGGGGTTTAAAGATTTTGGAAATTGAGCAGATGTTGATAAGGATATTACTGAAGTTAGACATGGGATCCTCATCCTCGTGGAGTTGGGGGGAGAGGTGTGAGTCACAGAGGGCTTCAAAAAGGGGCCAGTCAGCCTTCTCGAGGTTCCAATTGGGGGTGTGGTCAGTGGGGGTTTAAAGGTTGGAGTGTATAAGAAGAGGGTAATGATCATTACTACAGAGGTCAGTAGTGACTCTCCATCTAAAATCAGGGAGGAGGTTAGGGAAACAGATAGACAGGTCTATATAGGTGAGAGAGCCTGTGGCAGGATGAAGGTAGGTCGGGGAGTTAGTGTTGAGCAAGGACAGGCTGTGCTGACGAAGAGTGTTTTTGATGAGCTTGCCTCTGGGGGTGGTGGTAATAGAGCCCCACAGAGGGTTGTGAGCGTTGAAGTCACCAAGAAGGATGAAGGGGGTGGGAAGCTGAGAGATGAGGTTGTTAAGGCTGGTTGGTTGAATGTTGGTGTTGGGGGGAAATAGATATTGCAAAGAGTGAAAGTTTTGTGGAGGAGATAGAAATACAGATGGCCTGAAGGTCGGTGTGCACATGAACAGGGCTGTGTGGGATATCGTGTCTAACAAGAATGGAGATGCCCCCACAGGCTCTGTCGATGTTTGTGATAACAAGCGAAGTTGTTGAGGGAGTAATGGTCGGTGGTTTTCAAAAGGTTTTTGTAGGCAGAAGACGACGGGGTTGAAGGTGGAGGCCAGAAGGTCAATTTCTTCAGAATTGGCCTTAAGGACTCCTAATGTTCCATTGTATGATGTTGTGGGTGTTATTGTAATTGTTTGTGGTGTATGCCATAAGGAGGCAGGGGTTATCTGGAGGAAGATCTGTTGGGTCTGAGTTGGCTGGTTTTTTCTTTGGATCTGTTTCTTTGGGAGCGATTGTCTTTGAAAATTGGACGAGAAGTATGATCGGTGTGTTCGGTTATCGAACAATCCATATTCTCTTCAGTGTCATGCATGTGGGTTTGGGTGGCGGGCTGTTTGTTGATTGGTTGATTAGTTGCTTTTTAATTGGTTGGTTTGTTGATTGTTAGCTTGGTTGGTTTTAGTTTGATGTATGATGGTATTAGTGGTGTTGGTGTAGGGGGGCAGTGGGGGCTTTAGAGTAGGAAGCAATTACTCGCTAATCTTGACAGCACTAGTACAGGTACCCAAAAATTATTTAGCTGCACAATTTTCGCAGAACTGGTATGTTATTAGGCTTACACTAAAATTACCGTAATTTTACTAACTCGGACCAAAAATAAGTTCAAGAATGTCACTAAAATGTTTTTGGGACAGTTTACGGGGATTTTAGTGTTAGCCTAATAATATACCAGTTCTGCAAAAATTGTAGAATTATAAAAAAAAAAAAAAAAAAAAACTTTTTAGATATATTTTTTTCTTTGAGTACCAACCAACTCGAGGCCTTCAGATTACATGACCACACTCATGTCCATTGTGCTCTAAATCAATTCTTGAACCAAAGGGTAAACAAAAGTTCAGACAATGCCCAGCACTATACAGCTCTAGGGTGTCTTCTTCAAGACTAAATCTTATCTTATTTCAAATGTTAAACAATACCCCAATTTGTTTGATTAAGAGTTAATGCTTGTTTAGCAGCATTGCCATTTGAGAACAAAAAACTGGCCAGGGTAGAAAATAATTATTGTACTATCTCTTGCCTCTCAAGAGTACATGACAAGAAAAGCCAATCCTACAAGTTGGTAAAATACACAGAAACTCATTTTCTCCTGTGGCCTGAATTAGTTTACTTCTCAAAAGAACTCAGCTTTAGTTCTATATTCACTGCGACTCAATCCCTTAATATACAGAATGGCAAAAGCATAAAGAAGTAAGTCATTCAGAGATAAATGCATAATGTTTATTGGAAGTCAACAGCATTCATGTTGTGTACATTCCCTTTATTCCCCAACAGCCGTTTTTGCTATTTTCGGCGGTTATTAAAAAAACACTTAACCACCATTGACCTTTAATACCACTCATGCATGGTAAATATAAATATTAAGTGGATATATTGTTTACAAAACCAATTAATCTATAAACGATAAGTGTAGCTATATTGAAATGTGTTCTCATAGCAAATCTGCATGATTTAAAGCATATGTACATAATATGTTGGACAATTTATGCCAGAGAGGTCAGCATAACATCAGGTGCAAAAGAATTAAAAGAGAGAAAAAAGAACTACATGAATATCAACAGGAACTGTGAGCCAGTATGGCCCCCAATAATATCACAAGGCTTCTGCTCAGTTTTTCCAATCTTGGTGAATTTGTTGGTGCAATCATAACTAAAGATAATGCTTAGCTATTTCCCATTATTTTATTTTCTTTCTATTCTTGTTTAGAGACAATTATGCATGTATGTTTTCAATCCAAGTAAATTAAGTCCTATTACCTCCATGTTAAGAGGTCCTAGAGTTAAGAGTGCTCTACTTTGTAAGCTGTTATATGTATGTGCTTATTTTTTGTTATTTGAATGTTGTGATAAAACAAACAAATAAAATGAAAATGAAATTTTCTGTTTAGTTAATACTTGGGCCACCTAAACCACCTGTGTCCCAAGACACTTTCTTGTCAGACAAAACTTTTGAAACACAAATCCACAGTTTACAACCAATCAAGGTTGGAATAAGGTTTTTTATTTATCTATTTATCATGTGTTGAAATGAGGTTATTGATTGTATTTTAACAGTGTTGAAATGATTGTTCTTTACCACTGTTGGAATAAAGTTTTTGGTTGTATTTTACCAGTTTTGAATGAGGTATTTGATTGTATTTGATTTGATTTTACCAGTGTTGGAATGAGGTTTATGATTGTATTTTAGCAGTGTTAGATTGAGGTTTTTGATTGTATTTTACCAGTGTTAGAATGAGGTTACTGATTGTATTTTAGCAGTGTTAGAATGAGGTTTATGATTGTATTTTAGCAGTGTTAGAATGAGGTTATTGATTGTATTTTAGCAGTGTTAGAATGAGGTTTATGATTGTATTTTAGCAGTGTTAGAATGAGGTTACTGATTGTATTTTAGCAGTGTTAGAATGAGGTTTATGATTGTATATTAGCAGTGTTACAATGAGGTTTATGATTGTATTTTAGCAGTGTTAGAATGAGGTTACTGATTGTATTTTAGCAGTGTTAGAATGAGGTTTATGATTGTATTTTAGCAGTGTTAGAATGAGGTTTATGATTGTATTTTAGCAGTGTTACAATGAGGTTTATGATTGTATTTTAGCAGTGTTAGAATGAGGTTACTGATTGTATTTTAGCAGTGTTAGAATGAGGTTTATGATTGTATTTTAGCAGTGTTAGAATGAGGTTACTGATTGTATTTTACCAGTGTTAGAATGAGGTTACTGATTGTATTTTAGCAGTGTTAGAATGAGGTTATTGATTGTATTTTAGCAGTGTTAGAATGAGGTTTATGATTGTATTTTAGCAGTGTTAGAATGAGGTTACTGATTGTATTTTACCAGTGTTAGAATGAGGTTACTGATTGTATTTTAGCAGTGTTAGAATGAGGTTTATGATTGTATATTAGCAGTGTTACAATGAGGTTTATGATTGTATTTTAGCAGTGTTAGAATGAGGTTACTGATTGTATTTTAGCAGTGTTAGAATGAGGTTTATGATTGTATATTAGCAGTGTTAGAATGAGGTTTATGATTGTATTTTAGCAGTGTTAGAATGAGGTTTATGATTGTATTTTAGCAGTGTTAGAATGAGGTTACTGATTGTATTTTACCAGTGTTAGAATGAGGTTTATGATTGTATTTTAGCAGTGTTAGAATGAGGTTATTGATTGTATTTTAGCAGTGTTAGAATGAGGTTTATGATTGTATTTTAGCAGTGTTAGAATGAGGTTACTGATTGTATTTTAGCAGTGTTAGAATGAGGTTTATGATTGTATATTAGCAGTGTTACAATGAGGTTTATGATTGTATTTTAGCAGTGTTAGAATGAGGTTACTGATTGTATTTTACCAGTGTTAGAATGAGGTTTATGATTGTATTTTACCAGTGTTAGAATGAGGTTTATGATTGTATTTTAGCAGTGTTAGAATGAGGTTATTGATTGTATTTTAGCAGTGTTAGAATGAGGTTTATGATTGTATTTTACCAGTGTTAGAATGAGGTTACTGATTGTATTTTAGCAGTGTTAGAATGAGGTTACTGATTGTATTTTAGCAGTGTTAGAATGAGGTTACTGATTGTATTTTAGCAGTGTTAGAATGAGGTTACTGATTGTATTTTAGCAGTGTTAGAATGAGGTTTATGATTGTATTTTAGCAGTGTTAGAATGAGGTTTATGATTGTATTTTACCAGTGTTAGAATGAGGTTACTGATTGTATTTTAGCAGTGTTAGAATGAGGTTTATGATTGTATATTAGCAGTGTTACAATGAGGTTTATGATTGTATTTTAGCAGTGTTAGAATGAGGTTACTGATTGTATTTTACCAGTGTTAGAATGAGGTTTATGATTGTATTTTACCAGTGTTAGAATGAGGTTTATGATTGTATTTTAGCAGTGTTAGAATGAGGTTATTGATTGTATTTTAGCAGTGTTAGAATGAGGTTTATGATTGTATTTTAGCAGTGTTAGAATGAGGTTACTGATTGTATTTTAGCAGTGTTAGAATGAGGTTTATGATTGTATTTTAGCAGTGTTAGAATGAGGTTTATGATTGTATTTTAGCAGTGTTAGAATGAGGTTACTGATTGTATTTTAGCAGTGTTACAATGAGGTTTATGATTGTATTTTAGCAGTGTTAGAATGAGGTTACTGATTGTATTTTAGCAGTGTTAGAATGAGGTTTATGATTGTATTTTAGCAGTGTTAGAATGAGGTTTATGATTGTATATTAGCAGTGTTACAATGAGGTTTATGATTGTATTTTAGCAGTGTTAGAATGAGGTTACTGATTGTATTTTAGCAGTGTTAGAATGAGGTTTATGATTGTATATTAGCAGTGTTACAATGAGGTTTATGATTGTATTTTACCAGTGTTAGAATGAGGTTACTGATTGTATTTTAGCAGTGTTAGAATGAGGTTTATGATTGTATTTTAGCAGTGTTAGAATGAGGTTTATGATTGTATTTTAGCAGTGTTAGAATGAGGTTTTTGATTGTATTTTACAAATGTTGGAATGAGGTTATTGATTGTATTTTACAAATATTGGAATGAGGTTTTGATTGTATTTTAGCAGTGTTAGAATGAGGTTTTGATTGTATTTTACCAGTGTTGGAATGAGGTTTTTGATTGTATTTTACCAGTGTTGAAATAAGGTTATTGATTGTATTTTACCAGTGTTGGATTTAGGTATTTGATTGTATTTTACCAGTGGCTGGAATAAGGTTTTTTATTGTATTTTAACAGTGTTGGAATAAGGCTTATGATTGTATTTTAAGAGTGTTGTTAATAGGGTATTTGATTGTATTTTACCAGGGTTGGAATTTAACAGCGTTGGAATGAGGTTTTTGATTGTATTTTACAAATATTGATTGTATTTTACTAAATGTATTTGATTGTATTTTACCAGTGTTGGATTGAGGTATTTGATTGTATTTTACCAGTGTTGGATTAGGTATTTGATTGTATTTTACCAATGTTGGATTTATTTGATTGTATTTTACCAGTGTTGGTATTTGATTGTATTTTACCAGTGTTGGATTTATTTGATTGTATTTTACCAGTGTTGGATTGAGGTATTTGATTGTATTTTACCAGTGTTGGATTGAGGTATTTGATTGTATTTTACCAATGTTGGATTGAGGTATTTGATTGTATTTTACCAGTGTTGGATTGAGGTATTTGATTGTATTTTACCAGTGTTGGAATGAGGTATTTGATTGTATTTTACCAGTGTTGGATTGAGGTATTAGATTGTATTTTACCAGTGTTGGATTGAAGTATTTGATTGTATTTTACCAATGTTGGATTGAGGTATTTGATTGTATTTTACCAATGTTAGAATGAGGTTTTTGGTTGTATTTTAACAATGCTGGAATGAGGCTTTTGACTGTATTTTACACCAGTGTTGGAATAAGGTTTTGTCTGTATTTTAACAGTGTTGGAATAAGATTTTTAACAGTATTTTCAGTGTTGGAATGAGGTTTGTGATTGTATTTTTCCAGTGTTGGAATGAGGTTTTGACTGTATTTTAACAGCGTTGGAATGAGGTTTTGACTGTATTTTAACAGCGTTGGAATGAGGTTACTGATTGTATTTTTCCAGTGCTGGAATAAGGTTTTTGATTTTATTTCAACAGTCTTGGAATTTTTACCAGTGTTGGTTGGGATGAGGTTTGTGATTGTATTTTACCAGAGTTAAAATTTAACAGTGTTTAAATGAGGTTCTTGATTGTATTTTACCAGTGTTGGAATGAGGTTTTTGACTGTATTTTAACAGTGTTGGAATGAAGTTTTGACTGTATTTTAACAGCGTTGGAATGAGGTTTATGATTGTATTTTACCAGTGCTAGAATGAGGTTTGTGATTGTATTTTACTAGTGTTGTTAATAGGGTATTTGATTGTATTTTACTGGTGTTGTAAATAGAGTATTTGATTGTATTTTACCAAGGTTAAAATTTAAAAGTGTTGGAATGAGGTTTATGATTGTATTTTACCAGTGCTGGAATGAGGTTTGTGATTGTAATTTACCAGTGTTGTTAATAGGGTATTTGATTGTATTTTACTGGTGTTGTAAATAGGGTATTTGATTGTATTTTACCAAGGTTAAAATTTAAAAGTGTTGGAATGAGGTTTATGATTGTATTTTAAGTGTTGGAATGAGGTTTATGATTGTATTTTAAGTGTTGGAATGAGGTGTGTGACTGTATTTTAACAGCGTTGGAATGAGGTTTTTGATTGTATTTTACCAGTGTTGGAATGAGGTTTATAATTGTATCTAAAGTGTTGGAATGAGGTTATTGATTGTATTTCAACAGTATTGGAATGAGGGTTTTGACTGTATTTTAACAGTGCTGGAATGAGGTTTTTGTTGTATTCTACCCGTGTTGAAATGACGTTTTTGGTTGTATTTTACCAGTTTTGGAATGAGGTTAATAATTGTATTTCAAAAGTGTTAGAACAAGGTTTTTGACAGTATTTTAACTGTGTTGGAATTAAGGTTTTGGTTGTATTTTACCACTGTTGGAATGAGGTTTTAGATTGTATTTCAACAGTGTTGGAATGAGGTTTTGACTGTATTCTAAATGTTGGAATGAGGTTTTTGGTCATATTTTACAAGTATTAGAATGATGTTTTTGACAGTATTTTAGCAGTGTTGGAACGAGATTATTGGTTGTATTTTAGCAGTGTTGGAATAAGGTATTTGATCGTATTTTACCATTGTTGGAATGAGATTTTTGACTGTATTTTAACAGTGCTGGAATGAGGTTTTTTTGTATTCTGCCAGTGTTGGAATGAGGTTTTTGATTGCATTTTACCATTGTTGGAATGAGGTTATTGATTGTATTTTACCAGTGTTGGAACAAACTTAATGATTGTATTCTAACAGTGTTGGAATGAGGTTTATGATTGTATTTTAACAGTAATGGAATGAGGTTTATGATTGTATTTTAACAGTGTTGGAATGAAATATTTGATTGTATTTTACCAGTGTTGGAATGAGGTTTATGATTGTATTTTACCAGTGGTGGAATGAGGTTATTGATTGTTTTTTAAGTGTTGAAATGAAGTTATTGATTGGATTTCACCAGTGTTGGAATGAGGTTTTTGGTCGTATTTTACCAGTGTTGGAATGGGTTCATGACTGTATTTTAACATTATTGGAATGAGGGTTTTGACTGTATATTAACAGTGCTGGAATGAGGTTTTTGTTGTATTCTACCAGTGTTGGAGTGAGGTTTTTGGTTGTATTATACCAATGTTGGAATAAAGTATTTATTGTATTTTAACAGTGTTGGAATGAGGATTATGATTGTATTTTAACAGTGTTGGAATGAGGTTATTGATTGTATTTTAACAGTATTGGAATGAAGGTTTTGACTGTGTTCTAATTGCTGGAATGAGGTTTTTGTTGTATTCTACCAGTCTTGGAATAGGGTTTTTGGTTGCATTTTACCAGTGTTGGAATGAGGTTATCGATTGTATTTTACCAGTGTTGGAACAAAGTTAATGATTGTATTTTAACAGTGTTGGGATGAGGTTTTGGTTGTATTTTACCACTGTTAGAATGAGGTTTATGATTGTATTTTAACAATGTTGGAATGAAGTATCTGATTGTATTTTACCAGTGTTGGAATGAGGTTTATGATAGTATTTTAAGAGTGTTGGAATGAGGTTTATGATAGTATTTTAAGAGTGTTGGAATGAGGTTTATGATTGTATTTTAACAGTGTTGGAATAAGGTTTATGATTGTATTTTAACAGTGTTGGAATGAAGATTTTGATTGTATTTTAACAGTGTTGGAATGAAGATTTTGATTGTATTTTACCAGTGTTGGAATGAGGTTCATGATTGTATTTTACCAGTGTTGGAATGAAGTATTTGATTGTATTTTACCAGTGTTGGAATGAGGTTTATGATTGTATCTTAACAATGTTAGAATGAGGTTTATGATTGTATTTTACCAGTGTTGGAATGAGGTTTATAATTGTATTTTAAATGTTGAAATAAGGTTATTGATTGTATTTTACCAGTGTTGGAATGAGGTTATTGATTGTTTTTTAAGTGTTGAAATGAAGTTATTGATTGGATTTCACCAGTATTGGAATGAGGTTTATGATTGTATTTTAACAGAGTTGGAATGATATTTTTGATTGTAATCTTAAAGCAATGTAAGGCAAAGGGAAAGCGAGAAAGAAGTCAGCTAAAGATGAACATGGAAAGAGGGCAGACAGTGAGGCAGGATGTTACAAATTAAGTATTGACAACATAAGAGAGATACAAAAGATAAACATACCTGTACAGCAAGCTAAAAATACAGACACTTCAATCAGCTCATAATCAGATGCAATGGCTGCAAGTGTTTTGAGACCGACAGTGTCCATGAAACACACGATGAAAAGTCAAGTATGATAAACTTGGTACTCAGATCTTGCGAACTCATAGGATACTCCTGATGAGTGTGGATATCCACTGATTTGTCATGCGTGTGGACGGCTGCTCCATTGTCAATATGAGACATACCATTTCCCTAAACAGAGAAAAAGAGAATACTTCAGTTTAAGGCCTAAAAAATGATTGTTTGCCTTTCCTTGTGGAAAATTGTGAGGGAGGGGCAGGTGGAAAAAAGGCTTTTTTTGGCTCCCTAAGGATTAAGTATCAAGAACATTTATAAAACAGTTCAGAATTTAAACACTTCACACAATTTCAGATTGCTGGTTCCTTTTATTTTGCTCAGTTTTTATATCTCATTTATGCTTTTTGTGTGATTTGGGATTTTTTCCCCCTTGAATGACACGTTACAAATAGGCAGGACAATTTTGTATTCTCAAGCTCTTGTGGGCAAAGGGCTTTATTTTCTCTGCAGTAACAGCAACATTCAACAGGCAAAAGTGGTTGCCATTCCATTTTGTAGTGATTTTTAGAAGCGTAGGGTTTTTGAAAATTAACCAGAAGGCCAAAATGTTTAGTGGTTCCGATGTATTCTTTCGTTGTTGGTTGATTTATACTAACTAGCATTGCATATCACAAAATATGCTCAATAACATATATTCATAAGCCATGCCCACCAAGTACATGATACATCAATAAAATACAATCTGTTGACAACACTTTTTCAAGATTAGCAAACTAGCTAACAACATAAATACACCAAGTATGAATTAAAACAAACATGAAGTTGTTCAAATATGAGCATTTGATGATTTTTAGATTAAGCCACGCCTACTCATTGATATGGATGACATCACTACTAAAACAAGTAGGACACCACATATGACATAATTCCAGTTTATCGTTCTTTAGATATTGTGTTTACCAGCTCTTTTCAGTGAATTTATATTAAGCCCCAGCTGCTATGCATATTAATGAAACTGATTGTATTTATACAATGAACACATACACACTACCTACCAACATAAATATTTAAAACAAAACAGACATGTAATTGGTAAAATATGAGCATTTCAAGATTTTCAAGAGAGGGGGAGGGGGGGGGGGAGAGGGAACTCAATTCACAACATACAACTGTTCCATATACAATAAAAATTAATGTTGTGAATTATAAACTCGTTGCTTTTGCTAAATTCCCTTACAATTGTACTGTGTGGGACTTTCTATAAGCTTAAACAAAAAGAAAATGAAGAATAAAAAACTCACCAGATATATGTCATTGCACTTGCTCTACACTACATGAATATTAAACTGTTGTGCAATATGTACTGTACTGTACATGTTAATCTTCTATCCTTCTGGATACTTTAAATAAAATGGGAGTAAACTTCAACTTCACAACATTTTGGAAATCTGAAATTTTACACACTTATACACCGTTAGGTCTCCTCGGGATATACCCTTTGGAATCATCTCAAATTATATAAATAATCATTCAGGATGGCCTTAATAATCCACGCAACAGGTGTTTTCCTTGTGGAGACCTGAAATGGGTCTCCACAGGGAGGTGCGTCTCCACTAGGATATCACCATTACTGGTGTATGCCTCCACAAGGTAGTAAATTTGCGTGCATACATACATACATACATACATACATACATACTTACATACACAGACACATAAATACGCACGCCAGCATAACTACATAGATTCCTTATGTTATTAGCATCGGAACCCCCCAATTTTCTTTTCTTACAAAAATTTTCTAATATTAAAATTGTGAAGCTTATACGATTTTCTGTGGTGCTCAATGAGTAAAAATACACAGTATAATGAACAAACAAACTACAGAGTATTTCCTATGGAATTTTACACCATGGTTGATAAATCTTGCAGTTCTTCCCGCAAACAAAAAAGCTGGGAGTAGTTATGGGACTTGAAAGTTTACACATATAGTGCCCTCCTGGTCATATCAAAACCTCCAATGTTTCACAAGCACAGTGCATGAAATAAGTTTGTTTGGTAAGGTTTAACAGCACTGCAACAGCGAAGGTCAAACTGTGCCAGAGCGATTAAATTATGCAGAGGTGAAAATGGTTTGAGGAGTGCCTTGTAAAAAACAATCAAACTTCTATTAGCATACTATATCAACAGAAAATGTAACAATTTTTCAAATGCAATTAAAGCATAAATGATTTGCCATGAAAGACGCACATGGGGGCAAAAAAGAGCATATTTTGCCACGCACCCATCATTTGTTTACTATTTCCTGGCTGGTGATTGGATGATCTCTTAAAGCACACAATCTATTCCAGGAGAGAGGTCCTCAAGTTGTTACTTTAAGGTCTCACATAAAGAATAAATTATTACTATAGTAATTTTGAACTACATCTTAGGTTTCCAACCCCAGCCACGTTCAAACAACTTTTTTATAGTGATGTATTAAAACTTACAAATAAAGATGAGAACAAACTTACATCAGTAATGCGAACAAAGTTGCTCTTTTTCTGCCTGTTTTTCTGGATTTCCTCCTCTTTTTCCTGTGTTTTCCTTCTTTTCTCAGCTTTAGCTCTCTCTATCAATACTCTCTGAGGATCAAGGTTTGATTTTGTGTACAGAGCATCCTTTATATTGCTGGCATTGACAAAGAAGAAGGAAGAATGCATCTTGAAAATCTTTATACCAGGAAGTTGTTGGACCTGCAAAGAAAAAGAAAGGAAATATGCCGTTAAAAAAGTAGAATATATGAAAAATATCAATTCAGAATTTGCAGGTATCAGCAAACTAACTCAGTACTACACATATTCATTTCAGGTGTTGGACAACCCTTTCTCCTTGTTCACAGTAATGAAATATTTCAAATTCATGCACATCTATATTTACTGCTACAGGTTGTTGGACACACTACTCATTTATATTGTACATTAGGCTTAAAACAATTATTTGTTTTCCCTTTCTTGTGGAAAAGTTTTGTTCCACAGATCACAGAAATGGAATATTTCCTGATGATACTTTCGACCAACACTGGCTCATTCAGGAAACCTAGTATCAAGAATACGTATAAAACAGAATAAACACATTGAGTGCCAGCATCGCATATACGCATCCATATATTTTCCTTTCATGTAACAGCATCGTGTACACGCGACGGATATCATAGCATCAATTACAAGGGGTACTTCTTTTGTTTTGTAAAATTAACGTAAAAAAACATTTTTTCCACCTATTTTTAAGAGTAGGTGTCGGTCATACTTCCTGTTTTTGTAAGAAAATGGTTAAATACAGGACAAACTTTTGTGAACGATGCGGAGATTTATATTGGCAATTTACACACAAAATGCTGTACTAGTTGGCCATTCTCCACCGTTAGATAGTGACAATGAGTCTGATTTGGAGCCAGATTTCGTACATTTTGTTACAAAAAGTGATAACGAGAGTGATTTTGACAGTGATGAAGAGGAATTGACTACAAATAATGGTGATTTTTAGATCAATTCGACATAGACAATGCAGATAAAAAAAGAAGTTAAATGGAGCAATGATAATGTTACCAAACCTCAACAACATTTGTTTATGAAAATGACTGGTATTCAAGCTAATCTACCTGCAATTCCTTCTCCAAAGGATTTTTTTATCTATTTTTGAATCAGATTTGGTTCAAGAGGTTTGTGAAGAAACAAACAGATATGCTGAGCAGGAGATTCGGGAAAAAGTAATGGATGGCACAATAACTCCACATGGGATGTATTCAAATAAAGACAATGCTTCAATAAAATCGCTTATTTTGCTATTGAAAATGGTGCATTAAAATGGGGGGAAAACATAATTTGGTATTGGAATATGTTTGATCATCTTGTTTTTGCAATTTCCACTATTTTACCTGCAAAAAAAAAAGAGAAATAAACATTAAGGTGAGCTGTATTTTAAAAAATCTTTTATTTCTTATTTTTTTCTTTATATTATGTGAATTTCAATTACAAGTACCTTAATTACAGAAAATGAGTTGAAATTACATAAAAAATGAGACTCAAGAATTTTGTACTTATTTGTTATCTCACTTATGCTTTTGTGGGCTTCATTTTCTCCACAGTAACAGCAACAGTGGCTGCTACATCATTTTACAGGAATTTGTAAGTATTTTTACGAAGCGTAGGGATTCTTGAAGGTAAAAAAAAATAAAAAATTGTTTCAAAAATGTCACCCCTATTTTTTAGGCAAGTTAGGAACGGCGGAGGAGGGAAAACAAGCAACTTTTTTAGGCCTTATCTTGTGACAAATGGATGTTGTCAAATTGATACATTATAGAGAGTTGTTCAAATTTTTAATTGGGAGGTTACGTTCCTCCCTTTAATATTAGTGTTCATTTTGTTTACATTTTGAAATTATTAAAGGAAAATAATGCATCTGTTTGTTGACCTTTTCCTCCTTAATATAAAATATGAAAATTTGTTTGTTTGTAAGGGCTTAACGGCACCATGACAGTGAGGATCAAATTGCGCCCGAGAGGTTACATCATTCCAGAGGTAGGAAGAAAGGAAAGTAGGAGTCTGAGAGCAGTATGGGGGCTAATAGCCAGGAAGCTGGGATCAAAAGAGACAGTCCTGGGGTGCTATAAAGGGGTATATGTAGGTAAAGGGGGTGGGAGAGGAGAACTAAATATGGTTGTAGAGGAAGGCATGATAAAGGAAGGAGATAATTTCATGGAAGAGCTCAGCTATGGAGTTGTGAGGGGTGAGAAAGCTCTGGGGAGGTTGTACAGGGGGCAGACAAGAAGGACATGATGAACTGTGAGAGGGTCAATGACAATTGTTGCAGAGGGGTGGAGGGAGCCAGTAAGGAGGTGGGAGTAATTGAGGTGGGTGTGACCTATTCTAAGGTGGATAATGTGGACATTGTCGATACAGGAGAGATTGTGGATGGTGGGTTTGGTCAGAATGGTGGACTGGATGTTGTGGAGTTTGTTATTTGTGCAGAATGAAAAGAAATGAATGTACTATTGCATTCTGAAATTCCCATTACATCCTTCCATCTAGCACCACAGTAACTACTATAACTTACATCAGCAAAGAGTGATGAGTCCCTGTACAAATCTGTACCAGGTACATTTCCCATTATAGAGCAGGTCGGCTTCTGAGTTCTGAATATCACCGAGAATAAAGCAAAGCTGACGCCGGTGAAAAGGCCAAAATCAAGACCAAGTAAAACAACAGCTGTACAAGTTACTATCCATATGGCCTGCAAAATTAAAAATTTTTTTTATAGAAATGTAAAAACAATATTTACTTTGTTGCTTCACTTAGTACAGTATGTATTTATACAGTTCTATCCTAAATTATATACAAATCATTTTATATGTAAATACATAGACCACAGATTTCAGAGTAATGAGAGAAATTGTTTAAAAGTTTGATAAACGGTACATCACAGAGGCAATCTCCATTTCTAATACAAATAAATACATTGGGTTTGAATCCTCTAGGATAATAGATTGTAATTAAATTAAAGCCACACAGAACGTGAAAATTTCCTAAGAAAACGTAACCAAAATGATATAAGACCTAAAAAATTTTTTTTTTAAATTGTTTGTCCTTTCTTGTGGAAAATTGTAAGACAGGGGCAGGCTGAAATTTGTAAATAATATTTTTTTCTCTCCAATTTTGACCTTTCTAAGGATACTGTCTTCATCAACAAGCAAATGAAGAAGTTGATAGCAATCACTGACACAAGAACTCCACTTTTTCTGGTCTATAAACACTGTTATCACCTGATGACCAGCATCTTTATGTACGACTGAAAGCTGGTCAAATGCCAAGAAGTTTGAATCATATGGAACAGCGCAGGGGACAGAGCTGTCACTTGATCGAACAAATTGTATCACATGGCGTTTGCCAAACATTTTCCTGCATGTAGGGTATTAATATGTAATATGGCAACGTAAAAGTGGTTGCCACGCCATTTTCAATATTTTTGGGTGAGTAAGGGGGAAAGGGGGGGAAAACAAACAAACTTTTTTGAGGCCTTATGTGTGAAATGATTTGCTGATTGATGAGACTTGAGGTTATATTATGCCAAAATAACTCAAAAGAGCAAATGGTGCATTTGAAGAGGAGAAGGTTCCATAATCTTTATTTTCTCTTCTTTACATGAATTTAGGTGAAATGATGCAGATATTTTACAAACTGTTAGTTAATTCTGTGCAATTTTGTTTTTAGTACAACCATATCCTATTCATAAATATAAAACTTCTAAATAAGTCATCAATAATTCATCAAATATATCTTAAAATAAGTTTCACCAGCTGCAATTATGCAACAAATGTACTACTTTAATCCACTAAGTTACATATAAACAGGTTTTATAAACAAGATGTGAACCACTTACACAATCAATCTTGGAGTACTGCCACAAGACTTTGATGTCCCTGAACTGCTGGAACATACCCCTCAAGGCCACTAAAATGACAGCGCCCAGACAGCACTACAAACAAATGAAAACGGAATTCAAAATAAAATACCTGATTATTTACATTTCACTTGCATAATTTTCTGTTGCTTCTAAACAACATGTGACATCTAAAGGAAGCATTTAGATACATTATTTTATTATATATTAATAATAACAGTTAACCCATTTACAGCTCTTTTAATTTACAGGCCTAATTATTCAAGAAAATTGAATGCCATCAGTTCAATAGATCATCCAATTCCTTCTATTATTCAGCCCATCCTGACTTGCATAAATCAAACCAGGTAGGTCAGTTGGTAGAGCGCATGACTGAAATGCTGGAGGTTCCAGGTTTGAGGCTCACACTAGCTTTTACATAATTTTCCACAGTTATGCAAACAGATAAGCTGGACATCAAAGTGAAAGTACGTCGTCTGTAGCTCCTACTTCTCATCCAGCCTTTGGAGAAGTGAACAATGGTTAAATGGCTCTCACCGTCCCTCAGATGAGGATGTTAAATGGTGGTCAATATGGCAGGAATGTCACCCTCTGCCTGGTTCTCTGAACACAATTCAAGAAGAGAAGCATGCAAACGTGGTGTTCATTCACTTCCTGTCCCGGTTTGAACAGTCGTTCCATCGTGATCATGGCCTCTGTAACGTATTTATCCAGATCCAGAAGTTCTCTCCTAGACAGTGAATCCAAATCTGTTTGTCTGTCACTTTCAATTTTTGTAATTGGAAGTCCTGTGAACCAGTCTGACCTGTTTATCGCCTTTGTTTCAAATGTCATTCAGTATATGTGCATTTTAAATGTCTTGTTTTGAATGCATTTTAAGTTGTTTCAGCAACATATGAATTGTAGTATGTACATCCTGGACAATTATGCCTAAGCATGGAATGTAATCATACTTTGGATGTTTCCTAAGATATTTTTGAATGTTAGGTTACCTTTCTTCACTTGAAAACATGTGAAAATAATTCTGCCTGTATAATTTTAATAAAAGAATTTGATGGAAGAATTTGCTTAGAGAAGCCTCAATCTCCATACCCAGGAGAAAGGAGTAGCAAGGTAAGGTATAAATTAGCAAATATATTATACATTATTATAATAAATTAATCCAGTTCTATTATCCTCTACATATCAATCTAAAAGAAATTGTACCTTACCTTAAATTGCTATTTAAGGTCAGAACGAATTATTATCCTTTATCACCACCAATAATATATTTACCACATACACCCTGTTGGCACTGGCAACATATTTCAAGCATACTGAACATTTTAATGGAAGCACAATTTTACCAGGTTAAGTCTCTCAGAAAGTCTTGAATTGCCACACCAGAGATTCATGAAATCCTCTGATAGCAAAGATAGTCATAAATGATTCAAGACCTTTGACAATTTCATTTGCCCTAATGGTAACATACTAACTGTAAACAGATACATTATCTTACCAAAGCTCACCCTCATGTGTACTTAATTATGCATATAAAACCAGCTGTGTCAATATAAACATGAGTTAAACCATTCCAAGTACAACAATTGCTTACCTCCGGCAATGATTGAAATAAAGGTCCCAAAACAAGAAGAACTAGCAAGATGATAAGAGTTGAGATGATGCTGGCAATCTGTGAAAAGAAGATAATGATATATTATCTATAAATCTAATATAAACGTTAATGCAAATTGCATTATCAACTAAGGGCAACATATAAACATGCATTTATCTCTCTTCTTCTTACACACACACCCATACATATTTCAAAATACAAGTGAGGACCAAGATGGAAACTATCCTTCATGGACACTTAATATATATGAATCTTAAAGGATTAGTTTAGTGGTAAGGCAAGCTTATCTTATATGAAAGAAAAGAATATGTTAAAAGAAACAAAATGGTAAAGCATTCAAAAATCTCATTCCGTTAAGGAGATATTTAAGTTTATAAAGTTCTGTCTTATCTGTGTAGAAATGACTGGTGTACTAAGTCTACTATAGAAGTTTAGCACCCTTATGCTCACATTCTTAACAAATGCTCATGTATTCTAAAGAAAATTTATTTAGCTCTTTTACTATTTGAATAATTTTTCTTCAACTTTCTTTAGGTGGTAAATTATGATTATCTTTGTTTGTTTGTCTGATGAGAGCTGAGCGGCACCACGACAACAAGGGTCAAATTGTGCCTGAGAGGTCAGATCATTCTAGAAGTAGGAAGGAAAGGAAACAGGGGAGAATGAGAGAAATTCAAGAACAAGAGGTCAGAAAGCTGTGATCGAGAGGGAGGTGCATGGTTGAAACAAAAACAAAGTAGAGAGGGGGTGGAAGAGGAGAATTAAATATGGTTGTAGAGGGAAGCATGATGAAGGAAGGAGATAATTTTATCCAGAAGATTTTTCTGGAGAACTCAGCAATTGAGTTGTGGGGAGCGAGGGAAGCTCCGGGAAGGTTGTACAGGGGGCAAACAAGGAGAACGTGATGGATTGTGAGAGTGCAGTGGCAATTGTTGTAGAGGGCTTGGGGGGAGCCAATAAGGAGGTGGGAGTGAGTTAGGTGGGTGTGACCAATTCTAAGCTGGTAATATGAACATTGTCGATACGAGAGAGGTTGTTGATGGTGGATTTAATCGGAATTGCGGGCTGGATGACATGGAGTTTGTTATCAATTTGGGAGTTCCATGGGGTTTGCCAGCGGTCACGAACAAGGGAAGCGATAAGCGGTTTGATGTCAGAAAGGTTGCGGGAAAAGGGGTAGGGAGGAGGTTGAGGGCAAGCTTAGCGGCTGCATCAGCCCTGTCATTGCCAGGGATGCCAGGATGGCTGGGTATCCAGATAAAAAGAACACTTTTCTTGCAGAGGGTGGGAGAAAGGAGACCGGGAGGAGGAGGTGGCATGTGAGGTTATCTTATTTAAGATTGAGTAAAGAAGTAAGAACAGCCTTTGAGTCGGAGAAAATGGCAAAGTGGCTGAGCAGAGAGTAAAGTTGAGGGCGAGGAGAATGGCCTTAGCCTCGGCTGAAAAGATGGATGAGTAGTCGGGAAGTCTCCTACTGAGGGTGATGTCTTGGATGACAGCAGCAGCAGCTGTCTTGTTACCTTCCTTGGAGCCATCAGTATAGATGGAGTGTAATTTGAGAGTTGGTCTTTGATTTGGTTGTGGAGATTGATGAAGAGGTTAGGGTGGGTTTGAGTTTTGTGATGAGTGGAGAGGCCCAGGTGGACAGAAGGGAGGGGGGGTGGCCCATCTTTACTAGATTCTGTTTTACTACTTTCGTTACATATTCAATAATTTTCAAGCCACACAAAATCACAAGACTAAATGTAATAAAATACATAAAGAATTTGAGGAATCTAAGGCTATGAAGTCACACCTAGTCTGATTCAGTCGTTTCTATACAAATGATGCCAAACTTTAAACTTAGATATCTCCTTAACGGACGGAATAAGATTTGTAAATGCTTTCTGCACCAATTTGTTTCCTTGAAGTCCTCTTTCATGTAAGATGGACTTGCTTGACCACTGAACTAATCCTTTAAATTCTACCTTCTGTATATTTTCATCATAGATGGGATTTATGTTCATAAATCCAGATATTGCCCTCAGAGAATATACACACTACAAATTTTGTATACAACAGCAGTCTCATAATTTACTATAACAGCAGCCACCTTATTTGCAGTAACATCACATGACTCATATAAAAGAACAGTAGTTACTAGTTGCTAATACTTTGGGAATTGTAACAAGTTGACTCTTTCCAAGATTCCAAATGCAGGAAAGCTCAAGCATGGTCAGCCTGTAACAAACTAGAACAGATCTGGAAGTCTGATTGATCTTGACAGAACTACCAAAATTAAGTACTTCAGGGCATGCATTGAAAGCATTTTACTATATGGAGCTGCGACATGGACAATAACCCAAACGATTGAGGATCGTATCAATGACTGTTAAGCCCAACTTCTATGCAAAGTACTGGACATTAGTTGGCGGGATCACATTACAAATAGGGCAACATTCCTCTGCTATCAGAAACAGTAAAATGGTGATGCCTACAATTTGCTGGACACTGTTCGCTCAGGCTCTTATTTGATTTACTGGAAACATTCTGGTGAACACCCAAATTATGGTAGAAGGATATTGTGTTATCCTGACATCATTGCCAAAGACATAGGACTTAATACAAACAATATCCAGCAACTCATGTTGGATTAAGCTACCTAGTACCACTTTGTCAAAGCTGCTTCGACTATTCTGTCTACGGATGACAAATGATGATGATGATGATGATGATGATGATTATGATGATTATAAAGATGATGATGATGATGACGATGATGATAAAGAAGATGATGATGATGATGATGATGGTGATGACGATGACGATGAACAAATGGAATAGAAATGAATACTATAAAGTCAAACATGGCGGAAACTTTTTCTGTACCTGTGTTTTCCCTCCAGATGCATCCTGTAGCACTGTTCTTGTAAGAGAGGCTGTCACTGGGTAGCAACTCATGAATGAGCACAAGGCATTACTTGACCCATAAGCAAGAAGCTCCTAAAAGAAAAGAAAAAATAAAGAGAGATAACAATAAAGGACAAAGAGACCTCTGTGTTCTTAAAAGGATGGGAACCATTCAAAGTTCGAACACATGATCAGCTTTTACCTATACATAAGATTAACTAAGCACAGTTGTTAGGGTGTCGGGTTTTATACTAAAAAAAACCCTAGACAATTGTAGTTTTTCTTATGCTAGATAGTTAGGTAGAGATGTCCACAGCCAATTGATTAACCAGTTTTTCAGCACTGGTAAATGTGGACCCGCAGGGTATTCTGATGCAATGACCACTAAACCATATAGGTCTTTTTTTCTTGTGCAAAAAGTTCTGCAAACTACCATTTCAAGAGTCTTCAAACAAACGTAAGAATGGAGCAAATAAAAGACAGGTAAAAAAAACTTGACAAAGAAACATCTACAAACCTGATTTGTGTTGACCTCATACTGGTACTTCTTTGCAAAAATGAGGGACATGGAAACAGCTACAGAAAAAGACACGATGGCAATAACAAAGGCATCAGGGAGCAGTTGCGAGACATACCCCAAGTCAGGAAATGTAGGCATCGGAAGTCTGAAAAGATGAAAATCCATTATGTTAATAATGAGTGGTAACTCTGTACCTATTCCCCCTTCTCCTTCACATTACTACCATGAAGACCACAGTGCCACCAGTCAAGCTCTCTGGCTGCCAGACAAGTCGGCGCTCAGGAACTTGGACCTGACTGGGCCAGGAGGTCAAGTGAATGAACACCATGTTTTCTACTTCTCTTCTCGAATATTGTTCAGAGAATCTCCATCCTGCCACCAGGACCAACATTTAACATCCTCAGCCAATGGACAGTAAGCGCCACCCAATCATTGTTCACTTCTATCAAAGGCTGGATGAGGGGCAGGTGACACAGACAACCTATTTCTGCCTTCAATGTCAGGCGTTTCTGTCTGTTTGGCCATGGAAAAATCTCCTAGATGAATCTCGTGAGACTCAAACCAGGAACCTCCAACATCTCAGTCTTGGGTTCTTCTATCGACTGAGCTACCTAACTACCTGTATACACTATTATTCTATTGCACTTTGTTATTTAGATTTATTGCAATCAGAAGTGAAACCAGAACCAAAAGGTTTTGTGGTTCCGATGCTTTTTCATAAGCTGATTGATTTGCAAAACTTGTATTAACTGTCATGTCATTGCATATCATGAGATATTTGTTCCATGATATTTATTTATAAGCCACAACCACCATGCAGATCAACAAAAATGTTGACAACATCAGCATTTGCACAATAATTAACAACATCATCAAAGCAAGTATGATGCTAAACGATTGTCCATTTATCCTATTTCAAGAATTTGTCAGTAAGCCCAGTCTACTCATTATCATTCTAAAAACAATTGTCCATTTATCCTATTTCAAGAATTTGTCAGCAGGCCCCCTTTACTCATTATCATTCATGACATCACTACCACAACATTAGAACATACATACAGACCATGATCCATGTACTACATATAGCATAAATCTGATATACCGTGTTTACATCATTTAGCACTTTCACATTAAGCCACGCCCACCATGTATATTAATGACATCTGTTGATAACAAGCATGTACACAATAACCAATGCCCAATATGACGCAAAACGGACATACAGTTGCTCATTTATCACTTTTTCAAGCCCGCCCATTTATTAATATGCATGAATCACCACCAAACATTAGTCACATTTGCAGATCATGAGCTATTTGTGTTCCACACAAGATGTGAATCTAGTTCATTGTTTTTGAAATATCGTGTTTACAAGCTCTTTTCAGCAAAATCATATTAAGCCCTGCTCACTATGCATATTAATGAAATTCAACGTTTTTACATCATGAACATGTATGTACACACTACCTAACATCATAATTAGACCAAATATGAAACAAAACAGAAATGCGTTGTTAAAATATGAACATTTCAAGATTTTACATTAAGCCCTGCCTACTCATTAATATGCAGGACATCACCATCAAAACCAATAGGGCACATCTACTGACCATGGGCTATCTGTGTACCACATGACATGAATCCAGTGTATTGTTCTTGAGATATCGCGTTTACGAGCTGGTCGTCACAAACATACACACACACATGACTGCATACACACACACCCTTACATACACACACATGGCTGCATAGGTTCCTGATGCTATCGCATCAGAAACAAAAATTGAGTTTATGACAGTTTTGCATAATTCACCCGAAAAGAAACCATTTGCATGAAAATAATAGAAACTAATCAAGTAATCGCCGCTCCCAACAATGCAAGAATCACTGTGAACACTTTAACAGGTGTGAACTTGTCAGAAATCGTTAAAATCTTCTGCATCATTCCCTGCCATAAAAAATCTGTACTTTTTATCTTGTATTTTCTATGAAATTCACTGTTGTTAAATTCTCTCCAAACACCCAGAGGAATAATAAATGTGTTCTTGAAGTGTCACTCCTCCATAAAGATCAATAAGGTTGGGCAATACAGAGAAAATGTATTACTCTTGGGTTGGAAAGGTCTGTGTTACTGTTTTGTAGCAAGGAAGTGATAAGAATGAAAAATCTATATAAAAAAAAAGAAGGAAGTTTCCTATCTTTTCTGATGTTACTTGTAGAATACATACTTGTGAAAAAAATGTGTTTGCAGTGTTTTCACCAATCAGGGAGATAAAAATGCCCTGGGAAAATTGTTTTATTTCATGCTTTTTATTATTTTATTTCCCAACTTAAGTTAAACAAGTATAGATAATGTTGTGTTGTATTGCTTTTACTAATGAAATCGAAGGACACAGATAATTCTTAGTAAACACTTAAAAAAGCAAAACATGAGTTTGTTATTCCAGGTTGTGAATACCAGGACCAGATTAATCCTTGTTAGTTTGTTTGTTTGGTGAGGGCTTAATGGCACCAGTATAGCAAGGGTCAAATTGTGCCTGAGAGGTTAGATCATTCCAGAGGTAGGAAGAAAAGAAAATAGGGGGAGACTGAGAGAAACACGAAGACTAAAAGCCAGGAAGCTGAGATCGAGAGAGAAAGTGCATGGGTGAAAAAAAAAGGAAAAGAAGGAGGAAGGAGGATGCCTAAATATGGTTGTAGAGGGAAGCATGATGAAGGAGATCATTTTATCTAGAGGGTTTTTCTGGAAGAGCTCGGCTATTGAGTTGTGGGGAGCGGGGGAAGCTCTGGGAAGGTTGTACATGGGGCAGGCAAGGAGGACATGGTGGACTGGCAATTGTTGCGAAGGGATGGGGGAGCCAATAAGGAGGCGGGAGTGAGTGAGGTGGGTGTGGCCTATTTTAAGGCGGGTAATGTGGATGTTGTCGACATGGGAGAGATTGTGAGTGGTGGGTTTGATTGGAATGGTGGGCTGGATGATGTGGAGTTTGTTATCAATTTGTGAGTCCCATGAGGTTTGCCAGTAGTAATCACAAACAAGGGAAGCGATAAGCGGTTTGATATCAAAAAGGATTGTGGGAAAGAGGGTAGGGGGGAGGTTGAGGGCGAGCTTAGCGGCTGCATCAGCTCTGTCATTGCCGGGGATGCCAACATGGCTGGGTATCCATAAGAAAAGAATACTTTTCCTGCAGAGGGGAGTGAAAGGAGTTTACAGGGGAGGTGGGATGTGGGATTATCCCATTTAAGATTGAGTAAAGAAGTAAGGACAGACTTGGAGTCTGAGAAAATTGCAAAGTGGCTGAGCACTTAATAAGATTGAGGACAAGTAGGATGGCCTTGGCCTCGGCCCAGGAGATGGACGAGTTGTTGGGAAGCCTGCTACTGAGGTTGATGTCTTGAATGATGGCAGCAGCAGCTGTCTTGTCGCCTTCCTTGGAGCCATCAGTATAGATGGAGGTGCAGTTTGGGAGTTTGTCGCTTTGATTTGGTTGTAGAGGTTGATGAAGAGGTTAGGGTGGGTTTGGGTTTTGTGATGAGTGGAGAGGCCCAGGTTGATAGAAGGGAGGGGGGTGGCCCATGGAGGAAAAGTGTGGCAGGAAAAGGTGTCAAGAGTGGCCGGGTTGATGCCAAGATGGTGGAGGTCGCGTTTAATGCATAAGCTGAAGGAAGGGGATAGGGTTTTAGTCCTATCAAAGAGGGTGGAAAAATTAGGGCACCTAATGAGGTTGTAAACAGGGTCCTGTGTGTTGGTGAGGACTCTAAAAGTGTAGGAAAGGCTAAGTTTTCTACACTTTAGCAGAAAGGACAGGGGGGGGGGTGGTAGGCTTTAACGTAAAGGCTTGTGATGTGGGAGGTCCTGTAGGCACTCATGCAGAGCCTGAGGGCTTTATTTTGGATGGTCTTGATGTGGTTGAGGTAAGAGTTGTGAGCGGCAGAGTAGACAATATTGCTGTAGTCAAGCTTGGCACAAATGGTGAGCCTGAAGATTTTGAGGAGAGCATGGGGGTTCGCACCCCAAGTAGTGTTGGAGAGAAAGTGGAGAATGTTGAGAGAGCTGTTGCATTTCTGTTTCAGGTTGGTGATGTGTTGCTTGTAGGAGAGCCGAGGGTCTAGAGTTAAACCCAGGAACGTTAATAGTGAGGTCAACTTTAGGGATGCAATTGCATTGAGCACGAGGTCCGGGTTGGGGTGGAAGGTTGTTGAAATGACAGAAGTGCATGCAGACTGTCTTGTCTTTGGAGAATTTAAAAGCGTTATTGTTGCACCAGTCTTGCAGCCATTTGAGGCTGATTTGGAGGCTAACTTTAGGGGTGGAATACAAGATGGTGAAGTCATCCACGTAGGGCACGTTTGATGTTGGGGCCAAGGTTGTCCGTGATGTTGTTAATGCTCATGTTGAAGAGAGTGAAGGAGAGGATGCTGCCTTTGGGAATGCCCTCTTCTTGGGGGTCGGGGTTGGAGAGGGTGTGGCCAATATGAACTTGGAACTGCCTGGGTGAAAGGAAGTTTTGAATAAAGATGGGGAGGTGGCATCTGAGGCTGATGAGTGAAGTTTGCGGGTAATGCTGTATTTCCAAGTAGTGTCAAAAGCTTTCTCGTGGTCAAAAAAGATGGCAATGAGGTGTTCCTTTTTTGCAAAGGATTCCCGGATAGTGGTGTCAAGCATAATTAACTGGTCCAGGGTATTGCGATGTTTCTGAAAGCCGCTTTGGTGAGGGGAGAGGATTCTGTTAATCACAAGGAACCAGTTTAGTTTCTGTTTAATGATCCTTTCATAATTTTACAGAGACAGCAGCTGAGGGTGATGGTGCAATAGCTGGAGGGGTCAGTACTGTCCATCCCCGGTTTGGAGACGGGGGTGATGATAGCTGTCTTTCAGATAGGAGGAAAGGGGTGTGAGGACCAAATGTGGTTGACGATGGTGAGTAAGGTAGCGGTGGCCTTGTTGGGGAGGTGTTTCAGGAACTGGTAGGGGATATTATTTGGGCCCTTGGAGATGCAGCTAGCATCGTGGATGGCTTGATTTAATTCAGAAAGGGTGAGAGGGGTGTTGTTGTTCGGTGTTGTCGGAGGGAAAGGTAATACTCTGGGCTTCGTCGCGAGCTTTTTTGGCTTTAAAAGTATTGGGGTAGTTGGCGGAGGATGAGTTATTGCTGAAAGAGGTGGCGAGGTGGTTAACAACATCTTTTTCCGCAGTGAGAAGTTTATTAATCCAAGAGAGATGGGAGATAAGAGACTTGCCCATCCTGCCGTGGAAGCTGTTAACCATACTCTAAATCTTTTTAGTTGGGGTGTTGGTGGTGAGAGAAGAGATGAAGTTGTTCCAAGTGTTGGTTTTACTGTCCTTGATAGTGCGCCTGGCTTTGGCACGGCTGATGCGAAAGAGGTTGAGGTTGTGGGTGGTTGGGTTTGTTTTAAAGTTTCTGAGGGCCTTTTCCTGTTCTTGATGGCCGTTTTGCAGTCATCAGTGAACCAGGGGTTGGGGGAGTGAGGGGGAGGGGGAGGGTGGTTTGGGAGTTGATGGAATGGAGCAGGTGGCAATGTTGATAAGGATGTTACTAAAGTTTGACATGGGATCCTCACCCTTGAGGAGAGGTGAGAGTCGCAGAGGGTTTCGAAAAGGGGCCAGTCGGCCTTCTTAAGGTTCTAGTTGCGGTGTGGTCTGTGGGGTTTGAAGCTTGGAGTGAATAAGAGGGTAATGGTCACTAACACAGAGATCAGCAGTAATCTTCCAGCTAAAATCAAGGAGGTGGTTGGGGGAACAGATTGACAGGTCAATACAGGCGAGGGAGGCTGTGGCAGGGTGAAGGTAGGTCATGGAGTTAGTGTTGATCAAGGACAGGCTGTGCCATCGTAGAGAGTTTTCGATGAGTTTGCCTCTGAGATGAAGGGGGGGGGGGGTGGGGTGGTATTGGAGCCACACAAAGGTGAAGGTTTTGTGGAGGGAGATAGACATACAGATGGCCTAAATGTCAGTCTTCACATGAATAGGGCTGTGTGGGATATCTTGTGTAACGAAAATGGAGATGCCCCCACAGACCCTGTTAGCGCCCTCTTGATGTTTATGGTAGAGAGCAAAGTTACTGAGGGAATAATGATCAGTGGTTTTCAAAAAGGTTTCTTGTAGGCAGAAGACGACCAGGTTGAAGGTGGTGGCCAGTAGGTCAATTTTTTCTGAATTGGCCTTAAGGCTCCTGATGTTCCATTGTATAGTGTTGTGAGTGTTATTGTAATTGTTTTATGTTGCATGCCATGAGGCAGGGGTTATCTGGAGGAAGATATGTTGGGTTTGAGTTGGCTTGTATTTTCTTCGGATCTGTCCCAATTTCTTTGGGAGCACTTGTTTTTTAAAGTTGGACGAGAAGTATGTTCGGTGGGTTTGATAATCAAACAATCCATGTTTTCTGCAGTGTCATACATGTGGGTTTGGATGGTGGGCTGTTTGTTGATTGGTTGTTTGTTGGTTTGTTTGTTGGTCTGTTGTTTGTTGGACAGGTTGGCTTGAGTTTGATGGAATTAGAGGTGTTGAGTAGGAGACGGCAGGGGTCTTAGAAAAAGAAGGAAGGTTGGGGAGATAGGTGGTGGTGGCGGTGGTTTGGGTAATGGGTGATGGGCTAAGGACTGGATAAGAAGAGCCAGGTGAGGTCGGTTTGGGCATGTGATTCAGTTTTATTAGTGTTAGGTGGGGGCGATATTGGTGTTTGAAGAGACTGTGCTCAAGTACGAAGGTTTGGTGTGGAGGAAAGCAAGGAATTTCTTCATGGCCTCCAATTAAGTGGTGCTGGGAGTAAAGGTTTTCAGTTTGGTTATCTACTTTTCCTGAAGCCAGGTGGGGCAGTCTTTTGAGAAGAAGGGATGGTTGACTAGGTGAGTACCGTCGCAATTGATGCAGAGCAGGGTGTTGGTGCAGGAGGCTCTGTCACGGTCCAACGCTCCACAGTTGCCACAGCGCGCTTGGCTGCGGCAGGAGTTTTTCCCATGGTTATACCTCTGGCACCTATGACAATGGAGGGGGTTGGGGATGAGAACAGAGGTGGTTGGGAATGTAAGGGGTGACTGGGATTCTCAGGTAACCGTCAGTGATGTAGGAGGGGAGAGTTGGTGTGGCAAGTCAGGAAGATGGTATCGGTGGGTGTTTTGGGACTGTCTCTTTTGAGGACAAGACGACGGGCTTCAGTAACATGTTGGCTGGCATGTTCCTCAACGAGGTCTTTATTAGTCACGTATGCAGGGTCTCTGGTTCTGATGACACCTTTGCTGGAGTTCAGGGAATAGTGGGAGGTGACTGTAACGTCAATACCAGTATTAGCTAGTGTTTTGGTGGTGAGGAGGGTGGTGGCTTGAGTGTCCCTGGTAGTGCACCAGGAGATTGCCGGATCCGAGGGATAAAAAGTAAACCGGCTAATTTCCACATCAATCTTTAGCTGAGCAAGGCTATCTGGATTTAAGATTTCATATTGGATGGTATCTAGAGAGGGATATAGCTACAAGCATGCAAAAGAAATTAAATTGTACAACGCCTCCCATGACCCTTGGGAATGGTGCGTCATTTAAAAAAAAAATGTGATGCACCCATGGGTGCTTTTAAATAAAGCTTTCGTAGGTCATCAAAAGTAGAACTTAAAGAGGTGTGCCAAAAGAACGTACCCTCATTTGCTTGAATGTAAAATAATAAAGTAAGCCTACTTAAGTATCTGCGAACCAGTTTTAGAAATGTTATTAACTGTATAATGAATTGTTCAATTTAATAATTTATTCATTTGAAAAATGTATTTTTACACAATATGCTGTGGTGTAATTGGCCTTTGTCCTCACAAAATGTTGGTAATCGACCTGGACATGGTGGCAACAACCATTGACTTGCATCTAAAGTAGTATTATTTGAACCTACATGTTTTTTCTCTTCTGAGAGCTAAAACAAAATCCACAATATCAACTTTTTTTCTTCTAAATCTGAACATCTCTGACCGGAATAGTTAGTTATTCAGAATTATGATATATGCACATCCGAATATAATGTGGAGAATGAATACAGACTGTTTGTGGGTGTACTAAACGATCACTTTTTCCTATCTGAAGTTTACTGCAGTGAAGGAAACCAGGACCATATCAGCAGATGTATAAAGATCGGTACAAACAAAGAGTTGTTTTTAACTCATCACACTTTCATTAGGAAAATCTACAAATAATTCCGGGCTTTCCCTGAAAAAGCACATGAAGCTATAAATCTGTCAAACAATAACTACTTTCTGTGGATGTTTCTTTGTTTGTTTGTTTGTTTGATGAGGTCTTAACGGCACCACGACAACGAAGGTCAAATTGTGCCTGAGAGGTCAGAACATTTTAGAGGTAGTAAGGAAAGAGACCAGGGGAAGAATGAGAGAAATTCAAGAACAAAAGCCAGAAAGCTGTGATCGAGAGAGGAGGTGCATGGGAAAAACTAAAAACAGAGTAGAGAGGGGGTGGAAGAGGAAGATTAAATATGGTTGGATGTTTCTTTAACCTTCACTGCATGACACAGATCTATGACCACTTACTAAAGAAAGATTTTAACAGCTGTAGTTTGAAGGTTGCTTGCACAGTGTTGGTAAATACTACAGCCGTGAATTCTCTGGATGCTGCAAGAACAGCTGCACATTTTTTAGTTTTAATAGATTTTTCCAGTGAATTTTTTAACAGTGGTAAAAATTAACAGATCTTCAGAACGAAAATCTTTTTAAGTGTTCATATTGAATTAAAAACTGGAAACCGAAACTGAAAGTTGTGTTAGGTCACTCCCAGAACGATCTCATCAGCAAACATAGAAATACAGTGCAAGTCCCATAAGCCAAGTTTCTCCTTTGCATCGTGATTCCTCTTCTTCAGAAGACATTGATCTTAATATAACAGGTTCTTTCTGATGTAAATAAATGTTTTTATTATAGATGTCAATGTTTGCAATAATTACAAGTTGAGTAAAAACTTTGAAAGACCGTTAGAAATCGCGACTTCAAAATTTCATTTTGAAACAAATCAATGTACTAAGTCAATGGGTAATTTTACCATTAGGTTTCGTATTAGAATTTACTATGTTAGGCTGCTGCAGAGCAGGGAAAATTTGGAATATAATTTTGTTTCAGCCTATGATTTCTTTTGTAAAAACTTGTACATCGTGATAATTTTTGCTACATTTAAATTCTATGAAAATAATGTACATACAATATATGATATTATCGTGTGAAATGTCAAATTAAGAAAAATATTCAATGCCGTCATGTTCAACTTCATCAAGTCACATGTTTCAGTGTTAGGCCTAACTTTAGACACAAGCTTTGCAACACTTAGGCCTATATCATTATAGTTTTTTGACAGGTGATGATATATTTTTATGAAACTTGAAGAGATGACTTATTTAAATATATATTCAAAAAAAATAATAACAGCTTGGTAAGAAATGTATTGTTGAAAAATCGTTCTACTCCTAGTGTAAATACGTCACATTTCAAGGAACACACACGATAACACTAGGCCTATGTTGGTTTTGTGATGTGAAAGTGTCACAAGAAATTTCGTTTTGGGAGTGATGTCATCACAAGTTCACCAATTTTTACGAGCAAGAACATCTGATGACAGCGAATACCATATTTGTTTTTTTCTCTCCAATTTCTGCTATTACAACCAATGCAAAATTTAGAATAATTCTGTGTCAAATTGTCCAAATAATCAAGTGAGTGAGTGTAATATGAAAACCCATGTCATGCCCTCTATAAAAGGAAAATGATAAAAAACAAGTATAAACTATAGACACAAAAAATAAACACTTACCCAGTTGGAATAGTTCCAACAATTATAACGTTATATTTTCCACCAAATTTCAACAGAAATGATATAAGTGTACAAAGGATGATCTGTTGATACAAAAAGAGAGGTTAAAACAATAAAACATATCGTTATACCAAATAATAGAAACAAACTATGTATCTGTACATTCCAATTAAATTTTGAACTGCTTATCAAACGCAAACGCTTAACAATCAAAACAAAAAATGCTTAGAAAAATAAAGTAGACTGTAATGAGGATCCTTTGCTTTTTAACATGTTTAAAGGAAAGGTATCGTCCCATAAATACATTCAGAAGCGAATGTTGCTGTGCTGGTAACTGCACTTTCAGTTTTCAATTTCCTCTATTGATCGCGAGAAATCTGTGATGTTATTGATCACACATCCGTCTGACCAAGCATAGGGGCCAACATGTATGATCGATGACATCTCGCAATCAGTGAGGTAAATTGAAAACAGGAAGTGACGTTACCAGCAGGGCGGCGTTCACTTCTGAATTTATTTATGGGATGATACCTTCCCTTTAAAGGAAATATAAGTAGACCAACTTGTCAATCATATACGAAAGAGAACAATGGGAAGGAAATAGTAACCAAAGCATTCAAACGATTTTCATTAAATAGTTGTTTCTTTTTAAATTTGTCTTTCAGATTTGCACAGAAATGACTGAAATAAGACTAAAAATGATGTCACAACCTCACAAAATCCTCATAACTCAATGCTCATATATGGAAATACTTTCACAGATTTTTGGGAATTACAGCAATAAGATGTTGGGAGAATACTAGAACAGATTTTAGTGAAGCATTTGTGATTTACCTCAAGAAAATTTGAAAAATAAAATTGTAATTAATAAAAAGAGTTACATTAATTATTCAAATCTAATCAAATTTGTTAAGAAAGTGACAGTGTTGAAATCACTCTTCCGCCATTGACATTCTACACTGATTTCACCATTCTACATCAATTTCACCAGTTTACACTGGTTTTTCCATTCTACATCAATTTCACCCGTTTACACTGATAACTCCATTCTACATCAATTTCACCAGTCTACACTGATTTCTCCATTCTACATCAATTTCATCAGTCTACACTGATTTCCCCATTCTACATCAATTTCACCAGTCTTACACTGTTTTCCCCATTCTACATTAATTTTACCACTCTACACTGATTTTTCCATTCTACATTAATTTCACCAGTCTACACTGATTTCTCCATTCTAAATCAATTTCACCAGTCTACACTGAATTCTACATCAATTTCACAAGTTTACACTGATTTAATCATAAACTATTCTCCCCTGATTTCATCATTCTATACTGAGTTTCCCATTCGACACCAATTTCACCAATACACTGATTTCCCCAATCTAACATCCATTTTCCCATTCTATATCAATTTCACCATTCTTCACTAAGTTCATCATCATACACTGATCTCACCATTCTACACTGATTTCTTCATTCTATATCGATTTATCCAAACACATCTTTCAAATTAACAAAATACATAATTCTAATCTGAAAGAAAGTACTGCAGATAAAGCAAGTACAAAACTAGAACTGTCAGAAGGACAATGTGCTCGACTATTCAAAGCTAGCGTAGACAATGGGCTAGTTGAGGGAGGCATACTCACAACTATCAGCTCTATAGGTACAGGATACTTCAGCTTCAACTTGTACTGTATCTCTTTTACAGCGATTAAGATGACGAGGGTGCATAAACCCATCAGCAATGTCGTTGTATTGGTTCTATTCAGTGACATTATCATAGGAATATAGGCCTGTTAGAAGAAAAAAAGAAATTTAAGGATTCGTTTAGTGGTCAAGCAAGTGCATTTATATGCTTTTGAATAAAAGCAAGTGCATTTATATGCCTTTGAATAAAAGCAAGTGCATCTTACATGCTTTTGAATAAAAGCAAGTGCATCTTATATGCTTTTGAATAAAAGCAAGTGCATCTTTTATGCTTTTGAATACTTCAAAAGAAACAAACTAGAGAAGAAAGCATTCACCAATGATATTCCGTTAAGGAGATCTTAAAGTTTTAAACTCTAACGCTCTGCGTAGAAATGACTGGTGTAGTAAGTCTACTATGGAAGGGTGGCACCCTCCTCCTCACATTCTTAACAATTCTTAATGTATTTTAAAGAAAAATTTGTTAAAACTGTTTTACTATTCTGATATTTTTCCTTGAACTGTCTTCAGTTGATAAAGTATAATTACCATTATAATATTTTGTTTTACTACTTTTCTGACATATCCAATGGGTTTTAAGCCACAAAATAGCAGGACACAATATGATAGGAAACATAAAGACTGAAGAATGTTGAGGCTGTGATGTCACAACCAGTCTGATTTCAGTCGTTTCTACACAAATCACACCAAACTTTAAATTAAATATCTCCTGAACAGAATAATTATTCTGCTTTCTTAACCATTTTTCCCCCTTTTAAAGCCCTTTTTCATATAATATAGACTTGCTTGACCACTGAAGTAATCCTTAACATTAACTAGAACTGATTGGAGGACAGCATGCTCAAACATTCCAAGCTTGCATCTATAGAGAATGGACTTATATGCAGTATTACAGGGTTCTTACAAGAAATTTTGATTACAAATTACCTGAGCTTCCAAGGACGCACTTACCTCAAACTATTTTAGGAGCAAACAATTAAGGTCTTCTTAGTCCAATTTATTATGTTTTTGCCAATGTTAAAGCATGGTTTTTTGCCCATGTAGCTATGTTTTTATGGTCATTTATCATTTACCCCCTCCACCCCCCCAAAGAAAACAAATGTATATATAATGAATATATGATATAGGCCTACTCATGTACATTTGGGTTTTTCTGGGGCCCTGGCCTCCTTTGGTGACTATTACCAGGGTGGGTAGGGGAGGGGCATCATGCTGTGTTTTCCCGTAAGCCTTTGTAATCGATGTAGGCCTAACTCTTGAAAATGACAAGTGAATCATAATAGGGTGGTATTGAGTTTTTTTTACACGAAGACTTGTTGGTTTTTTGCAATTTCTTATCAGAAATATGGTGTCAACTTACCAGCCCCATGCATGCAATTGCGAACCCTGGTAAAAAAAATTCAACGCATTGCTCGTTTAAGCATAAAATGCCATAGACCCTGGATGAAGAAATTGTTTGAATTTCTGAAAGCATTTTATGGGATTTTCTTTATAGTGGGGTGAATATTTTTGATGGACATGGACATTTTTTAATTTTATTTCATGTTTGGAATCATATAAAAGTAAAAGGAAAATATTGTTCTGCATCTTATGAATTTTACTTTGGGAAAATACCGTTGATAGGTAAATAGATTGAAACTCTTAACAAACTTTTCACTTGTTTATTTTCAACACTGTGCAAAATATTTGAATGGCTTGTGGAAACAACCGTGACACAAATTTCATAGGCATTTTCATAAACGATTATGTTGTCAAATACAATTCGCAAGACGTCAAAGTACAACAAAACTCAAAAGAAAGATAGCACAAACTTTTAAATAGTGCAGAGAAATGCACTAATACACCAAGAGAGACTAAGCCTATAATCTTGGGAACCAGACTCCTGAAAAGTTTCTGTAAGCATTGACATCAATTCTTTGAAAAAATGGCTAGGTGTACATGTACACAACACAATGGATTTATCAATCGTTGCGTGAAGTGTTGGCCCATCAGTTTTCGGATCTAATCGGATTTGTGTGTGCTCAACTGTAGCCATTATATATGTGCATAAAGTTTCGTAAGAAGCTTTATCTGGCCGGCCATGTCGCCGGCGTTTGAATTGCGAGCCAATCCTTAAGTAAATTTATATTATATGAGAGAGCACATTAGCAGAAACCAAATGGCGAAGAAAACATTTTAATGTTATTCCATTATAGAGATATTCAAGTTTGTACTTCTGTCACATTTGTATATTTTGAATTGGTTTGGTTTGGTTTGTTGATGTTTAATAGCACCATGACAGTCAAAGTCAAACGTGCCAAGAGGGTGTTAAAACTAAGGTGCTTGAGTAAGGACAGAGAGGAAAGAGAGGTGGGATAGAGGAAAAGATTGGTATGATAGAGGGAAAGAGAGGTGGGATAGAGGGAAAGAGATGTGGGATAGAGAAAAGGAGGAAATCTTTTGAATTGTATTACTTTTTTGCTGACCTTTTGTGGATTATTGGATGTCTGGCAAGAAATTAGGAAAGTAACTATTAAGTTTTTCTAAGTTGAATCAATTTTAAAAACAAGTATAACTGAGGGTGTGGTAGTACTATACTACAGTAGATTTTCTAGACCAAACATTTTAATATAAATTGGTAAAAGTTTAGAATTTAGTATCCCCTGAACAAAACGAGAAATTAAAGTTGTTTCTTCAAAGTTATGTTAGTCTTTCTTGGCTTCTACCATAAAAGGTAAAAAGTGTGATCACTAAATTATTCTTTAATACAAAAACTTTGAATCTGATCTCTCCTCATGTTACCCCTGGTATTCAGATTATCCTAAAAGATCCAAGATATGTACATTATTCCAATAACTACATAATCAACAACTCTTTCAAGAAACAATACAGAATTCTAAAAACAATCCCCAAATATATAAACAACAACTCTGACACCTGGTGCCACGAGTCTGTTATGTATTACTTTCAATGTCACTTGCAAGTCACCAAAGTGGTGTCCCTGGCATAATTGGTCAGGTGGTCAGTCCCCAAAGTGGTGACCCTGACGTGATTGGTCAGGTGGTCAATCCCTAAAGTGGTGTCCCTGGCATGATTGGCCAGGTGGTCAGTCCCTTAAGTGGTGTCCCTGACGTAATTGGTCAGGTGGTTAATCCCTAAAGTGGTGTCCCTGGCATGATTGGCCAGGTGGTCAGTCCCCAAAGTGGTGTCCCTGACGTGATTGGTCAGGTGGTCAATCCCTAAAGTGGTGACCCCGATGTGATTGGCCAGGTTATCAGTCCCCAAAGTGGTGTCCCTGGCATGATTGGCCAGGTTGTCAGTCCCTAAAGTGGTGTCCCTGGCATGATTGGCCAGGTTGTCAGTCCCTTAAGTGGTGTCCCTGGCATGATTGGCCAGGTTGTCAATCCCTAAAGTGGTGTCCCTGGCATGATTGGCCAGGTTGTCAGTCCCCAAAGTGGTGTCCCTGGCATGATTGGCCAGGTTGTCAGTCCCCAAAGTGGTAACCCTGACATGATTGGCCAGGTTGTCAGTCCCCAAAGTGGTGTCCCTGGCATGATTGGCCAGGTTGTCAGTCCCAAAGTGGTGTCCCTGGCATGATTGGCCAGGTTGTCAGTCCCTTAAGTGGTGTCCCTGGCATGATTGGCCAGGTTGTCAGTCCCCTAAGTGGTGTCCCTGGCATGATTGGCCAGGTTGTCAGTCCCCAAAGTGGTGTCCCTGACGTGATTGGCCAGGTTGTCGTTCCCAAAATGGTGACCCTGATGTGATTGGCCAGGTTGTCAGTCCCTAAAGTGGTGACCCTGATGTGATTGGCCAGGTTATCAGTCCCCAAAGTGGTGTCCCTGGCATGATTGGCCAGGTTGTCAGTCCCTAAAGTGGTGTCCCTGGCATGATTGGCCAGGTTGTCAGTCCCTAAAGTGGTGTCCCTGGCATGATTGGCCAGGTTGTCAGTCCCTAAAGTGGTGTCCCTGGCATGATTGGCCAGGTTGTCAGTCCCCAAAGTGGTGTCCCTGGCATGATTGGCCAGGTTGTCAGTCCCCAAAGTGGTGTCCCTGACGTGATTGGCCAGGTTGTCAGTCCCTAAAGTGGTGTCCCTGGCATGATTGGCCAGGTTGTCAGTCCCTTAAGTGGTGTCCCTGGCATGATTGGCCAGGTTGTCGTTCCCAAAATGGTGTCCCTGACGTGATTGGCCAGGTTGTCGTTCCCAAAATGGTGACCCTGATGTGATTGGCCAGGTTGTCGTTCCCAAAATGGTGACCCTGATGTGATTGGCCAGGTTGTTAGTCCCTAAAGTGGTGACCCTGATGTGATTGGCCAGGTTATCAGTCCCCAAAGTGGTGAACCTGATGTGATTGGCCAAGTTGTCAGTCCTCAAAGTGGCGACACTGACGTGATTGGCCAGGTTGTCAGTCCCCAAAATGGTGACCATGACATGATTGGCCAGGTTGTCAGTCCTCAAAGTGGTGAACATGACGTGATTGGCCAGGTTGTCAGTCCCTAAAGTGGTGTCCCTGGCATGATTGGCCAGGTTGTCAGTCCCCAAAATAGTGACCATGACATGATTGGCCAGATTGTCAGTCCCTAAAGTGGTGACCATGATGTGATCTGAAGGTGACATGGGCTATGTCATGATCATGTTGTGATGTAATTGATGACACATTCATCAAAGATATGAATATCATGTATTCTTGACCTAGTTTTTTTGGCCAGGTAGTCATCCCCATCACTCATTATCATTCACATCACTTTCCTTGTGCTCTAAGGGAATACAATGAGTCCTGAGACTTATGACTTGCAAAATTAGAGACTTTGTACCTTGAATAAAGAAAAGGTGCCTGGAGGACTATCCACTTCTATTCCGAACAGTCTGTTGAATTGACTCGCAAACACGTGAAACGCAGCACCAGTAGTAAATCCACGCACCAATGGTTCCGGTAAATAAATGCTGACAATTCCACAGTGAAGAAGACTCATTAAAATCTGCAAAAAATAACAAAATAAATTAAGATAATAACAATGATGTAAAAAAGTATTTCAGTCAGTATTAGTTAAAGATCTATAGAATTCAATAAGAAGAGAGACCTACAATACAATTATGGCCAAAATGGTAAAAATACTCTCGGCAGGATTTCTCACACCTATAAGAGGAAATAATGCCTCCCTGATAAACTTCACATGAAAATTTAAAAAATAGTATAAACAAATATCAATGATTTGTATCTCTTACTTGTATAACACCAGCCAAAAATGCTATAGTAGCTGCTATTTTGGCTCGTTCCATGCTTTCATCTGGGGTACCATCTGGAAAGTTGGCAGCAAAGACTTTATTTATGGCATTTCCTGTCATGATACTCAGGACAGCAAACGTTCCTAATTGTGGGAATAAAGAAAAGCTTTTTCAACATTTATGATGTATTCTTTCTTGCTTTAAAAAAGAAAAACAATACGAAGCTCAATATATTTTAAACCATTGCTGGAAAAACTTCTTGTGGTTTTAATAAGCCAGGACAACAATTGTTTCTAATTGAGAAAATAATGAAAAACATTTTCTAAAATTTAGTGTATTAAATGTTTTCTTTAGTTTCTTTCAATGAGAAGCCCAATATCATTTAAACCATGGTTGGAAAATATCTAATTTCCAGTGGTTTTAATGTGCTTGGGACAGCCAGTGTTCTAATTTTGCAGAAAATGACAAAAAGCATATTCAACATTTTTATGTGTTTGCTTACTTATTTTAAAGAGTTGTCCTGGTCATAATTAAGTCATAAAACTCTCTAACGATAACAATATATCAAGATAACCTTACTTACAATAACCCCACAACCTTTCACTAATTTTAATACCAAACCTTTAAAATCTAGAACAGATACATTTCGGGAGATGGCACATATGAACATATTCTTTGAAAACATTTGTGTTGAGGCCATTAATAAATAATTTTGAAAGTAAAAAACTGTTTGGTACAAAAAGGAAAAAAAAAAAACAGACTTAAAATATAATGGACTAAATTCATTGTGTGATGCCTCTACGTAGACTGCTTTGCAAACTAAAAGTATACAAAGAAGAAGTACATGTGGTTTTTGCTGGTACCTTCATATCCTTTTCATCACCAGTCTGATCTGAAATACATTACATTGAATGATTTAACGTGCAATTGACTGACTCATACTCACCTATAGATATATGCCTACTAGTACCAAGTAATGCATACACAAAGACAGGGAAGCACACTGTATAAAGGCCATATACTGGGTTTAATGTTGCTAGTACTGCGTGAGCCATTCCTAATGAAAGAAAATTGGCAGTGAAAATCTGAAGACTTTACTCAATGAGCTTTGTTATTTCTTATATCTAGAATAAGGACTACAATAAATCTACACAAAGGAACATCTATCAAACCACCAGAAAGCCAAAAGGACCAGTACAAAATTCTTCCAACAGTATAGTGGAGGCATCACCAGTGGTGTAAGCAGGTGCAAGCCTTAAGGATATGGAAATGTGGCACTCATCATAGCAGTTAGACTTAGTATTATGAATCAGTGTCTGACTTCACTTCATCTCAGTTCAGGTCCCTGGTGCTCTTGGTCCCAATCCCTGGAAGTTGAGTCAACCCGAGTTGAGTCAACATTCGATTCCAAGTCACTAGTGTCCGATACTGAGGCCTGGAAATTACTTTACTCAGTCTGAGCCTGTGAGTCCAATAACAATGTTAGGAACCTTAAAGGATTAGTCCAGGGGTCAAGCTAGTCCATTTTATATGAAAGAGGATTTCAAGAGAAACCAAATGGTAAAGAAAGCCTCTTATCTGTGTAGAAATGACTGGTGTAGTAAGTCTACCATGGAAAGTTGGCGTTTTCATTCTCACACTATGACATCTCACACTATGACATCACAACTAGTCTGATGTCAGTTTTTTACACAAATGATACCAAACCTTAAACTTAAGATATTTCCTTAACGGAATAAGATTTGTGAATGCTTCACCATTCAAACTTACAGGAGATATCTTTTTAACGAAATAAGATTTTTATGTTTTCTTCACTATTTTGTTTCTTTTGAAGTCCTCTTTCATATACAGTAAGATAGACTTGCTTGTCCTCTAAACTAATTCTTTAATATTTTTACATACTAGTTCTATCATAAGATATAAATTCATAACAACCATTGGAGAAATGACAAAAAGAAGCAAAAATTTACCAGCCAGGACATAATGCAACGACCTGATAAAGGAACATGTACATGCCGTAAGGTATTTGGTAAATTTGTAACTACTATACCAGCTCATTCTTAAATAGTACTGAATTTCTTAGGTTGCTGGTATATCACTGACAAGAAGGCCAACAAGCACAATAAAGACCACACCTTCTGGTACAGTATCTTGTTTGCAACTAAGAAATCTATGTAAGGACACTATGTGAACACATGTTTAAATCCCTATAAAATTGTTTCCAATTCAGTTTTAGGGGTAGTGTTCATCGCTGGTGTATAACAAACAATGTGCATTACACAAACCAGAACTGGCAGAATTTAGGAAATTAAACGTGGCTTCATTTGCAGAACTATTTGTTATATCACATACCACATATATCAATGTACACATCATCAGTGTTCACATCAAGGTAAAGGATTGCGGGATTCCTGCACATATTATCAAATTCCCACTCAAATATTAGTAAGAAGGGAGGGGGGGAGAGGGGGGAATTCCTGTGTTTGTTTTTTTAATGACCAAACATTTGGCATTAGGTGGTATTTTTGGCCTTTTTTGCAGGGTATTTTTGGCCTTTGTTGGTATTTTTTAAAAGAAATCCCCCTTTTTACAAAGATCTCCCCAAAAACTATTCAATGGGGAAATGCCCCCCTTCCCCAATTTTGATCCTTAGTGTGAACACTGCATGTCATATCACATCAATCAGATTTACTGCAACCTCATCTTATTTGAATGAATACTTGTAACTTACCATGAGGTATTCGTACAATCCCAACAGTGAAGCCAGCCACAAAATCATTCATCATATCGTTTTTCACATCATATTTTGGCAGCCAATTCAATAGAGGGAATATCCTATATATAAAATTCTTTATCTCCTTTGCATTAATTCCTTTAAAGTGTTTTAGCTTCCCTTGAAGCTTCTCCTTAACTGTTGTTTTTGGTTTAAAAAGAATTTCATATTCAGAGGTAAATTCTTCTTCACTATAAGCTGGCCGACTGACATTGACCTTTAGCCTCTGACCTCCTTCTCTCCTCTGGTGAAGTTGAACAGACTCCGTCTCCATGGTGCCCCTTCTTCTCATAAAGCCTCAACAGATATGCTTATGGAGCATGTCAACCTGTCAAAAACAAAAAGCAGATCTATGATCACAGCATTCTAAGTGAGACATTTATCTCCCACTTTGTAGATTTCTTCAAATTAACAATCCTTGACGTCTTGACCCCTTTGTGCCCCTTGTACTCTGATTTAATGTTGAGATATGACACGCACCTTACTGCAACTTCAACATTGAAATGGGGTGGAAGGAGTAGAGAAAAGGGTCAAATTTTTGTCCAGGATTGTAGGTAGCAAACAATGGAGTTCTATCTTTGCAAACGTTCAAACCACAAGATTTAAAAACTTAAAGGAAAGGTATCATCCCCTAAATAAATTCAGACTTGAACGCCGCCGTACCCACCCTGCGGCAATTATTATTGTTTTAAAATTCGAATTTATACCTTACTATTATACAATACTAATATTAGCGGTTTACACATTCACGGTTATTCAGAAACGACATTACAATAACCTTCCAATATTTATATATTTAAAGAAATGTTGATTTTGCATACCAAATTGTTTAATATTTTTTGCCCCCAAATATTTAGTTATCTTTTAAAGTAAATCTTAAAAGGGTATTCTTGATATCTTATTTGCATATAAAATGTGCCTTTGCACTCTAGGAGCAGAAATAGGCTTTTGTGCTCGGGGAAGGGGGAAGGCAGGAACTGGGAGGGGCAGGAGCTGGCCTTACCGGTCTGCGAGCTGGCATATACCTATGGGTGATGATGGCATTTATGTAGTTGATTTTAATATTATTTCCTCTATTACCTGATGATTCATCAGAGGATATTATTTTGAACCACATAGTTTCTCAACGCCTCCATCCTCTCTCTTCTCAGTGCAGTTTTAGTTAACTTATCCATCATACGCTGGTATACTATAGTACGTTTTGTCTCTAATTGGTCGTCGCACCAGATTTGTATACTATGGTATGTTATGTTGCTAATAGGGTGTCGCACTAGATTTGCATACTAGTATACCTTTAATAGGGTGTCGCAACAGAATGGTAACAAATCATTTTTAAGTTCGCCAAGAACTTTTAAAGTTTATATAAACTTGTTTTTCAATGTGAATAAGTTTTTCAACAACCTTTTATCTAGTGCAACCACAGCAAAGTTGTGTCTGAGAATAAACCCCAACCCCACACTTGTGGCATGGTACTATTGGGTGTTTACCATTCTAATCACTACTCGATGCCCCCAGCATTGATCATACATCTTCCACATGTTTCTTTCTTACCTAGCGGTAGCCAATTACACTTGTTGTGTGCATGTAATGACAGTATGTATCATCATAATACCCTATCTCTAATTGTATGTTGCATTATTTTAGTGTTTTCCAATTTGGTTGGAGCTTGATGTTGTGAGGAGCGCTTATAAGTGACTTGATAAGTTGTTGTAAGTAACTTGAAAAGTTGTTGTGACTTGTAAGTAAAACTTGAGAAATTGTTGTAAGTCATCTGTATGTAATTTGATAAGTTGTTCTAAGTGACTTGTAAGTAACTTGATAAGTTAAGTGTTATAAGTCATCTGTAAGTAACTTGGTAAGTTGTTAGTAACTCATAATAAAGCAATAAAGCATAATTATTTGGTTAGTCTGTCTTTATAATGAGCAGTGCATGTTTTCTTTGCTTCAACATTCAATTTTAACTTCTTCTGGTTGATTCATCTAAAATAACATCATTTTCTTTCAAGCAGTTCTCAAAAGTTTTTCTATCTTTACCATAAAGTAAACACAACCACTTAAGCTCTCCCCAAAATCTTTCAATACACTTTTACATTTTTAAGATAAAATCCAGCAACTCGACCACTAAAGGCTAACTCACAGTATCATGCATTTTCACCTTTATGAGTCCTGAATTTTAACTTTTGGTTGCCAAACAATCATCAATTATAAACAAGGTCTCTTCTCCAACAAATAGTTTATAATAATTTTAATTGCTTCATCCAAAGAAACATCCAAATTACAAAAGGTAAATTCTTCATCCTCCATATCCACCTTCTGCTTGGGCACTCGATTCCACATTAGTGTAGGGCAGATGATCACAATATGTTCAAAACAGTTCAGATAACCACCATTCTCCTGGGGGTACTTAGCAAATCTAAAATAAATTATGTCTTACCGCAACCGGTTTGACCAACTATCATTGCTAAATGTGGATACTTTGGTAACATTGTTGTATGATCTAGAATATTGCAGATTTAAATTGTCCCGTCTTCTATATTAAGCTGAGCATCCATCATAACTTATATTAACAATTGAGTGCTCCAGCAGTTTTAAAATCTTTCTCGAGTTGAATAGTAATTCCTTCAGAGCTATTTTCTATTCTTCTAACCACTTCCATGATTTTTATTGTCATCATTACTCCTCAAATCTAACCATAAGCCATATTTTGTTGCTAGATAATCTTCAATATTCACTGCAGAAAGAGTTAAGGCCTTTACCACCCCTAGACCGCGCTCCATTTTAGAATCTGCAAAATGCTTTTGAATTTCATTCAATGCTGGTATCTGTACATGCCATGAGCATACAGTTGATTTGGAATACCCTTAATGGTGACTGTTGTTTTAGTAATTTTTGGATTGTAATATTTTGATGTATCTCTTTTGAGAGAAGCACTACCAGAGAGAGTATATTTTGTCGGAGGTGAGAGGTTAAAATGAGACAGCAGTCAGGTGAGCAGGGAGTACTGTAGGTAGTTTTTGCGGAAGAGCTCAGCCATGGAGTTGAAGGGGTTGAGGGTAGCTCTGGGAGGATGTGGAGTGGGCAATCTACAAAGATGGGTACTGAATATCATGAATGCTGCCAAATCCCTACCAGAGTTCTCAAATTTGCCTCTCCCATTGATTTCTATTTGTGTTTGCCATGCAATTAATGGGTGAACAAACATGTAATCAACAACCATACAAAGTAAAGTGTGAGGTGAGGTATGTTTGTTCAGGTCCATATTGTAAATTTACTTTATCTGCCAAAATTGTTTGATAAAAACAGCTACAGTACAGTAATTTGACAGAGGCTTTGAATATTAGCAATATCCCTCATTACACTTACATGTAAACTGGTAAAGACAATCTACTTATATTCAGTGATTGACATTTAGAAAATACAAGTTATGACTTTGAGCAGTGTTGCTTTTTAAAAGCACAAATTCTGCATTATGTACATGTATGGTTAAAAATCTTTGTACACTTCCATTGACAATAATGCATCTCTGACACAAACCTGCTATTTATGAGAATTCAGAGCCTACCCTATTTCCATTTCAGGAACCTTAAAAATGTGACTGGGTGTAAATGGAACTTAAAAATAATAAAATACGAATGTTGCCAAATCATTTGATAAAAGTATACAAAGAGGGTTCAAAACAAGAAGGAAAACGAGGTGTATGAATAAAAACAATGGACACACTACAGTTTGCAGGAATTACAACGCCTTGTGACCAGTAACTCTGCATGGCGCTCATTTTTTCCAGACAGGAATAAGGAAGTATAAAATATCCATAAAACTATCCACATCGCAATTTTTTCCCCAGGACAAACAAATATTGCGTTGATTTATGTCCTGCAGATCAGTTGGTTGACTTGTTAACCCTTGAGCACAACAACACAAGCCTGAGCAATAAATAACCACAGTATAACAGTAGGAATCGCACAGTAATATAATTTGCAATTTCAGGTTGCTTTCTTGCAACAGTATATGGCTCAATATTGTAACTGTTTTGCACAGAGATATCAGTTTACATGTACATTTGGTTTTTCTGTCATGGCCCTCAGGATACAACAGGACTAGTATTGTAAACTCCATACTCAAAATCTGCCATCTTTTAATTGAGAATCATTTCTTAAATTTCATTTAATAAAGAGAATATGGACTTCAAATTAAGTGCTATCATGAAGAAATAACCATCTTTAGGAGGAATGGTCCATCAATCATTCATGGGTTTTGCACAAAGTCTTTCCAAGCATATAATGTATATTTATATTAAGGCTCAGCCAATGACTAATCTGAATCACTTCACTGAACAGCAGTTAGGTGGCTTGAGCCCCAGATGAATGACCTCTTATGTACAGTGTAACAGTAGCTGGTTGCTAACAAGTGAACTGTGAATAGACTATGAAGATGCTGTCACTTAAGAAGGTACAGATTACCCTGTGTTATATATGGTATAGCAATAGCTGGTTGCTCAGGTTCAATGGTGTGGATTACCCCTGATTTTAAGAAAATCAAGGGTGTAGGGTTAGAGGGGTCTACTGGCCAAAAATTCTTAATGATTTATTAGAGGTTGTATTTTATTGGTTAGGACGCTACACTTAATTTCAGCAATGCTAATTCAAAAATTTATGGCATTGTTTTTATACACAAAAATTATGTAAATTGGCAACATTGAGGAACGCAGACAAAAAGTTTCGGTGCCAATCCGATAATTTAATAGCCAGGTCCAAAACATGATATGAAGATTGGTGTTGTTATATATTCTTACTGTTTCAGAAACATAATACAAAATATTTATTACACTAAAATATTTTTTGGAGTCACGAAGAGATAGTGAAGGAGAATGATATCATTTGAAATGAACGAGGCCATTCTAACCCGAAACTTCAACAGCTTTAGCGTGGGTACGTATGTTACATTCCATTTGCTGAAGTAATCTTGCAACCTGAATCTGAATAGATTAAAGGATTACTGTCCTTCAGTGGTGAAGCAAGTCCATCTTATATGAAAGATGAAAGAGGACTTAAAAAGAAACACAATAGTGAAGAAAGCATTGCAAAATCTTAAAGGAAATATTCAAGTTTAAAGTTTGGTATCATTTCTGTAGAAACAACTGAAATCAGACTAGTTGGGATGTCACAGCTTCAGATTCCTCAAAGTCTTTATGTATTTTAAATAAAGTTTATTTAATACTTTCAATATTTAAATTATTTTCCTTCAAATTTTCTTCAGGTGATATATTATAAATACCCTTCCTAGATTCAGTTTTACTACTTTTTCGACATATCCCATTGTTTATTAGCCACAAAATCACAAGTCAAAATATGATAGAATACATAAAAACTTTGAGGAATCTGAGGCTATGGCATCACAACTAGTCTGATTTCTGTCGTATCTACACAAATGATACCAAACTTTAAACTTTGATATCTCCTTAAAGAAATAAGAAGTTAAATGCTTACTTCACCATTTTGTTTCTTTTGAAGTCCTCTTTTATATAAGATGGGCATGCTTGACCAATGAACAAATCCTTTAAGGTAAAGGTAATAAAAACTTATAGTATAGTGCACATTACTGTATGAACATTCAATGGTACGTTCTTTGCAAACTTACAGGTTAAGTCAGCAAAAATCCTTCTGGACATGAACGACAACCGAGCGTAACAAGTATGAGGAAAAAACAGTTAACAAATAGACTAAGCTTAGCTTTGAAACAGTTTAGAATTGGTGAATGTATATCAATGTCTGGTGGTCTGACAGTAAAGCATTTCAATCTTTTAGTTTTTGGGCAGTTAGGGAAAGAAGGAGTATTTACATTTGTTTCAGCAAGAAGTGTTCGTACATCTTTGATTTTGGCATAGGGAACATTATTTCTTGTATTGATTATTACGTTTGGGATTAGCTTATTATTATTAATGGCAATGATTGTTATTGATTTTATATAGCACATCAAGTTCAATATTTGGAAGCGGGTGTTCTTTCTTCTTGTTTTTAGTGGGGGCCAATCTAATATGACGTCTTTATTTATTTTATCTATTCAATTTTACGATAAATTAATTAATACCTACATCACTTTGTTATCTTTCTTTGCTTTCGTCTTTGAAGAAACTGACCGAGGGCCAGTTTCAGATTAGGCAGGGCAGACAGACAGATTAGGCAGGGCAGACAGACAGAGACACGAAGGAAGTTAGAGGCCACCCCTGAAAAGGGTTCCCGGTTGCATGCATGCTTTATTTTGATGACAAATTGTAAAATTATGTTCGACTTTGGCAACAGTTCCTAAAAATTTATCGATATAGACAGTGCTTTCCTGGAAAGTGAAGAATTTTCCTGGAATATTAAGAAAAATTTCCCGGAAATTGAAAATTTCACAAACATGCAGGAAATTTCTCAGAAAATGAAAAAGATTTCCCGAAAATTGACAGAGATTTCCTAAAAATTCATGAAAATTTCGCAGAAATTGAAGAAACTTTTCTGAAAAGAAAATTTCCTAAAAATGAATAAAATTTCCTAGAATTGAAGGAAAATTCCTGTAAATTTAAGAAGAATTCCTAAAAATTTCCCATGAAAAATTAATGTCATGACAGCCTATAGCCCTTTTTTAAGGGTGTTCTTGTATGAGCTGGGTTTATTAGTAATCAAATCTGTAATATCAATAGCCACCATCTGTTAGGCCATATGTGCTGTATTTATAGTAGTCACATGACCTAAGTTTACAACGGGTGTACCTGTTTAATAAAATATTGTAGCTTCAAAGAGACGAAACAAATGTACAACAAAAATCTCTCCTAACCCTACGTGTGACAAGATTATAATTCAGCTTTAATTCTATGATCACCGAAACATGTAAATTATGTAAATTTATGATATACAGTAAAAAACGAGGCTTAATACCCAATTAATAATTCTTTTCAAAAGTTGACATTGATCAATTATTTAAATTACCCACTTTAATCACACATAAATCTAAAACTACTGTAATGCACTTGTCAGTTGTATGACTCACCCCTACTAGACCATGTGGGACATGGGGTGGGATGCCATGTGGGACATGGGGTGGGATGCCATATGGGACATGGGGTGGAATGCCATATGGGACATGGGGTGGATGGGGTGGGCATGCCATATGGGACATGGGGTGGGATGCCATGTGGGACATGGGGTGGGATGCCATGTGGGACATGGGGTGGGATGCCATGTGGGACATGGGGTGGGATGCTATGTGGGACATGGGGTGGGGTGCCATGTGGGACATGGGGTGGGATGCCATGTGGGGCATGGGGTGGGGGGATGCCATGTGGGACATGGGGTGGGATGCCATGTGGGACATAGGGTGGGATGCCATGTGGGACATGGGGTGGGATGCCATGTGGGACATGAGGTGGGATGCCATGTGGGACATGGGGTGGGATGCCATGTGGGACATGGGGTGGGATGCCATGTGGGACATGGGGTGGGATGCCATGTGGGACATGGGGTGGGATGCCATGTGGGACATGAGGTGGGATGCCATGTGGGACATGGGGTGGGATGCCATGTGGGACATGGGGTGGGATGCCATGTGGGACATGGGGTGGGATGCCATGTGGGACATGGGGTGGGATGCCATGTGTTGGTATGGTCATATCATATGGGTGTCAATTTGCATGGGCATGCCAACCATGACGGTTTTACCGTTATAGTTATTCTGAGTACTTGACCTTCACAATCCTATCCTGTGCCGAAACAAGATTGATGTAACAGTGTATCATTCTTTGTTTAGTTGGAGTATGGAGCTGTTATTAGCTTCATGGTTGGAGGAACTTTCTAACAAGATTACTAGCAATATCCTGCGCAATATCGCAAGGCATTGTTCCTATTGTTATGCAGGAATGTGCGTTGGTACAATGGCTTCACCGAACCATGTTTTATGGGTGCCTTTAATCCATCATGAATATATATAAAAAAAAAACAGAATTGGCCTTAGCCATGATATGTCCAAAGAGAAAAGGGAGATAAATACCAAACTTATGCGGGAGGCAAGGGAAAGAAATAATGGCTTGGACTCGGGGAAACTTTGTTTTCAAAGTGAGGGGTCTTCTATGGGCAAGACACATTGTAAGACTGCAGGTTCAGAACACTGCAGCACCTAATGTCTAGAGGCATCTACAGATCAGATCCTTTCTTAAAAATAGGTCACAGCGTGTTTTAGTAAATGGTTGTACTTCTCATTCAATAACAGTGACCAGTGGTATACTACAAGGTAGTGTTTTGGGTCCGATCCTATTCATTATATATATAAATGATCTCCCTGACACTGTGAGTTCTTTAATTGACCATTTCGCAGATGACACGAAGATTTATAAGCCCATGAGGTCAGCTCAAGACCATAATTTCTTGCCAGCTGACTTGAACTCCTTGGCAAAGTGGTCTTCTAAATGGCTATTGAAATTTCACCCAGACAAGTGCAAGGTCCTTGAAATTGCATGTTGTTCTCCTTCAAATGGTTTATGCTACACCATGTTGAATCACAATCTTGAATTTATAACTAATGAGAAGGATCTGGGAGTAACTTTTGACGTCAAGCTTACTTTTGAAGCTCACATCAACGAGAAAGTCAACAAGGCAAATATGACATTTGGACTCATCCGTAGATCATTCACATATCTTGACAAAACCTCTCTAGTCCAACTCTACAAGGCATCTGTAAGACCTCATGTGGAATTTTCAAACTGTGTCTGGCACCCAACAAATAAAAAACACATTGAATTGATCAAAAATGTTCAAAGGAGAGCCACCAAACTTTTTCAACATTTGCATAATCTGCCATATCCTGACAAGCTTAATAATCTGAATCTACCAACATTAACTTACATAAGAGCAAGAGGTGATATGATTGAAGTATATAAGATGGTCTTACATATATATGATACAAGAGTTGCAAATTTATTACCTATTCGTAATAATACTAAAACAAGAGTCGGTTCTAAAAACAGGAAAATTCTTCAATCACATTCATTCAATAGCATTCGACATAATTTGTTCTCCAATCGGATTTGCAAATTATGAAAGGAAATTGTGGAAGCATGCAATCTAAATTTGTTGAAGAACAGGCTGGATAAGCACTGGTGTAATCAGGCTTTTTGCTTTCACTTCAAAGCAGAGAGTCACGAATTATTTGACACTTCTAGGTCTGGAATCTAATGCTACTAGCCTTTCATCCAGGGAACATCATAGACATAGGTATCATAGGTAAATAACAGGAAGTCAAAGCATCACTACCAGATAGTAACTTGAAAACCTAAATCATATCGCCACGTACTCTTTTTAACTCAAGCGTGGTCAAACCAAGAATTAGCAACCTAGATTCATAAGAGAGATTCCTTACTTCAGAGATAAGTCTAATGGCTCTTCGCTAAACCTGCTCCAAAATGAACTTATCCTTCTCATAACAGGGACTCCAAGCCTGAGTAGCATACTCATACATTTCTTCTAATCAAACCATGCATCCTATTTGCCCTTGCAGCTGCTAAAGCACACTGTTTAGAAGGCTTCAGATTGCTAGTAATGACAACACCTATAGTAGATCCCTATCTTGATCAACACAACCAAGATTTGAACCATTCATGCAGTAATCAAAAGCTAAAATGTTCTGATCAAAATGAATAACTTTGCATTTATCAACATTGAATGACATCTGCCACGTTTGGGACCAAGAAACTAACTTATCCAGATAAGTTTTTAAAAGTGAAGAATCCCTAACATCTTAACAATCCTGTACAGCTTAGTGTCATCAGCAAATTTACAAATCCTGGAGCCAAGAGAAACATCAATATCATTAATGAAGATTAAGAAAAATGAATTAGGATCCAGATACAAAAATAAATATCTCAACACATTCATGAAAGTAGTTTTGGGAACTTTGACCAGTAAAATAAAGTTGGCACAGTAGGTTGAAGTTGGTACCAAAATAATTGTATTAAATATTTGTTTGAAATTCAGCTGTTGATGACTTTAAAAACATCTTCCCAATAATAAAGTTCCCAATCAAAATGTTGATTGTGGGTATGATCAAGTTTGAGAAATTCTTCATTGGATACAGCTGTTGTGGTAGTTTCAAAGCAATGAGTTTACCATTTTATGACTTTAATTTTGCTTGCATTTCTATGATGGATATATTTTATTCATAAACACTAACGTTAAGCATAAAAAAAGGGGCTAAAACAATCAAAAGAAACTGGAAAATTACATATTTTCTTGAATGAAGAGCCTGGTATGAATTAGTAAGATAACATCTCCCTCTGTATGCCCTACATGCTACGCACTACATGCAATACAGAGTGAGACTCCGTCCTGTCTGTTTTAACGTGGAAATCGCCTTAGTCCTTAAATCGCGACTACACTGTCTATTTACGTCACCTGTTACACTATAACTACTGTACTTACGGCACATAAAAATATGTAGTTAACTTCTCCTGTTATTTCTGTTAATCTTGTAAGTAATTAAAACATGCTGGTAATCATAAAATGATTAAAAATGTGAGCCAATATTGTTCACTCCTTTCAGTCCAACCGTACGGTCTTGGAACCTTTTTTTTAACGAGGTGCACAACACTAATACTCATACTAATAAATATAACGCCAGAAAACTGGACACACGCATTCAACATTTACGCTATGCTGGCATGGCTGATGTTCAATAGAATTTGAAATAATTAGGTAGGCCTACATTCACTTCGGCGCACACGATTGTGAGAAGGTAACAACTGATGTAGGTGAAAGTTTCTTCCTTTTACAGGTTTAAGTACAAACTTATTGAATGTATTTTTATGTGCCCAAGCTTTTAAGATTAAGAATAAGATTTACATACTAGAACTTAGCTTTTTTAGTTATGTAGCTTAACTTTTTCAGGTTAAAATGAATGAGGTAAAAAGGTACAAATTTCTTTTAAAATGTACACAAAACTGGAGTGCGTTGCAAATATTCTGTGACGCGACTATGATGAGTCAATGTGGCGGTTTCCACCGTTATATGCATAGGATGACATCTGACCCAGTATTCGCAGTCATGTAATAGCTATATCGTATACTACGGTCAGATGTTTATCTGACTAGGTATAAATGTACTGTATATGAACAGGAAGCGGCTAAGTTTTAGATTTACCAGAACCAAAAGGCTTTGTAGTTCTGATGCTTTTTTCATCAGCCTAACGCATTAGGCCTTGGGCCTAACATTACTGTTTAAACTGTAGCCAGGGTAAGCCTAGGCCTAGACCTATTTATTTATTTTTCAAATAATTTTTACGCGGTACCAGCAAACCTGTCTTACCTGCATTTTTACGACGAATCCATTATATTCACGAACACAAGCATAAGAAAATTCACTGAAAACCATCAAAAGAAACTGGAAAATTCTACTAGTGGTCGGTCTAGGCCTAAAGGTATTTGAGTAATTCAATACCAATCATGAAATTGACAAGGTTTCAAAAGAAAAATATTTCAAAGAATCGAAAATCTTTGATTCAAACTTAAAAATTGACACGTCGCTGTCCTTGTGAATCTTTGCCGGCTAAGTTAACCGGCAGCCTACAGAATCTTTAACCGGGTGTCCTTCGTATGACAACAAAAACATACCTAACCTTAACCTAATCGAGCCAAATGACGTTTTATTGACGTACGTACGTAGGCCGTGTAGGCCGTACATAAAGCATGAAGACGTCAAACGTAGTTGACGTGGTGTCAATATTGCTGCTTTGTCATTCCATTCACAAAAAAAAAAAAAAAGGAAAAAAAAGTGTATAACCAAGTGATGGCAGCATTCCATTACAGAAAGCTCGACTATGGACTAACTCCAACAGCCAACAGCGATAGGCTTTCAAAAAAAAATGAGTACGAATTTGAATCTGTTGCTAAATTCAGATGGGTGTGCTTGAAATTTGATCTTGTTTTCCGCACATACGAATTTCTTGACTTGGATAAAAAAGGAAAAGGAACTTATTCAGCACTAAACGATTCAAACGAACATATGATACGAGAACATTGATCAGATGTTTCAGATACGGTGTCTGAATCGGTTAAGTTGGCAAAAAATTTCAAGAGGACACGAACGCCAACCGAGCGTAAAAAGTATGAGTAAAAAATGAAAAAAACAAAAAAAAAACTAGTTAGCAATACAAGTGTTAGTAAGATTAGCTTTAAAGCAGTTGAGACTTGGTGCATGTACAATGTCTGACGGTAAAGCATTCCAATCCTTTAGTATGTGAGGGAAGAAAGAGTGTTTATATATATATTCTTTTTAGCATAGGGAACCTGGAAATTAAGGTCAGGATTATTTCTTGTATTAGTTCTGACGGTGAGGATAAGTTCATCTTTATTGATGGCGACAAGATTGTTATTGATTTTATATAGCATATGTAGCCGGGTGTTGTATCTTCTTGTTTTTAGCAGGGGCCAATCTAATTTATGAAGCATGTTTTTTACACTAGATTTATAAAAGTAGTCTGCCATACAGAACCTGGCTGCTCTCCTGTGAATATATTCAAGTTTATCCACATCGCACTGGTGATGGGGGTCCCATCAAAAAAACCTGATGTAGAACGTCGCGTTCCCATTTAAATTTTCCCGAGGTGCAGTAATGAAGTGCTCCGGCTTTAATACGAAAAAACGAACCCCTCTTATAGTCCTGGCTGTACGGGTCTGCATAAAACAATATATTTGGACTCACAATATTTTCCAAAAAGTCTTCTGCCTAATGTAGGCTATTTGAAAACAAAATGCTACTGCAAATTTAACAAAATGAAACGGGCATCTTTTAATTTATAAAGAACAGTTGGAAGTCTTAATACAATTATGATTTTACCCATGTTTTATGATGCAAGTGAGCAACCTAAATGTCCAAAATGTTAGAAAATAGATATATCCGCTGTAAGGTATGGCCAATAGGCAATAGTCGATAGTGCCAACATCCAATAAAGCCCGCTTATAATTTATAATCAGGCTAAGGAGGCGAGTTGTCATTGATCAGACGTAATATATGCAAGTAATTATAAGCATATTACTGGACATTTTCCATTCTAGTCGGGAATTTAAGAAGAGAGGGGGGGGGGGGGGTCCATTACAGAAAATGTGTTACAAAAACTTTTAAGTTTGTGTTTGTATAATTAAAGAATATTGTAATTGTGGACTGCATGATCTAGGCTATCAAACAAAGATAACATATGAATTAAATCGCGGGGGCTCTTAAAAATATACCAAAAAATATGAAACTACAAATGATTATTGAGGTCCACCTCATTGAAATGATTTGGGGTGGGCCCCCTCCACTCCCCCCCCCCCCTTCCCCCGCTTATGCGAATAAGCTTAGAGAATAGTTGACCTGTATGCCTGTTCTGTTGGCAAAGATCGAGTATGATGCCCCTATCAGCCGAAGAGTAAGTATATACGTTACCAGACTGCCAGATCAAAATAATGAATCTGCTCCTTTATCAACATGTAAAATGCTTCGTTGTGAGTAAAGTTCAGACGAAATATTATGCCAAGATTTATCATATAAACAAGTCGTAGACAGGCATAGAAAAAGCTTTCAAAATATCATAAGTTTTTGTAAAATGCATGGTAAAATCGCTCTTTATAAATCACCAAAGTCACCGCCTACTGGCCTAAGTAATTCAGTATGATTTTTAGTTATTTTTTTCCCATTTGCTGATTTCCCAGTGAATGCTTAAGGGCAACAATACTACACCGTACTACAGACACTGACAGGGTACATGCATAGCTCGAAAAAAAATTCGTGGCGTCGCAAAACAGATAAGATAATGATGATAAGAGGTTAGGTACCGGCGATGGTGTACTTTACAGATGTTGATATGCAGATATGATGAAGATTATTCAAATACATTTTCTTTTCAGTCTGGAATCGTAATCGTAGTGACTACGACTGCCAGACTGCAATTTTGGAGTCATAGTGAACTTGGAAAGTTGCGTTTGATTCTGCACTTGTCAGCTTGTACCGACCATTATTTTGACACAATTTTCCAACTCCCCCAATTCGAAACTTTCCGTGTTTAACATTTACAATTTTAATTTTCTATTAAGTTAGGCTAGGCCTATTAAGTTAGGCTAGGCCTATTAAGTTAGGCTAGGCCTATTAAGTTAGGCTAGGCCTATTAAGTTAGGCTAGGCCTATTAAGTTAGGCTAGGCCTATTAAGTTAGGCTAGGCCTATTAAGTTAGGCTAGGCCTATTAAGTTAGGCTAGGCCTATTGCCAGGCTGGGCCTATTAGGTTAGGCTGGGCCTGTTAGGTTAGGCTAGGCCTGTTAGTTAGGCTAGGCCTGTTAAGTTAGGCTAGGCCTATTAAGTTGGGCCAGGCCTGTTAAGTTGGGCTAGGCCTGTTGGGGTTAGGCTAGGCCTGTTAAGAAGTTGAGCTAGGCCTAGGCTGAGCCTGTTAAGTTAGGCTAGGCCTGTTAAGTTAGGCTAGGCCTGTTAAGTTAGGCTAGGCCTATTGGGTTGGGCTAGGCCTGTTGTTTAACATTTAGCCAGGCTGAGGCCAATTTTAAGTTTTTAGTCACATATAGGCTAGGCCTATAGCCAGGCCTAACGTTAGAGGGCCCAGGCCTATTAAGGGCAGGCCTAAATCAAAGGCCTGTTAAGGCTAGGCCAAGGCTAGGCCTATTAAGTTAGGCTAGGCCTATTAAGTTAGGCTAGGCCTATTAAGTTAGGCTAGGCCTATTAAGTTAGGCTAGGCCACCTGTGAATGTTTAGTTAAAATGAGAATGAGAATGTTAAACACAATCTGTTCCCTATTAAGTTAGCTCCTGTGAATGTTTAGTTAAAATGAGAATGAGAATGTTAAACACAATCTGTTCCCAGCTCCGTCTGCTTATAAATTTGAATGATGCTTATTTATATGCAAAACAATAACAAAATACAAATACTATAATTTGAGGATAGGTAATTTCCCTGTTATGTTTGTCTATACAAAGCAAACTGCCGGTTCAAAAGATTGTACAAAACGCAGCAGGGCCATTATATGGGTGTTCACACACGTAACGTAACAGGAAATGGCCCAGTAGACCCCTGGGGTATCCCAGTAATCCACTGGGCCATTTTCCGGCCCGTCACATACGTAACGTAACAGAGAATGACTCTGAAACGTGATCACTGCAAGCGCTGTTGAGTCTGACGACTGTATGATATGATATGTAGTTGTTGTTGAGCTTAGCGAGTGTGCGTTGTTTTTCGCGGCGAGACATGTGACAATGCATGGCGGGAAATGTAACACTATGTGTGTAACTTAAGAACATGTTTTTGTTGTTCTTAAGTTACAGAATATAATATGTTAATCATTACGAATAGATTATTTCACATTTTGAAAAATTTCTCTAAAGAACACCTTTTTTCAGAGAAATTGCTCTTTTTAAGTCTTAATACATAATACACACTTGTTTAAGTACCGGAACGGTTCTGATCATGCGACGAATTTATAGCCTTTTCTCGAGAAAAAAAAAAAACCTAATGCAGAAGGTCGTGTTCCCATCTAAATTTTTCCGAGATGCAGGAATGAAGTGCTTTTTAATACCAACCCTCTGTTGAATCATGACACCTTGGTACATGTATTTGTGTTCCGTAGATTCTGAAGTCAAAAGGTCGAAGGTCACAGAGCTACAGACCGTTTTTCACGATTTCTCCCTATATTTATGGAATGGTAAGTGTGACGTGAGCATGAATAGTGTCATAAAGTAGGGTACGATAAATGTGAAAAATTTCAGAAGTTATTTCAGTGATTAGGGTTAGGGTCAGAGGTCGGAGGTCAAATATATGATTTTAGGGGGTAATTATGTTTTATTTTGTACATTTTTGCGCCATTTTTAACTCAAAAAGTACAAGACATATATTGTACCATAATACCTTGGTACATGAATTTGTGTCCCCGTAGACTCCGGGGTCAAAAGGTCAAAGGTATGTTTGTACTCCTATGGGCAGTACAATCCATCAACATGCCCAGAGAAAGATAGCCCAGCCTGTCTCAACATCTGCTTGTGCTCGAGCTCGCATGGGTAGTGCAATAAAAGTCACAGGGTTATAGTGACCCTGTTAGCTATTTCACCCACTATGCTGAACGCTTAAGGTGATGAGATCTGCAAGTCCGTGGATAGCCTTCTTGTTCATACAGCTGAACCATCAACTACACACATACATTCAAGAAATTTTTCCTCCTGAACCTCAACAAATAAACTTACAATTTGAAATTACATCTCTTAGTTCAGAAAAGGACTGGGGAATATTGAAAACATATGCATCACTCAGGGCAAAAACACTTGGGTCGAAAATAACCCAGGCCTGAGTCAACTATCCTCCAAACCGTGTTGGGGTCACAATTCGACACAGGTAATGGGTTATGATTGGATTATTGCACAGCCCGTTATTGGGTAACTGACAGCCCAACATTGGGCTGCTGAAAACCCATTACCTGGGTCAATTTGATCCAAGAATGGTTTGAAGGATAGTTGAAACAGGCTTGGGTTATTTTTTGACCCAAGTGTTTCTGCAGTGTACATTAATGCTCAAGAAAAAGGTAAAGTTGGTCAAAACTTCTGGCGTAAATTTATTTTACATAAGGACACCTTTGGTCAACATTTGAAGGAATGTATCAATTTGTTACTGTTTGTTTTAACAGAAATGATTGCATTTTTGGTATATTATTATTATTTTTGTATTATTATTATTATTGTTATTATTATTATTATTATTATTATTATTATTATTATTATTATTATTATTATTATTATTATTATTATTATTATTATTATTATTATTATTATTATTATTATTATTATTATTATTATTATTATTATTATTATTATTATTATTATTATTATTATTATTATTATTATTATTATTATTATTATTATTATTATTATTATTATTATTATTATTATTATTATTATTATTATTATTATTATTATTATTATTATTATTATTATTATTATTATTATTATTATTATTATTATTGTTGTTATTATTATTATTATTATTATTATTATTATTATTATTATTATTATTATTATTATTATTATTATTATTATTATTATTATTATTATTATTATTATTATTATTATTATTATTATTATTATTATTATTATTATTATTATTATTATTATTATTATTATTATTATTATTGTTATTGTTATTATTATTATTATTATTATTATTATTATTATTATTATTATTATTATTATTATTATTATTATTATTATTATTATTATTATTATTATTATTATTATTATTATTATTATTATTATTATTATTATTATTATTATTATTATTATTATTATTATTATTATTATTATTATTATTATTATTATTATTATTATTATTATTATTATTATTATTATTATTATTATTATTATTATTATTATTATTATTATTATTATTATTATTATTATTATTATTATTATTATTATTATTATTATTATTATTATTATTATTATTATTATTATTATTATTATTATTATTATTATTATTATTATTATTATTATTATTATTATTATTATTATTATTATTATTATTATTATTATTATTATTATTATTATTATTATTATTATTATTATTATTATTATTATTATTATTATTATTATTATTATTATTATTATTATTATTATTATTATTATTATTATTATTACTATTGTTGTTGTTATTATCATTATTATTATTATTATTATTATTATTATTATTATTATTATTATTATTATTATTATTATTATTATTATTATTATTATTATTATTATTATTATTATTATTATTATTATTATTATTATTATTATTATTATTATTATTATTATTATTATTATTATTATTATTAGTAGTATTATTATTATTATTACTATTGTTGTTGTTATTATTATTATTATTATTATCATTATTATTATTATTATTATTATTATTATTATTATTATTATTATTATTATTATTATTACTATTGTTGTTGTTATTATTATTATTATTATTATCATTATTATTATTATTATTATTATTATTATTATTATTATTATTATTATTATTATTATTATTATTATTATTATTATTATTATTATTATCATTATTATTATTATTATTATTATTATTATTATTATTATTATTATTATTATTATTATTATTATTATTATTATTATTATTATTATTATTATTATTATTATTATTATTATTTATTATTATTATTATTATTATTATTATTATTATTATTATTATTATTATTATTATTATTATTATTATTATTATTATTATTATTATTATTATTATTATTATTATTATTATTATTATTATTATTATTATTATTATTATTATTATTATTATTATTATTATTATTATTTATTATTATTATTATTATTATTATTATTATTATTATTATTATTATTATTATTATTATTATTATTATTATTATTATTATTATTATTATTATTATTATTATTATTATTATTATTATTATTATTATTATTATTATTATTATTATTATTATTATTATTATTATTATTATTATTATTATTATTATTATTATTATTATTATTATTATTATTATTATTATTATTATTATTATTATTATTATTATTATTATTATTATTATTATTATTATTATTATTATTATTATTATTATTATTATTATTATTATTATTATTATTATTATTATTATTATTATTATTATTATTATTATTATTATTATTATTATTATTATTATTATTATTATTATTATTATTATTATTATTATTATTATTATTATTATTATTATTATTATTATTATTATTATTATTATTATTATTATTATTATTATTATTATTATTATTATTATTATTATTATTATTATTATTATTATTATTATTATTATTATTATTATTATTATTATTATTATTATTATTATTATTATTATTATTATTATTATTATTATTATTATTATTATTATTATTATTATTATTATTATTATTATTATTATTATTATTATTATTATTATTATTATTATTATTATTATTATTATTATTATTATTATTATTGTTATTATTTTTATTTATATTATTATTATTATTTTTATTTTTATAATTATTATCCTTATTAGTAGTAGTAGTACTAGTATTATTGTTATTATTATAATAATTATCATTTTAATATATATATATATAATATATAATATATATATATGTATATATATGTATTATATATATATATAGATATATATATATATATATATATATATATATATATATATATATATATATATATATATATATATATATATATATATATATATATATATATATATATATATACATATATGTATATATATATATATATATATATATATATATATAAATATATATATATATATATATATATATATATATATATATATATATATATATATATATATATATATATATATATATATACATATATATATATATATATATATATATATATATATATATATATATATATATATATATATATATATATATATATACATATATATATATATATATATATATATATATATATATATATATATATATATATATATATATATATGTATATATATATGTATATATATGTATATATATATATATATATATATATATATATATATATATATATATATATATATATATAAATATATATATATATATATATATATATATATATATATATATATATATATATATATATATATATATATATATATATATATATATATATATATATATATATATATATATATATATATATATATATATATATATATATATATATATATATATATATATATATATATATATATATATATATATATATATATATATATATATATATATATATACATATATTATTATTATCATTTTTTTTTTTGGGGTGGGGTGGAAGAGGGTGGGGGACCCGGATACAACATGTCTTTCATCATAAGATTTTCTTAGCATATGGTATAACTTTAATCACTTATCAGCAAAACTGTATTCCTTGCACTCCGTCTCTCCCCTCCCCACTCCCTATATTCAATCAAACAAGGTTTAATTGTTAAAAATCTTCAATATTTGTTCTTTATTCCTATTATCCAGTGTAAAGGAGAGTCTGTCCTTCGAAGCTTTTAATCGGCGGGACAACTTCCCTCACGACTATAATTAGGCACTAATCAAGCATTGCAAAAAAACAGGGTACGCGGAAAATTGAAAAATGTAGAAGTCTCGTAAAAGCAAATTTTATTGCTGGTTCACATACTGGCATTCAAAACAAAACTTGCTTCGCACTATAATATTCCATTCAAAAATATTGAAAATGTCCTTTCCACGCTGTTTAATCTTTGAAGTTACGGTGGCTTGTTAGAAGCATGACAAAGAATAAAAATCAATTGAAACTTTTTGTCTCAAAATTAATCAGCACATATGCACGATATAAATGATCTGATGATGAATGACGCGACACCAAACCTGATGGGCCCTTCCTAATTGAACGCCAGTGATGACCCAATTAATTTGAGATAAAATGTCAAAATTTGATCAAAATTTTAGCAGATGTCAAAATGTTGAGATTATTAGTCCAAATTTCGAAATAAAAGGCAAATTTTTGACTTTTTAAGTTTATTTTTCAAGTTATTTCTTCTAATGTCTTTAATAAGCCACCGTAAATCTTAAGGGCTTTTTTTTTCTTTTTCTTGGTGCATGATGTATTATTCTCAAAGTAGGTCCTAAGTATTAGCAGAGACGTAACTAGACTTCGAGCGATAGTGGCTGCAAGACAACGTTTTCCGACGAACATTTGCACTTACCGATTTATCTATAAACAATGCATGTGTCTACTATAACACAATCAACAATATATAATTAGGAGAAGAAAAAACTGCCCCCTCCTCCTCCCCTCTCCCCCATCCCCTTCATCCCCTCAAACGTGGCATCGCCAGACATTTTGGGTTGGGCCACAACACTCAAGAACCACACGCGGAACTGCGAAACAGTGTGTACCACCTAATTCCCCCTGGCGGCGAAACCTTGGTAGGGGTCCAGGAGGCGAAGCCATTGGAAGCTCTGAACCTTTTTTTTTTTGTTGCCCCAAAGTGGCTGAAATTCAACACAAAGTTCGAAAATTAATTGATGAAAAAACAATTTAAAAATGTAATGTTAAAAATCTAGGACTGTAGGTCAAATGGGCAGGTAGCGATTTTGCTATAAGTACGTTCAATTTGATATTCTGTACATTTCATTAACATACATCTATTAGAAATTTCCACTCGTTTCTGAGATATTTGCGAAAAAGTGAAAAATTAAGCTCCAAGAACTGAAAAAAGAACTGGGCTCCCACTATTGAAAAAAGGCGTGTGACGTAAGAATAAAAATACAGCGAGGCCAAAAATGCATAACTTCCACAGTGTCACTGTGTCATATTGACCTAGGCTACTTTAAAACATCAGTCTTATTGAATCAGACATCAGAATATTGCTTGATTAGCGATATGCGAACTATTTCAGGACATTTTCTTGTGGATAAAGAGGAAATATCGACTAAAGTTCCGATGCATTATTTTTTTATGATTGGCGAAATCCACTTGTTAGGTTAGGCTGTAAGTAATATTGTATGTTACATTGCAATCTTAACATAAAGTTGTACTGTCCTATCCTTACGTCACGATAAGATAAAAACAACAATACTACATAATAAGCATACGTTTGGAGACGTGAAAATACGTCAGATTTTTTACATTTTGGGATCGATTTTGTACATGTTGTAAGAAAGCTTTTGTGGTGAGTGTTTATGAAGGGCATTTGTATCAATTTTTGCAAAGTGTTTGCTACCTGTCCATAAACCTTTAAGCAGGCAAAAGAGAAATTTTCCCTCAAAAAGAGGAAATCGGACAAAATTGTGGGGTCCATGGGCAATACCCTGGTGACTGGTCTGTAGGTCTGAAGATTTCTTGTTTTTGATGACCCAATATGGCTTCATCAAGACAAAAATCTAAAATGCTAAAATGTAAAATAAAAAATTGTGGGGTCATGGGGCGAAGCGAGGGTAGGGACCCAGGAGGAAACCCTTTGAAGAAGTCATGGGGCGAAGCCCCGGAGGTTCTGAAGATTTCTTGTCTTTGATGTCCTAAAGTGGCTGAAAATCAATACAAACAGACAAAGTTCGGACAAAATGTAAGTGACATGAGGGATGATGAGAAGAGTTTGAAATTTCCATGCTAAAATCTACTCAGAGCTGCAAGCATTATAGGGCTCAACATTTCTAAAGGGGCAGAAGAGAAATATTTCTTGAAAATTGTGCGGGTAAAATTGTACAGGTGTTCACCTGATTTGCATAGCAGCATAGTATAGCAGGAGCAGTAGGTACTGGGAATGGTTATTCACCGCGAATCACTTAACTTACTGGCTTCTGTTGTAACATGTCAGCATGTGTTATGCTGAAGATATTCCTAGATCTAGTTGTGGTTAAAGTAATGAACACTTTATGGAAAGGGTACGGTAATAAACGGTGAACCGACGCGACTATTAGGACCAGATCAAGTCTTCTTAATGTTACTAGGGCCGGGCATGCCGGGGAAGAACATAATTTGAGGCCGGTTTAGAAGCAATCTGCAGTGCAGTCATAAGGTGATTGATATTGGTGGCAGAATTAATATTTGCTCTATTGTTATAACTGTATAGGCCTAACATGGTAACATCAAAGAGCTTCCACGTGGAACGAACATTGTCAGTTAAAATTTAGAGCATGTTATGGGAACGTAATGATACACACTCAGTTGCTGATTATAACGGGAGAAAAGGGGGCATGTTTCCCCGGCCACGTATGTTGACTGGCCGTCCAACAAATAAGAAGCTGTTTTGGGCTCGTTTTTGGCATATTTTGTTTCACTTAAGTTAGAATTTCATCATTATTTTTGCTCAGTTTCGTCAATTTCTTTTGCCATGCATGAGAGCATACCAGGGACGAAAAACTTTCTTCACTCTGATAGGATCTGGCTAATAGAATATGGGGGAGGAGAGAAAGGGGGGCTGGTTATCCCGATCCCAAAAGAAGGAGTACAGCACAGTTTTTCAATATTCAGAATGGACAGGAAAATAACAAAAAATATGAACTAATCCTGAGCCAATTTAGTGCGGACCTATATAATGTCGATTTCATCCGTCCACAGTTTTTCCTGAGATTTCCTCAGAAATGTTACCGTTTTTTTGAGAATTCCTCAAGAAATGTTAAAGTTTCTTTAGAGTTCCTCAGAAAAAGATAAACTTTCTTCAGATATCCTCATGGAATGCTGGAATTTCTTGCAAAATGTGAACATTTTTCAGACAATTAAGACAGGCTGAATACTAATTTTCTTAAAAAGTCTACAAAACATTTGATATTTCCTTAGAAGATAACTGTAAGAAGATTTAAATCTCCAATCCTCAAGTGTCTCTTATAACACTGGAGATTTAAAACCCTTAAAATTCTTCAAAATATGTGTGCACCAACGGCTGTGCTATGCATGTTTATTAAACTCCGCCTTTATTATTGTGCATTTGTATAAAGTCTGAAAGTTGCTACAGTAAATGAAAAGACAAGACCTTTATACTTAGCATGCTCAGTCAGTGACAGGATGTGACTGCATATGGACATAGGGAGGGATGTCATGTGGGACATGGATGAGGACCATGCGAGACATAGGATAGAATTTATACCATGTGGTATCGGTATACACCAAGTGTTATATCAGGCATGAATATTTGACTCCGCCTTATTTGCATACTCAGCAACATTTACATATGTTATTATATGAACTGACAGACCATTATACTTAGTATGCTCAATCGGGGACTGTGATACCTAGGAGAAGACTGCTTATGGAGCCTATGGGATGTCATGTGGGACACGGGGTGGGATGCAATATGTGACATATGGTTGGATGTAATGTGGAACATAGGATGGATGCCATGTGGGGCATAGGGTGGGATGCATTGTGGGACAGGGTGGGATGTCATGTGGGATATATGGTGGGATACCATGTGGAACATAGGGTGGAATGCCACGTGGATCATGGGATGGTATAGGATGTCATGTGGGACATGGGGTGGAATGCCATGTTGGACATGGGATGGGATGCCATGTGGGACATGGGGTGGGATGCCACGAGTAACACAGAGAGTGGCATAGGTTGGGATGCCATGTGTGGCAGAGGGTAGGAGGCCATGGGGACATGGGATTCGATGCCATAAAGTGGGATGTCATTGGGACATGGGGAGGGATACGATGTGGAACTTGGATCCAAAGATTAAAGAAACCCATTGGTTTAAAGAATATTCTGAACTTTTAAAATATCTCCTTAAAGTGCGTGTATGGGTGCAGGGAAGGGGGTACGTCTATGAAGCAAAAGATTGAATAATTGACTTATTTGATAATGAAAATGCAATAGTTCAGATTTTAAAAGAAAATCAAAATATTTTTTCGAAACAATTTTGTGTTCAAGATTAAAAATTTTGCACTACGTCCCACCTTCTCATTGATGTCGACACCAAAAACAATAGAGGCCATATTTGAGTCATGATTAATCAATGTGCTAAATTTAATATGCCACTGGTGATGCTTCACGAGATACCGTGTTTACAAGCTGTTTTCAGTAAAGCCACATTATGCCCCGCCCATAATTCATATCAGTGTTTTAAACATTTTCATAAGATGGGCTTTTGCATTTACCCTAACACCTTATTTAGGCCAAAGAAGATGCAAAACAGAATACGGTTTTTAAAATATGAGCATTTAAAGATTTTTACATTTTGCCCCGCCCGCTCATTAATAGGCACGATATCGATACTCAAAACAACATGAACCATTTGTGGGTCATGGTGTATCAATGTGTCAAATATCATATGGCATAAATGTACTGTTCAGGAGATATCGTGTTTACAAGCAAAGCGTCACAGACATACACACACACACATACACCCATGCACACACATACACTATGGCAATAATGTATAGGTTCCTGATACTTATAGTATGTAGTAATGTATAGGTTCCTGATACTTATAGTATCAGGGGGGGGGGGCATAGTGTGCCCCAATTCCTCCAATTTTGACTATTTTATCGGGGAAAATATGACACTGAAGTGAAATAGTAGGGAAATGAATCAGTATAGCAGTAGGATAAATAATGCACTTTCATGTTATCACCCCCAAATTCCCTTTTATTTCCCATAACTGCGTAGGGCATAACTCCTTCCGCCAAAATATAAGGCTATGATAATAATGACAGAAATTAAAGAAATTTGCAGCAATTATGTCGTCGCACGTGTTAAACATGGTACTGAAGTGAAAGGTAAATTAGTATAGCAGTACTAGCCAGCAGTAGGACTGTAGGACAAATATCCACTTTATGTTATCATCCACAAATTTCCTTCTATTTTCTATAACTGCTTACTTCAAAACTCTTTCCACTAAAATGTAAGGCAGTGATTTTGACTGAAGTTAAAGAAAACTGCAGCAATTTGGCAATTCTGTCGTCGCACGTGTTAAACATCTATAGGCCTATTTAGGTTTGGTGTCAAAGCTCTAGTTTAAATCAGCACAGTAAGGCTACAACACGACATTATGACGAAAAACTATCTGCCGATGATGTAAAGTGCGAAAATAGAAACAACCAGCAAAGCCGCTAAGTAGGGTAAAATGTAAAAGTGTCTTGCTCAAGGACACAATGCAGTATGCGCGGCAGGAATCGCACCCGGTACCCTTCGCATACTTCTATGCCACTGAGCCACCGCACCTTTTTGAAGTGTATCCTTTTTGTATTTATGACTTACATTTATGTTGTACTTTTCCCAAAAAGGAAAAGTTTATCCACGCAAATCGGCAATACTTGGTTGCATTTCAACATAGTTTTAATTTTCTCCACTTTTTTAACTTTGAACCTTTAAAACTTGTGTGCACTCCTTGTCAGCTTGTGTATATCATGTTAGCATATCATGTTAGCATGAAGCAATCTTTCATAAAATGCATGAGTAAATTTCCATATGTCCAAGCGGCGCCCTCCGAATATCAACGTTTTAACCAAGATGCATCTTCAATCCAATCTATTCAACAAATAAAAATATCAAACTGCTGAAAACATTTTTGAAACTTTGCACTTATCAAATATTCCTTCTCCAAGAATTACGGCCCTACAAGACAATACTACATCATTATTTTTGATATGAATATACTCGTAAAACAAGAAACAAAGCAAATTTGCAAACCCAATTAGTGTATTTATCATTTTGTCTTTTAGGTAAAATTAAATTAACGAAAATTGAATAAACTTATTTTCTTTTATTTCTCTCAACTTCGATAAACAGATATATAAGTAATTGAACAGCTGAAACACATAATTATATTCATTATGACTCATTCTTAATTAATACAATAATTGCACAGCTTGTCGACAAACAATTACTTTCAATAAACGGAAGTCATTAACTTCTTTTAGGGCCCGTGCCACACACAGAGCTCTTCAAGCATGGACGTATATTTTACTGAGCTCGAATAATGTGTATGGAATGACGTTTATTCATCATTATTTGGTAACCAGGTAACGGTAAAAATCATACAGTTAGGTTAAGAAATACTATTAAGATTTCAATTTTGCGTTAAATTTGTAAATTATTACAAATTAATGTGACAACTCCCTAGAGAGAGAGAGAGAGAGTTGAACACACAATTACAATGACGGGGTCGTCGCCTGCGTATTTGGTTATGATAGTACAAATGCTATCACGAAACGCTTAATACGACCCGGACGAGAACACAGGTACGACGTACGGACAGACATAACATCGACAACCAAGTCAATGTCCACGGCCTTTGATAACCAGTTGTGGTGCACTGGCGTGTCTACCCACCCCAGGCTTGAACCCGGGGCCTCGTGGTCTGTAGACAGGTATGATAACCGCTACACCACAGTAGGTAGATGACAACTCCCTATGGGCACTGCCCAATTTATAGCAGCTTCCAGGTCTCACGCGACACTGCTTTGAGAACTAGAGCCCCGGGACGATTGTCCCAAGTGATGGTACGAGTACCCACCACTGACGTGATACGGGGTACTGTTCAACACGTGTTGATGTGATGCAGAGTGCACGGATATGAACTCTAGATTTGGCATCAGAGGAGAGCCTGTAATTGTTTTGGTCTTTGCTGGGTCATCAGTGGAGAAATTGTGACATTTTCATTCGCACGATCGTCAGGCGCGGGTGCATTCTGGTCTCGAAATTCCGGGAATAAAAAGATATGAGGAGGATTGGTCAAAACTTGATTGTTTAATAAGAGAGATTTTCTGATAAAAAGATTTTCAAGGTCAAGAAGATTTATCTGCTGCCTTGGAACGCGTTCCAGCGTTGATTTCAAAAGCCTTTCAGCATTATGTAATGCTCTAGATGGAATTCGTAGTGGTAGTGTATTTTTCTCCGCTGTACTATTCCACGGTATGTTCCAAAACAACATATACTACAACGTGACACCCACTGACCACATTGTTCCGCCGTTCGCTTGGTCATAATTGTTAATCTCCGACTCAGGAAGAACATTCCATCCGGTGCTTCCACGTTCTGACGTCATGAATATTCCGTCAACGTGTTTTGCTGCCAATCCAAAATCTATTAATTTAATCTGCCTTCCGAATCAGCACACAAGAAGGTTATTAGGTTTCAGATCGCAGTGAACCCACCATGCACATTAATTGTCACAAGCGGCGGAAACAATCTGATTAAAAAATACTAACGCTTTGGAGTTGCTGAACAGTCTATTCCTTTCACAATATGTGTATAGATCTACGCAGTTATTCCATGCAGAGAATGATGTACTACTTCCAGCCCACCTGCCATTCGCCATGGCAGAAAAGCTGAGGAACAATTGTCAATTTCTTCGATTCCTTTAGAGCGAGCACTTTGTCTGGTACTGTCGTCCCTCCCTCTGCAGTTGACCCACCAACCGACGTAGTCCTTTCTCGAAAACTTGATGGCTACCTGTAAAAAGCAAGCAAATCAAAAAAGGAATCAGGAAATACTAAAAGGAAATCGGTAGATTTTGATATCAACAAAGTAGGTATTCTTTACACCCCTTTAATTGTGTTTCCCTTCACTCCCTCTCGATTGTCCGTCATACATCATTTTGCCATACAAACTAGATTGATCCAGTTAACGATGTGAAACATGTTTCTTTACAAAATAAAGAGAATTGGGAAGGTTAGCAAATTCTGCGTTCTCAAGCAAAATAAGAATTTGGAGGGTAATATTGCAAAGTGTAGTTTTGAGGAAAACCCGAGCAATTCTTTTATAATAGGGTTGATAGTGCCGCAAACGTTAATTTCCGCAAAAAGAGATCAACCATAAAGGGAATTAATATTTTTATTTTTTGCAAAACGGTATGTTAACGAGTTTCACACAACGAGGCCCTTCCCACCTGATTCACTCGCTCATACTTCGTTGTTGTTGTTGGGGGTGGCGGCGAACATTATTGCATGTCAATAACTTTGAACATTATAGATCAAGAGCACCCTAGTAGCAAATGCTATATATCGGGAATCGTATGCGTTGTATTTATCAATGTTTATGGTAACTTAATTAATCAATGTTCATAAGAAGAAAGTAATCAGTGTTCGTAACAACAATAACAAATGTGCCCTTACCTTTAGATTGAACATTTTTAGTGTTTTGATTTAGCAGAAAAGACTTCACCAAATTCACCTTTCCCTAGTGGCCGGATTAGATCGAAGTTCATTGTCGACAATGCGGTACCGAATCTTTGGAAGTGAAGAGCGGCCTGGGTCAGAGGTAGCCGAAGTTGATTGTTCGGAACTGGTGCATTGGATTGTGACGTATGGAAGTTGGCGCACTTCTAGTCGATAGGCCGTTGGTGGCTGCAGCAGTGTTGGCACTTGACGCACTTCTAGTCCACAGTCCTTTGGTTGCAGCAATGTTAGCAATTGGCGCACTTCTAGTCGGTAAACTGTTGGTAACTGCAGCAATGTTGACACTTGACACACTTCTGCTCGACAACCCGTTAGTTGTATGTACATTTTTGATGAATAATAAACTCGAAGAGCTGCTGGATGCATCAAGAGTTGAGCTATTGCTGGCTGGTGTAATGGGTGCATTAGACAGTTAGATGAAGATGGCTCGTTTGCAACTGCATTATTGATTGGTATTTCTTAGTCATTGACTCAGATTGCCTATCTTCTTTGGATGGTTCGCTTAACGTTGAATCAATAGTAAATGAGTGTGATTTCGCCTGGAAAGGAGAAATGTATAAGTATGATAAAGTCTCTTTATTTAGTCTATTTTCGGTGAAAGAATTCCGTTCAGCGCATTCCCGCCATTTTGTAAACAACATTTTATACTGCCAAAAGAGTATCAGCAGCAATATGATCCTCACCACATTAAACACGAGGTACGTATACTGTGACTCGAAAAGGTTGAAATGTTATATGTTTTGACATATTTTGGGTGCAATTAATTTTCTTGAAAAAAGGGTATTTGATTTATAGGAAGAAATTTTCTCTTTTTTCCTTTTAAAGAATAGGGGACCATTACTGAGCACTGCACTGCTGCATGCACTGGTCCCTTTAACAATTCTTTTTAAATCTCCAGCTGTAAAGACTGATTGGACTTGAATTTTTTTCAAAGGAATACTTCCATAGATTTTCATTTTTTCATATATGATAGAGAATTTGTTTAGAAACAAAGTGGTGAAAAAACTATGTTAATATCTTATTCCGTTTAGGGCTTACGAAAATTTAAAGTATCTTTTAATTTAGACAAAAGTGACTGATTGGCAACATCTGTGATGTCATAAAGACAATTTCAACAAAACGCCTTTTGTATTTCTTTAAAAATTATATGGATTATTTTCTCATTGAAAATGTGATGTAAAGCAAGAAAAAATGAAAAAACAACAATGTTTTCTTAAAAATTATATATTTCACCCTATCTCTATAATGAACCAAAAATGCTGTTCGATAATGTAAAAAAAAAAGATGTGATTAAATTGATAAGAAATACATGAGAACTAATGTGCTAGAATTGCCTTGATGACATCACCAAGCTGAAGGACATATACTGTACGAAGTGTTTTTAAGAACATTTTTCTACTCTTTAAATTGTTATAACTTCTAAACGGAATAAGATATTGACATAGTTTTTTCACCACTTTGTTTCTACAAATTTTCGGTATCATACATAAAAAATATAAAAAATCACGGGAATATTCCTTTAAACTACACTGGCATGTAGAACGTTGTACGATAACAGTGCCTATTTTTTTTACATTCGAATTGCCTTTCAATTGATATTTCACAACTTTCGAGTGCTCACAAACTAGTATACGAAATACATTTTTATTATCGTTTTGAAGGTATGACAAAATCATCTGTATATTCACTATTACGAGAGCAGGTTATGAATATGCGATAATATATATCAATTACAAAATGAGGCCAACCTTTCTTAAAATAGACGCGCCATCGTCAGTTTCATTCAGGTCATCTTGACCACCAGGTTGTAAATCGATGTAACGGGAAGCATCAATGGCAGAACAAAAGTAAGTAGATACGCCGTTCTTTCCAATATGGTCAACTGGTAATAGAGAGTATACTTTTAACTCTCCATACAGCCATAGCTATAAAGAAATGAAAGATAAGAAATTCTGAATGGCGGTTATATTACGGCATTTAGAGACGTAATTAGCTGGGTTGCATCACCCTTTTTGTAATTAATAATTGTCACAAGATTAAAATGATAGCCTTTATCATAGGTGTTGGGGTTATTTTGAATTGGGGTCAAAACAGCACAACGGGTCATTATTTTGATTGTTTTTCATCAGTCCGGCAGCATGCCTGTTAATGGGAACATAAATGTTCCTATTGATGGGAACATTTTGCTACATGGAAGCCGCCATTTTGTGATAATTTCTATGATCCTTTGCTATCCTAACACAAAATCCTTATGCAATGTTACATTCAAATTCGAAATACGTCTGGAAAAAATATGTTTGTTGGGCGAAACTTAAAACTCATGAAAATACTTTCATTACTGTCATGGCTAAAAAAATTCACTCCCATTTGATATGTTCACCACGCCGTTTTTGAAATATTAGAAAACTAATAGACAATAGAGCCAGGCTTTTAGGCGCGAAACAGCCATTTTGAAAATTTGAATGTTTTTTAAACCAATGATTTGTAATATTTAAAGTACATAAATGAGAAATTTTGCCATCTTATCGCAACAACTGAACAATATGGCTGCGTGACTTCAATATTCTTGTGTGTTTTACACTGTTCATGTTCCTATTAATATGTACGCTTCCGGACTGACAGTACTGAGCTACAGTCGTTATACCTGTTCTCTTACTTATGCACTTGCCAATTGTGTGACTCATCCCTACACCCCCGGACAAGGTGAGGCATTGCACCAAATTGGATGGACAAAACATGTACATTGACGCACCCCTCAGTCGCCCGTTAGGTGACTGACATTTTTTATAAAATGATTTACCCCAAATCAATCACCGTTGTACAAAGTCAATGGGTCTAAAATAAATGGACCCACCCCAGAGTCACTCTAGTGACTGACGATTTAGTACAATTTAGTAATATTGTATTTTCAGTTTTTTTAAAAGTCAAAACTATATCTGTAAGCAGGTAAGTACTGCTCAAAATCTGCCGGTGATATGCAGTATAGTTCATGTAGTTAGAGAATCAATATCATGGTGCCAGGTCTTAATTGTCATTTGAGGCCAAAAATATATTTTTATATATAAAACATGAAGAATAAACAGAAAAAGATCGTGTTGATGATCAATTTTCATTACTTGCATAGCACTGACACGAATGAATTTCAACCAATCAGATAGCTAAAATATTAATTTACTATTTAAGAAAAGCGTAAAGACAATTTGAATATATACACACTTGTTAAGATAAAACAATGATTTCCTTACCATTTCGCTCTTTTCTCTCGACTCCTGTAAGCTGGTAAGAATGGAAAATGTGGTCGACTACAACATCTTCTTCAAACTGTTCCATTTGTTCCTAAAAGGCCAGTTGTCTTCTCTAACGTTCGAGGCAAATTAAATTCAAATCCTGTGTTTTGATTAGTCAAAACACAATGGTATAGCGTGCATTTACATTGACAGGCCAATCAGTATTGTTTTGGAATAAACTGTACGCGTCCACATTTTAATCACAATAGATGGCCTTTAAGAATTCTGGCTGCCAATATTACCATTTCTTCCTTCAATTTTGCTACATCTTCGGTAAGTAGTAGATAAGATGCAATTGGTATTTCTTTAATCTGGCTTTGGCCAGTTGGCAGTTGGAACGCTTTCACCTAGATGCTTGGCATCAACGTGATCCTTGGCCACAAAGGTGTGGGTCATATATTACAGTATTAAGTACCCTTGTTTTTGATTTCGATGTTTGGTGCCGTGCAGGTGTTTGCTTATTCACATTATCAAAAACAAGTGTATCTTCTGGGTTCTATTAAGGTTAAGAAAATAATGACATTTTCTTATTGTTATTACCAATTGCAAATTTAGTTGTCTTTTAACAGTTGAAATAGTTTTCATGCCGATTTGTTATAATTCGCGGTTAAGACCTTTTCACTTTTCATCAGTGGCGTGGTGGATCATGTTCCACTGGGGCGTGGTAAAAGGCATTTGGCGCTCGCCCCCAAAGGCTCATAAAACATTGAGATGATACTGTAATATATCTAAGTGCACTGTTTAGATGACACCGTTTAGAAAATTGTTTAAAATCAGTTTTTCAAAGTTGTGTGACTTTGATTGCAGAATAGTGCTTAAAATGATGTCAAATCAAGCTCTTTGAACAAATCTAGAGGCGAAATCCTAGTGAAGAGACCGGGAGCCCTATATGTTTCTCGTGATGTTGATAGGTGGAAACACAGTGTTACATTGTGTACTTACAGTGGTAAGCCAATCAGCATTGTTTTGGAATAAAATACGCCGCTATATTCTAATCACGACAGATGGCCTTTAAAGGCTAGCTATCGTGTAAACGTGCATACCGTGGAGAACATAAATACGATACAATCACACACCATGCACCAACTGACGTTACTAGTATGTATCATATTTATTGATAAAAGGTCAAGCAATTATTTTGAAACACTGAGATTCCCTCTTTAAAATATCTTTCCAAAACGTATTTGGAATACTTATGGGAAAAATCGTTAATACCTTTATGACCGAGCTAAATTGAAAACACGCGTTAGATAGAAAATCAAAACTTTATTGTTATTAAAATTCTTTGTATACATCGCAATTTTACTGATTTGAAATAATTGCGAATATTAAACATCGTTATGCCTCCTTGCTCTCCTTGTTAATAGTTTTGAGTTAATTGTTCTCTTTTAACTCTATCCATTGATCCCGAATTGTATGTAAATAACTCCGAAAAAAGTCCTATGAAAAATGCATCGCTATAGCTAGCAAGGCAGCTGCAACATACGATCATTTTGAAGGAAAAGAGGCTTCACAACGACTACTTTACCGATTGCTGTCTCTGAACAAACAAAGATCACTTTCTTTATATCCTTACAAATCTTAACATAATTCATTGATATCATGTCATTGAGAATAACAATAAGAAAAACCTAACCCAAAATATGTGAAACTGTTATTCTAATTCAAATCAAAATCATAACAAATTTTATCCCATGAGAATATTTTCGACCCAATTTAAATTAGAGATGATATTTTACAGTTCAACTTTAAACCGGATATAGCATAGGAATAATCAATAATTGAAACACAGGCTTTTACCATTTTAAAGAATCAGGAGAAACGTCTAAGAAATATAATGTGTCGTCAGCATACTGGGAATTTTGAAATACGAATTAACAATTTTAATGTCATCAAAACTGCAATTATTTCTGACCATAAATCCCTATTATTTCAATCAAAAAAAAGGGGAAAAAAAACAACAAGTATATAGGAGATAAAGGGTCTCACTGACTACACCCTCTGAGAATCGGAAAGAACGACAAAATACAACCATTCATTAAAACACAAGAAGTATGGATAAGAGTATCATTAAAACCGAAAAGTTTTAAAACCTTCAAAATAAAATATATATATTCAAAGTATCCAAAGCATTCTCAAAGTCAGCCAACAAACAGACAACAGTAACCCAGAATTGTTTTCATTTTCCAAATTCTGCATTATATTAGGATCCTGATATTTCGCATTCAGCGAAATGAGGGCCAAACTCTATCGATTTACGATGAACAGATAAATGTGTGGAGCTTTCGCGATGGGGTGTGGCCGTGGTTTACTCGAGGCTCCCTGCCGGGTGAAATCTCTCGAATTTCTGTGTTTCCTCCTTAGGAAATTTTTCACGACCAAAAAAATATGAATTCTTAGCAGAGCCGTATAAATTGTCCCCTCACTTTTAGGGAGACTTTAAAAATGTATATTAAAAAAATAACCTGCACTTTGTGTACGAAGAGTATGACCATTGACCTGTTTACTTTATGAAGGAGATTACTCCGGGGCACAGTGGGCGAAACCCCGGATGCCCCATACATGCCATAGAGTTACGTTTTAACCGACAAAATGTTGAAAGTTATCTGCTTCCTGGCAGATCAGGCTGTCAGGTCTGCAGGTGCATACATGTGACTATTAAGAATACATCTTATTTTTGTCCTCAAAATAGATATCTATCTTGGGCATGTACTGTGGAATAAGAATGATTAACATAGTTTGATTGGGAAAGACTTTACCTGTTTACGGGATCAGGAAGTTGTCGGGAAATAACGTCACAACCTATGATCACTTCTTCTGTTCTTATTCATAACAAAATTGTTATTTTCTAAAAACTGTTCAATGAGCTACTACACATAAATAATTGTCATGGAAAGAAATCGTACAATTGTTGTTATTCTTGGAGAGACAAAAATACTTCAAAAAAATGTCTGAGAATTTTTCGGGACCTTGGCCCCTTTCTTAGATGACCTTAAAGACAAAAGCGGTGGAAGATGTTTGAATCTTGGGGGCTTAGGATCTGAGGGGAACTTTCCCAACAGTCGTATTTTGAAAGCATGTAGCACAGCAGTATACCTTCATATGGTAACCCCCCCCCCCCTTCCCACCAGAAAATTTTAAAACTTTTATTGGTCCAAAAATTATTGGTGACCCATCTGCCTTTTTGTTCAGATTTACAGCTTCAAATGTTCAAGGTATTTTGGTCCAAAATTCCGTTAAATAGAACAAATCTATACCAAAATCTATAAAATTGGAAATTTTATAAATAAAAAGTCTTGAGATCGGAAGGATTTAGACTTATAGATCATGACTAGCCAATTGTTTTGGGCATGAATCAAAATATATTTAATATCTAAAATAATGTGAAAAGCAAATAAGGGGTCCTTAGATTATTATTCAGGAGGTCATCATTTTCTTGCTAAGAATGAATGTAACTCGGTATATCAGTAAAAATTAGACCAGATGGTCCAAATTCACACTCAGCCTTCAGCGAGTCAGTGGCAGAAGCAAATTAATGGCGCACCACGAGTGAAATTTGTGGTATTCTTTATCTCAATCTTTTAATAAAAAGATCAATTATAATAACTGAATAAAAGGACTTTTTATCTCTGTAAAGGGGGACTTTTTAAAGGAAAGGTATCGTCCCATAAATACATTCAGATGTGACCGCCGCTGTGATGATAACGTCACTTCCGATTGTTGTCAATTTTGCCTATTGATCGCGAGTAATAGGCAATGTTATCGGTCAAACATCCACCAGACCGAACATAGGGTCTACATGTGTTATCGATACCCAGATTACATCACAGAGTTTTTGCAATCAGTAAAGAAAGTTGAAACCGGAAGTGATGTTACCAATTTGGCGGCGCTGACCTCTGAATTTATCTATGGAGTAATAGCTGTCCTTTAATCTTTAAAAAAGATGTAAGAGGGCACGTCAGTTTAGTTCATGGCAATGGCCCGGGTCCAAATAATAAGTATTTCCCTGTATGGCCCATTTAAAAAATGCCCCACTAATGAAATTTGGCCTGGGTGGCTCGCACACTCTAAAAAGGGCCCTATTTTAAAGAGTTTTTACAAACTATAAGCTGGCAAAACAAAGGTAGGCATAAGTAACGGGCTTTTAAGTATTAAAAAGTCCATTATATGGCTGTTGATTCCTAACTTTGTCTTTAGGGAAAGTTTCGAATATTGTATGCGCGCGAAGCGCGAGAAATTTTACAATCTTAGTATTTTTAGGGAGATATTTGCGTCACTTAATTCTTTAAAGAAAAGATCATAAATATAGTCTTTAAAGAACAACTTCTGTGCAATGTTGAGAGGGCAGGTTCCGTCTCCAAAAAGGGACGTGCCCCTGTGCCCCGCCAACTGTACTTAAAGACCACGCAGAAAGAAAGATAAATAGATCTGCCGAAATGGCAATTAATTGATGACGTTATTTCTGACAAACTGGGACGGGACAGAAGGTGACTCAATACAGTCACGCATTCCACCAGAAATAAGGAGGAGGAGGAGGAGGAGGGAGGCGTCCCCAGGGTATTCTCGTATATAGGGGTCTTGGTCCCCCTTTTTGAAAATGTTCCTAAGTTACTCTCTTCCTTTCATATTCCAGTAAACTGGTAATACATTATGCTGGTTCGTAGAAAGGAAAATTATATTTTTGCTTCTGACTTAGGAAAAAAAAGGCTTTAAATAACGAGCCGAGCCTCATATATCATATCGTATACTTAAGCACAGTCCAGTGGCGTATAGCTACACTTTTTCTAGAGGGGCAAAGAAAATAAAAATTCCGAATAATTTTCCAAATTTTTAGCTAGACATTATAGCCAGGGAGCGAAGAAGGCAATTTTTTGGGAATAATTTTTCGAAATGTTTCAAAATTTCCCGCCAGGAAGGGCAATCTGAGTGTTCCAAATTCTCCAAATCTAAAAAAAATGTCCCGCCATGGTAAGCAATTTCTACTGCCCCTTATTCATACGCTACTGGCACAATCCTGCAAAGGCAGAAAAGGTGCCCGTGTTTTCAAGATGTAACCCCCGGGCCAGCATTGGCTCTCAGCGGCACTGTCAAATAAGCTCTATATTCAATAGAAGTGAAATGCACGTAATTTATATAGAAGCCTAATCACAGCCAAATTTCGGTCAAATGTACACCATTTTATTACGGCCAAATCTATTTGCACAGACGAAAATGCAAATTGATGCCTTAAAATCGATCAAAGACACTCGGGGAAAGATCTTGCCTAATAAACAGATAAAAGGGTTACATTGCATAAATTGTCCAAATTCGCAAAAGGTGTCAAGCATCTTTGCCTCGAAACAACCAACACTGCAACTGCACTATTCCTTATTCTGCGATAGTTTTCAATATACAATCATGACAAAAAACACATATTAAGTTAGGTTGTGGGGCTTGTGTGGGGCCCCTTGTGTCAAGGCTCTTTCTTGGGGAGCCCTTGTGTGGGGGACCCTTGTGTGGAAGCCTCTTGTGTGGGGCCCTGGGCGAGCGCCCTATTTGCCCTCCCTTAAATCCGGCCCTGCATTCCACCCCGTGGTAACACTACTAGAAAGTGATACAGCATTACAGTGATAAGCAAATTATACGAAGAAATAGGAGTGTAACTCTATCTTGAGCTCAGCTATATGGCTCTTTCGATGTTTATTGTTTTCGCTATATATAACATTTCAAGCATCCAGAAGACTGCTGAGGATTTATAACTTATTCTCACGGATTGTAAACAATATAATCAAACGTTTCATTGATCTATTCTGAAAAATTAAACTTCAAAGCAATGAGCTATCATTTAACTGTTTAATATATTATAAAGTTATTCAATTTAAGGGATCAGCACCGTCCATAGGAGGAGCCTTATCTCCAGAAATAATCTTATTATATTATTTCAATCAAAAAGGGTTTAAACTCAAAAGGGTCCAACCCAGAAAGTGTCTAACCCCAAACGGGGTCTAACCCCAAAAGAGTCCTCCAATATGTTTTGTTGTGGACCTCTCCCGGTGCCGGTGGTTCACAAAGCCTCTATTTCATGTATTTAGGCCCTATATACCACTTCAAGGATATTTCAGACGGCGGGCAGCGGGCGACGGATAATAATAACCATCATTTTGTCAGTTTGTCGTGAGAGATCACATCAATTTGATCATGATCTTCCATATTTCTGCTATCAATTAGTAACTTTTCGTGATTTTTACGCAATGCTTTTTCATTCATCGTATTCATACATTGAATGACCAGAGCTGGTGAAGCTAATATTCCAAGGGTTATAAAAGCTAGAGAAGTGATTCCCATGTGAAAAAATACGAAACTTAAACTACCAAAAACGCCACACCAAAGTAGTACTACGAGTAGAAGACAGCAAATTCTCGCCTTTTGGGACCCCATGTAAACGTCAGCGTTTATTGAAGATATTGTTGAATCACTTCTTAGAGAAGGGGTGGGGGAAATGGTTGTCTCCCTGTATGGCGTGAAACGTTTTATTGCACTGAAAACAGGTCTCGACTTGATTGTTTTTGTAGATTGTACAGCCGACTCGTCGTAATGTTCTAGTGTAAGTGGTTCTACGTCTTCGTGACCCATGTTTTATCGCTGAAAGAAGAAAAAAATAAAAAAGAATGATTGCATTGTTTGAAAAAAGCAAGAAAGGAGGTATTGAACACTTTCGGCATCAACAGAGTAGGAGCTTATAGGAAGGGTCACTTCGGGAGGGAGGGGAGGAGCTTATAGAAAGGGTCACTTCGGGGAGGGAGGGGAACCCCCAAAATTTCCCTGTTTTAAAAAGAACAATTGCATATTACTAAATTGTGCTTCTATCAGGTGTATACCCATCGTAAATTCATAATACCATTCTCCGTTTTCTAAGTAATTTAAATTTTATTGAAGTCATTCTTACCAAATCAGATACAATTTCATTTCAATAATTCCCCAATTTTAGCTTCCAACCAGAAGCGTAAAGGGACAAATTTCAATCTCCGCTTTCTATCATCCTATCGATATGCCTCTGGAATGTATAGGCACTGAGAGAGTCAGTTTGTAAAGTAGCCGCGGTATAGACGAGACAGGAAATACTCCTTTCCCCACCTGGTAGCGTGACAGCAGTGTCCAATTTGTTGGGTATTTCGCCATGTGTGATTCGCCAACTAAACAAGGAATGCACCTGCCCCCAACGATTTGCTAATCGTTGATTTTTGTTGTAAAGAATACAAACATGCTTGAATTAAGGTTTATGTATAATTAAAAGGAGGTTCATATGGTTGCCCCTCATTATGTTTTGTCACTCAAACTCTAATTAATTGAACTAAAATCTCTTACATCCGTCTATGACTTTCGAAATCAACATTTATAGAGAATCTAAATCGTGACTAGTGTTAAATATATCTGCATTACAGGATTGGTTCAGTGGTGAAGTAAGTCGATATATATATATATATATATATATATATATATATATATATATATATATATATATATATATATATATATATATATATATATATATATATATATATATATATATATATATATATATATATATATATATATATATATATATATATATATATATATATATAAAAATATATATATATATATATATATATTTATATATATATTTACATATATATATATATATATATATATATATATATATATATATATATATATATATATATATATATATATATATATATATATATATATATATATATATATATATATATATATATATATATATATATATATATATATATATATATATATATATATATATATATATATATATATATATATATATATATATATATATATATATATATATATATATATATATATATATATATATATATATATATATATATAATAAATGACGGATGTATGAATGTATGCATAAAAGTATATATAGAGTATATTTTTTAAATACTTTGTTTTATTATTTTATATTTTTTTTCACTGATGCCTGCAAAATGAACTTTTTTGATCAATTCGTATTAAATACTTTTACTATCATAGTTTTTACTCGATTTGAAAAGCAGTTAAGCTATTGTTGCCATACCAGAAAAAATACTCATTATCTTGAAACTCACCATTCCAGATTTTTCACAGTTTATCCACACTTTTCATTTTCAGTTTTGAGTCTTGGAAGCAAACTTGGTTCTTTACCTTTCTGAGATTGAGTAATATATGGACTGTCACTTTGTCACTTCCGTTAGATGTAATTTTTGTCCGTTCTTTTTTTTAGTCTGCAGAGCATTCCACCTGAGATTATCTGAGGTAGTCCTATTTACCGAAAGTTGTTTGTAATCTCCAACAACATGACAACTAAGCTGCAGTTTAAACATTATTATGTAATGAGTGGGACAATTATGTGTGGCCAAAAATAGACGTCTGGAGAAAGCTTAATTTGCACGATCTATTATCTTGGAAGGGTGAATCTTGTACAGTTGGTTAGTTTTTTTTTCTAAATCCACGGAGGATTAGTGGAAGGGTCACTTATCAAAGTTATCATTGGAGTCATATAGGCTAGGTTTTCTTTTCAATTTTTTGAAAATAATTTTTCATGAGTTGAAGAAAAATTTCTGAACTCAAGTATGTCGAAGATGATAATATAATAGAACACATAATTTTTGGGGAAATCAGCCTGCATAAAGCTACGGTTGCAAATTTACGGTTTAGTTGTAGAAAAAGGATACGGTAGCACGTTTGACATGGAGTCAATGGGAAATCCAACATTTTTGCAATAATTTGTCTCTAATTTCAAAATCACTGAAAGAGAGTGCATGACTTCTTGATATGTTATTATTTATCATGTTACCTTTGCATTAACATTAAAATAAAACAATTAAGAAATAAAATATAGTGAACTTTGAGGCCAAAGTTGTAGAAATCTTTTTAAATGGCCGCCATTCTGCCCGATTTGTGGTCACAAACTCGTATAATTGTACGGGATGGAAACTTGGGATTGTGCCTGTATTTTTGTGCTAGGCTGATGTGTTAGGCATTGGTCTTAATCATATTCGTCGAAGAAAACAAATTCTTTTCAAACCTTAAAAAAAAAAAAGGGGTAATAAAATTGCTGATTTTCCATTGACTGAATGAATGATAACTGACTTTCCACGGAGGCTACCGTATTGTGCCTTATATAGACGTCGAAGTATCTTTCAGGAACCTAGCAGCCGTGGAATTCTTCGCATATCATGGAAAATGAATTAAATCGCCAATATTTTTGAGTGAAATTAATGTTGTAAAGACCTCACAGTGGCGTATTCAGTGGGAAATCAGGTGGAGACTTCCCCCAAATTCCGTATGTAAAATGTAAGTAACGGGGAATATAGGCTATACAATATGCTTAGCTAAAATGAAAGGTTAAATATCGCCCAAATTTGGTTGATAACTTTGTTCTTAGCAAAATGAAAAAATTCCCAACTTTTCGGAAACTTTTTCAATTTGTTTCATTATCGGGCAATTTCCTTCAATTTTCGGGATATTTGCCTTCAGTGGCGGGTGTTTTTTTGGGGGAGGTGGGAAGGGGGTGGGGAAGGTGGGTGGGGAAGGTGGGTGGGAAGGTGGGTGGGAAGGGGAGGTGGGAAGGGGAGGTGGGAAGGGGAGGTGGGAAGGGGAGGTGGGAAGGGGGTGGGAAGGGGAGGTGGGAAGGGGGAAGGTGGGAAGGGGAGGTGGGAAGGGGAGGTGGGAAGGGGAGGTGGGAAGGGGAGGTGGGAAGGGGGAGGTGGGAAGGGGGAGGTGGGAAGGGGGAGGTGGGAAGGGAGGTGGGGAAGGGGAGGTGGGAAGGGGGAGGTGGGAAGGGGAGGTGGGAAGGGGGGAGGTGGGAAGGGGGAGGTGGGAAGGGGGAGGTGGGAAGGGGGAGGTGGGAAGGGGGAGGTGGGAGGGGAGGTGGGAGGTGGGAAGGGGGAGGTGGGAAGGGGGAGGTGGGAAGGGGAGGTGGGAAGGGGGGAGGTGGGAAGGGGAGGTGGGAAATGGGAAGGGGAGGTGGGAAGGGGGAGGTGGGAAGGGGGAGGTGGGAAGGGGAGGTGGAAAGGGGAGGAGGTGGGAAGGGTTACTGTGTGTACGTAATAGACGCTAACAATTTCATAACTTCCAATATTGACATGATTGAAGTTTCAGAACCGTATCCGGTGTTGTCAGCATTCTCACCGTAGTATATGCTATACTATACATAGTTGCTATACAAGTAGGCCTACTGCAACTATTGCCAGCATGTAGTGCCTACTGAGTGAGAGGTATTTATCTCATTACATCTGGTCAGACTGGCCTCGTTCATTTCAAATTTCCATTAATATTATTCTCCTTCACTATCTTTTCATGGTGTTATAAATATTTTCTATTATGTTTTCGAAACATTAAAAAAGTCTAGGCCTAAATAATATCATTCTTCATACAGTCATATCACGTTTTAGACCTGGCTTTTAAAATATCGGATTGGCACCGGAATTTTTCGTCTACATTTCTCAACGTTACCAAAATACATGACTTTTGGGAATAAAAACAACGCCATAAATTTCTGAATTACCATTGCTGAAATTGCTTGTAACATGAAGACAGAACCTTCAATAAAATAGCACTTAATATATCGTCCATATTCTCTTCATTTAATAAAACATTAAATATAATTCGCAATTCAGAGATAGCGGATTTTGAGCATGCAGAGTTTATAATACTATTCCTGTTGCGTCCTAAAAGCCACGACAGAAAAGGACGCCGCAATATTCAAATTTTCCTTGGCAGTTAGGTTTGGAATATTCATTTTCTATTAGAAGTGAAAACTTCAGTATCCAATTCAACTTCCAGCTATCAGCAGCGGAAAATGTGTAAGTCCATTAGCCAGTGTAGGCGCGAGTTAGTGCCGTGACGTCAGCTGTAATTTTACTGTATTTTAAAATACCGTAATATTAGGACGAACTGTCCTTTATTTTCGTGAAATTTACTTTAATTTTCTTGAAATTTGCTTGTTTTCTTGAAATTTGCTTCAACTTACGTGCAATTTCCTTCATTTTCAGAATCTGTTCTTAAATTTTTGTGAAATTTCCTTCATTTTAGGGAAATTTTCTTCAAATTTTGAGAAGTTTCCCTAAATTTTCTGGAAATGTTCTTCAATTTTCGTACAATTTTAAGAAGTTTTTTTCAATTTTCGGAAATTTTCTTCATTTTAGGGAAATTTGAGGAAAATTTGCCAAACGTTACCATTAATTTGACGAATATTGTTAAATGATTTGAAATAAAGAGACCGAAATTGAAAAGATTTTGTTTTAAGAAATAATTATACCAAATTGAAGAAGACTAGAAATTTACTAGAGGTTTTTGTTCAATTTACTAGAGGTTTTTGTTCAATTTACTAGAGGTTTTTGTTCAATTTACTAGAGGTTTTTGTTTTCAATAAAAAAAAATTGTTGGAATTATTGATGTAGCAGAAGTTCGCTAAAGAAGTCCAGTGTATGAAGGCCCCGTACCTTACAAAATGTTGTTATTTCGCTACCGTAAAAGAAATATAAGAAATATCAAATAGGCATAAATATCAATCATCAGAGATGAAAAGAAATAGAAAGGGTTAAAGTTTAATACTTAAATTGGTTAGGAAATATATACTTTTAAGTTTTATAAATTATTTTGATAAAAATTCAAAAAGGCGGGGGGGGGAGTGGAGCCTGGTCAACTTTAACCTGATACAACGTGTCACATGAGGATTAGCTGAAAAATGCAAGAAATAGCAGGAAGTCGAAGCATCACTACCAGATAGGAATTTAAAAACCTGAATCATATCGCCACCTAACTTTTCTCAACTCAAGCATGGTCAAACCAAGAACTCGCAATCATGTGTGAATATGCACAATCAGCATACAAATATTGATGCCTGAAAATTACACAAATAAAATGGTCAATTTGTAACAGCTCTTGATAACATTTTTTGTCACTTCCAAGATTCTTGATAGATTTTTAAGCAATTTTGTTAATTAGTTATGAAGTTTTCTAATTAGTTTGAAGATTTCTTGACAAATGCATAATCATTTTCTCTGCAATTTAAGACGTGGATCGGGCATATGGTTTAGATTAATAGCAAATCATTATCAGTGTGCTGCTCTCTTTCAACTTTTCATGCCAGTGGACTTTACCAGCAAAGGTGTAGCCAGCCTTTCAGATGGGGAGGGGGCAGGGGAGAGCGTCGCCGATGGAAATATTTGGACCTTTTAGCATATTTTCTAGACCCTTTTCCCATTACCATTTTATTTTGGAAGGATTGTATCACCATGTCGACCCCCTCCCTGGCTACACCCATGACCACTTTTCAGTCTTAAACTGACTTGTCATTTTTCAATAAAGTATACATACTGTCTTACTACTTTACACAACTAACTTACTTTACACAACTTTCTCACGAAAAAATAAAACCAAAACCATTGTGTATCATTGAAGCTATATTTAGTATCAAGATGGGAGTATTTTACATGGGCAAGTGTAGAAATGTACAGGAAATGATACTTAAATATAAGATAAATTATCTCAGCATGATCTTAAAGGAGACAAAGTCTAATACAATCCTTATTTCATATGCCAAAGGATACAAATCTTAACCAACTACCAAAAACAGCAAGTCAAAATCTTATTTCTACCTTAAGTTATTCATGTTTGAAGTTGACACATGGAGGCTGCCATTTTGTTCAATTCTGTATTGAAATATTGTACATAACATAATTTTCCCAATAGGGACATAAGGATTATAATGTATTTCTTTATAAATGTGATTAAGGTTTTTATTCCAAAATGATGTGACACAAAGTTTTAACGGAATCTTTTGTTAATTTCATATGTACACAAAAAATTCCGTGACACTTACATAATAATTTTTCTTCTCATAACCTAAAAATCTTAAGGTAGATTATAAAGAAATACAAATCATTCCAACATCCTGATGGGCTGATGACATCATAATCTGCATGTTTTGAAATCAAAATGGCAGCTTCCATAGCACTATTAAGTTTTTAATCATTACAAAAATTGTGTTAGATTGCTTAAGGGAGAATGAAACTTGGTCAGAAAGAGTTGTTATTTTTAATTCTATCATATAAAATAAAGATTATGTCAGACTTTTTCTCCTTTAAGATTTAAAGAATTAGCTCAGTGGTCAAGTAAGTTCATCTTGTATGAAAGAAGACTGGAATATAGGAAGTGGTCAAAAAACTACTTCAATTTTATATTCCATTCAGGCAATATTCAAGCTTAACATCTTTTTCAATTGTGCAGAAATGAATGGTGTGAAAATGTCCACTGTAGGAGGATGGCGCCCTCATCACACTTTCTTGACAATTGTTTGTGTATTTAATTTTTTTTTTTTTTTTTTTTTAACGTTTTGACAAATTGAATTAGTTTACTTTAAACTTTCTTCAGGTGGTACAGCAGAATATACCTTACGCGACTTTCCTGACATATCCAATGGTTTTTCAGCTACAAAACCTTAGGCAAGTATATAATAGAATAGTAGAGACTTTGGTGATGTGACGTCACAACTAGTCTGATTTCATTTGTTTCTACACAAATGATACAGAACTTAAACATCTCCTCAACGGAATACGACTTTTCAATGCTTTCTTTACCATTTTGTTTGCAATGAAGTCCTCTTTGGAGGACTTGCTTGACCACTGAACTAATAATTCTTTAATATACAAAAAATCAAGATTCCCTTCACAATATACGCCATTGCAGATCGTGATATTATAATTTAAATGCAAAAATAATATTCACAAGCAGGTTCAAAGGAATAGTTCAATAGTCAAGCATGGTCATCTATGTGAAGAAAAATAATAAAAGGAACAAATGATGCAGATGTTGTTCACAAATCATTATTCCATTGAAGGCATATTCCCATGGTTCTTTGTAAAATTCCCATGGCTTTTTGTAATATTCTCATGGTTTTTGTAATATTCCCATGATTGTTTTTTCGTAATATTCCATGGCTTTTTGTAATACTATTCCCATGGCTTTTTGTAATATTCCCATGGTTTTTTGTAATATTCCCATGGTTTTTATAATATTCTCATGATGGTTTTTTTGTAATATTCCCATGATGGTTTTCTTGTAATATTCCCATGGTTTTTTGTAATATCCCCATGGTTTTTTGTAATATTCCCATGGCTTTTTGTAATATTTTTGTCATACTTTTAGAGCCAATTTGGTACAAAAATCAGGTTGATATCATATTCCGTTCTGGAGATATGCATTTTAAAGTGTTTGTACAGTGTAATGAATTCATGTTTCATGATGTTATAGAGACAATTCCATTGCAAATGTTATTGTATTTCTTTGAATGTTAATTGGTTGTTTCTGTATGATTAGAAACTATTTTCCAAAAGTTATTGAAATAGGGTATATTTGGCAATGTATATAAATACCTAACTTTCATCAATTTCTTTTTCTAGTAGGTTTTACTAATAAGAAGGATAGATTTAATGAAATACATCAACTTTGTGGGAGAATGTGTTGCTGTAATGTCATACTGAGCCTTTTCCTATTTGTTTATTGACATTTTTTTCAAACCCTAAAACTTGAATATATCCTGGTAGGAATCATATCAACATGATTTTTGTAGTAAATTGTTTCTAATATTTTTCTCTTTGTTATGAACGGTTAGGAAAAAACATGGGAATATTCCTTTAAGCAGATATGCAAGTTTTAAGATCTGTCAGATTTGTGAAGAAATGACTGAAAACAGCCAGTAGGAACATCACAGCCTCACTCTCCACTTTTAACCAATCACAGCATGAATTTGCCTAGCAACAAAATCTGTGTAACTAAGTGGGGCAAACATCCTATGCGGTACTGGTACAGTACAGATAGCTAGCAGCGCACTGATGTTTTCAATGCATACTGTACAAAACAAATTTCTGCACACACAGACTGAGTGACTGCAAAATGGTGAACGAAAATTGCACTTACAGCCCACTACGGGCTTTGTTAATCCGATTCCTGTTATCCAGAATGGTTAGCAAATGGAATTTTATTCATTCCTTTTGCTAAAATCTCTTAAAGATCCCAAGAAGTGCCATAAATGGATCAAAACTTGCAGCAGGCCGAATAAACATCTAAATGTCAATGCATTGGTCATGCATGATTGCAGATTTTGTTTTTCCCAGTTTGTTACTGCGTTGCTATGGTGGGCATGACCTATTTCGTAACCTGGAAAGGTTAATTGGCAATGCCATCTCAGGACATTATAATTAGTGGTCAGGCATCTTTCATGAAAGAGGACTTGAGGACAAAATTGTGAAAAAAGCATTCAAAAATCTTCTTTCATTATGGAGATATTTAAGTTTAAAGTTTGGTATCATTCTTAAAGAAACGACTGAAATCATACTAACGTGATGTCACATACTCAGATTCCTCAAATTCTTTATGTACTTTATCATACTTTGTCTGGTGCTTTTGTAGCTTCAAATTACAGAACAGCTAATAACTCCACGGAATAGTAGTAAAAAAAACTTACTGTATTCAAAGCATTAAGCGCCCATGCTTTAATAAGTGCCCACCTAACAATTTGTGACTCATAAACATAATTTATTTGAATAATTGAAGACTTTAAATAAGTTTTGTTACATTATTTGCTTATTCTCGCAGACTGTTGTGATGTGTTTGTGGTGGTTATTGTGGGGCTGGTATTGAACCAGTTCACACAATGCAGTTTGAATAGCACACTATACGTGGCCCCGGGACATTGGCACTTATTACAAAGAAACTTTGGGCCTAAAGAGTGGTGCAATTCTATTTTTGTATGTGCCTGGGCGCTATTACATTGAATATGGTAAATCTATTACCACAAAACACGGACTTGATGAAATCTTCTGAACTGCTTCTCCTGACAATGTCTGAAACCTCAAAAACCTGGATATCTCGGGTATGAGGTGATTTTGAACACTCTATGCTACACTCTGTGGCTTCTTGTTGCTTTCTCTCATAACTGATCAATATAACTAGTAAATTTGGTCTTTAAACTAAAATGAGAGACCTTACAATTTTTCGCAGATAAGATGGCCGGACAGAATATCAAACAAGGAACTATGGCGATTACCCAAACAAAAAAAACCATCTTTAATGTCATCAAAGAGCTCAAATGGAAATGGGTTGGACACATGCTATGCAGGGACCAGTCCAACATTGCCCATCATGCTCTTGAATGGAACCCTCAGGGAAAATGTAGGAGAGGAGTGTCAGTAATGACATGGAGGAGGCCCCTTGATGCTGAGCTCAAGAAAATACCATTGTCCTGGGGAGAAACAAGAAAGCTTGCCCAAGATAGAACAAAATGGAATACTGCAGTGAAGGCCCTATGCTCTCTGGTAAGCAATGAGGATTAAGTAAATTTGGTCTTTATATTGAAATGAGAGACCTTATTAATTTTTAAAGGTTTATCTTCAACACTTCACAAATTCATCCTGTCTGTAATTTGTAAACATGAAGCAAAGGATCATAATGCAGAAATGGTTTTAAAAACTGTAAATTACCATGTCTTACATATTAAATTACCATGTCTTACATATTAAATTACCATGTCTTACATATTAAATTACCATGTCCTACATATCAACAAACATAACCATTCATCAAAGCATAAGTTGGCACGGAGAATCTGACAACTTCTCTTTTACAGATGATAACCAAGCTAAATAGTCCTTTTGATGCAAAAGCAGCTTCCCCTCATTGGTTACTATGCAAAGCTTGGAGCATATTTGATATTTCCTTGTATCCTTCACCAGCTATTTTTCATGTTATGTCGTCATAGTGGTCAGCCCTTGTCCATAAGATCACCTTGGTCAAAGTAGTGTGCCACCAGCGTGATAAGTAAGTTCAGAGAAGGTAGTCTCTCATCGTTATGGTTTTCCTGAAATTAAAATGACATAACTATGGATGGGTAGCAACAACATCAGCATATTTAGATGAACATATGCTATAGTGCTGTCATGACATATTGATTATTGCAATATCTTATTTCCTACGACATGAAATATGCCTATCGCGACATATCGCGATACCAAAAACTAATACTCCACTCAGAAATTTTCGCGCAACTAGGCTAGGCTACTTCGTACAATACAATTCTAACGTTACGGTACTTAATCTCAAAGTCAAGCTTAGGCCATTAAAAATGTGAAAAATAATCGTGAAACATAAAAAACAACCAATTAAAAATTGTGTTCTGTCACCACACACCGGCATGCGCCGATGTAAGTTGGCAAAAAGAGCGAAAAATTGGTCTACAATATGCCACTCAGGCTCTCACTTCGACGAGTCATGGTCACATTGGCTGAATTACCAAACATGTGCTTGATGCGTGACGAACATAATAGTCACTCGATCATGTCGCCTGCTAGATCTGCAAACAACTTTTTCTTGCGTTCATCATATCATGGAGTAAATTGTAACTCCATGATCATATAACGTTAGTGATATTAACAATTTGTGCCTCGAGTCAGTTTTCTTGCAAAGTATCGCGATACTACAATATATCGCGATATTTTTCTCCAGGATAATCGATATGTAATAGAGTCATATCCTGACAGCACTTATATGCTATAAACTATTAAAATGGCAAAGATTTTGATACAAATCGGTTAAAGTTTTACCATTTTGCAATATTATATATAATCCTAAGACCTTATTATAATAAATTTATTTAAATTTTATAACACGAAACATGAATTTCTTTATGTTAACTCATTGTAATTCAATCCTCACATTATTTGAATGGGAGCAGTTGAATATGAAAAAAAGTTTTGTATCTTCATCACACCCTCGAATCAAGATATAGCAGATTTAGCCAAATTTACAACAGCTACTTCAAAAAATTATATTAAAAATGTTGAGCTGTCCTCTTGTTTCATATATCACATATTTCAAAGAAATATTTCCATGTTTTTTTGGGTAATATTCCCATGGTTTTTTTGTGTGTAATATTCCCATGGTTTTTATAATACTCCCATGGTTTTTATAATACTCCCATGGTTTTATGTAATATTCCCATGGTTTTTGGTACTATTCCCATTTTTTTGTATTAGTCCCATGGTTTTTTGTAATAGTCCCATGTTTTTTTGTAATATTATTCCCATGGTTTTTTGTATTATTATTCCATGGTTTTTTGTAATATTCCCATGGTTTTGTATAATATTCCCATGGTTTTTTGTAATATTCCCATGGTTTTTTTAATATTCCCACGGTTTTTTTAATAGTCCCATGGTTTTTGTAATATTATTCCCATGGTTTTTTGTAATATTATTCCAATGGTTTTTGTAATATTCCCATGTTTTTTTATTCCCATGGTTTTCTGTAATATTCCCATGGTTTTTGTAATATCATTCCCATGGTTTTTTGTAATATTATTCTAATGGTTTTTGTAATATCCCCATGTTTTTTATAATATTCCCATGGTTTTTTTGTAATATTCCCATGGTTTTTTGTAAAAAAAAATATTTTGAGAGCATACTTTTAGAGCCAATTTGGGACAAAAATCAGGTTGGTATCATATTCTGTTAAGGAGATAAAGATTTCCCAATTGCATTTTAAAGTTTTTGTACAGTATGATAAATTCGTGTTTGATGATGTCATAGAGGCAATTCCATTCCAAATATTTATATATTTCTTTCAACGTTAATTGGTTGTTTCTGTATGATTAGAAACAATTTTCCAAAGGTTATTGAAGTAGGGTATATTTGGCAATGTATATCAATACCTAACTTTCATCAATTTATTTTTCTAGCAGGTTTTACTAATAAACTAGAATGGGAAATACTGTCATGGTTCGCATGAACATGCAAATTGACACACATATCATATGACCCGGCCGATTATAAAAATGGCATCTTATACTATGTCCCACATGGATTCCATCCTACAAGTATGTCCCACATTAATCCAACCAGATGTACCACATGACATCCCTCACTATGTTCCACATGGCATCCCTCCCTGTGTCCCACATGGCATATCTCCTTATGTCCCCATGGCATCCCACTGCATGTCCCACATTAGTGGCTTCCCACCTGATGTACCACATGACATCCCTCCCTATGTTCCACATGGCATCCCTCCCTGTGTCCCATATGGCATATCTCCCAATGTCCCCATGGCATTCCACTGCATGTCCCACATCAGTGGCTTCCCACCTGATGTCCCACATGGCATCCCACCATATGTTCCACATGGTATCCCTCCTAATGTCCCAATGACATCCTACTTTATGTCCCACATGGCATCACATCCCATGTTCCATGGCCTCCTACCCTATGTCCCACATAGCCTCCTACCCTGTCACACATGGCATCCCAACCTATGTCACACTTTGTGTTACTCGTGGCATCCCACCCCATGTCCCACATGGCATCCCACCATATGTTCCACATGGTATTCCACCCAATGTCCCAATGACATCCTACTTTATGTCCCACATGGCATCACATCCCATGTTCCCATGGCCTCCTACCCTATGTCCCACATAGCCTCCTACCCTGTCACACATGGCATCCCAACCTATGTCACACTCTGTGTTACTCGTGGCATCCCACCCCTTTCTCACATGGCATTCCACCCCATGACCCACATGACAACCCATCCCATGGCATTCCACCCTATGTCCCGCATGGCATTCCATCATATATCCTACATGACATTTCACCCTGTTCCACATGGCACCACGTCTCATGTCCCATATGGCATCCCACCCCATGTCCCACAGGACATCCCACCCCATGTCCCACATGACATCCCATAGGCCCCACAAGAAGTCTCATCCTAGCTATCACAGTCCCTGATTGAGCATACTATGTATGAAAGTGTCAGTTCATATAATAACTTATATGCAAATGACTTCTTGAATAAGAAAAAAGGCTGAGTCAAATAATTATGCCTGATATAGCCCTTGGTGTATACCACATGGTATATATTATATCATATATCCCGCATGGTCCCCATTCATGTCCCACATGGCATTTCTCACTATGTCCATATGCAATCACATTCTGTCATGCTCCCTGACTGAGCATACTACATAAAAAAAAAAAAAGTCTGGTCAGCTCATATACCGTAGTAACTTCATGCAAATGAACACAATAATAAAGGCGGAGTTTAATAATCATGCATGATACAACCGTTGGTGCCCAAATATTTTGAAGAATTTTAAATCTTCAATGCTATGAGAGAGACGCTTAAATCTCTGAAGAATATTGAATAATTATATCATTTTACAGTTATCTTCTAAGGATATATCAAATGTTTTGTAGACTTTTTAAGGAAACTAGTCTTCAATCTCTCTTAAGTGTCTCTGAAAAACTTTAACATTTTGTAAGGAAATTCTAACCTTCCATAAGGATATCTGAAGAAACTTTAACTTTTTCTGAGGAACTCCGAAGAAACTTTAACATTTTCTGAGGAAATCTCAGGAAACACTGTGGATGGCCAGATGGACAAAATCACCATTACATAGAATCGCATTATGCTTCACATGCTCCCAAAAAAAGGATGATAGATTTGAATGAAATACATAAACTTTGTGGGAGAATGTGCTGCTGTGATGTCATACTGAGCCTTTCCCTATTCCTTTATTGGCATTTTTTTGTGAATCTTAAAATTTGAATATCTCCTGGTAGGAATAACATATCAACATGATTTTTGTACTAAATTGTTTCTAAAATTATTCTCTTTCTTAGGAAAGGTAAAAAAATAACATTGGAATATTTCTCTAACGAATTCTTCAAATGTATTAGCCATAGATCTGAAACTACAGGTGCTTGTGAAGTAATTTAACCCTTACTCTACCAGGGTTTGAAAAATGTGAGCCCAATTTTCGTAACATTTTTATTCATATGCATTTTTGACAACCTTCCTTTCATTACAAGTTTGGTTGGAATGGAAGCTAAGATATTTATCTTTTGAGTAATGAAAGCCAAATAAGGAAATATTAGACAAAAATATGCAAAATTAAGCAATTTTTTGTAACATTTGTTCAACAAATGGCCAATCTGGCACAAGTATAACTTCTTGTCAATATTGAAAATAGAGATTTGTGTTACATATTTAGTTTCTTTATAAAATTTCCTTTCCAATGATACTAATCTATAATTTTTAAAAAGAAAGGAAAGATGAACAAACACCAAAAATAATTTTAGTCAAATGACCCATAAAAACTGCAGCAGAAAAATTATAATGCAGTGAAACTTAAACCTGGTGCGCTCATGTGCTGGCTGCATTCATATCTACTACACTACGTAGTCATTGAAAATGCTATAGTGAATTTTAATTATAATATGAAAGGTTTCAAATAGAGGAGGTATGCTACTATTTATAAATCAAATGAAAGGAAATTGCAAGCACTTTTGAATGGCGGTTCAACAAAGCATGTGTGATATACGGTTTTGCTACACGATTTTTTGAAGAAAAAACCAGGTCAAAAATGGCAGAAATTTAAGAAATTTTGAGTGAATTTCTCCAGAACAAAAGATTGCAGGTAGGGATTATAAAAATTAGACCAGAAATCAATAATATTATGTCTTAGGATTTGCATGTTTGAATTTATGGCAAAAATGTGATCTTAAAGTTATTGTAAGTTTAAAAAAAAAAAAAAAAACCTGTAATATGACTCCAATAAAAAAGGTTACATTTTGTGAAAGAAATATCCGAATACTTTAAAATGATACCAAGATTACTCCTATAGGACTGTGGTAAAGTCCTGATTTTATTTTGAGAAAAAGATGGTTTAAAAACGGCGATAATATCGCCGTGTGGTAGAGTAAGGGTTAAAGACCATTCTGTTCAGAATTCAAAGCCCTTTCTGCTGCCTGTAAAACCTGTACCTGTCCATATACCTACAAGAACAATTGAAAGTGGGTAGTCGGTTGTTTAGCCATTTTAAGCACATGGTTAGCAAGAAAATTTTCCTATAGTAGTTTAAGAGAGGGTATACTATAAGGAAATGGCTGATGGGTAGTGCTTCATGGCAGCTAGGATATGCATCTTGGGGGTGCCATGGAGGAGGTACGTGCGGGAGTAGACGATATGGCTTATTGAATTAAAACAGAATGAAAGTTAGGGTGCAATTGCTTCTGCTGAAGGTAAAGGAATAATTGCCTATTTACAAAGTCTCAAAATTGAGGTAAATCTATTTGTTTGGTTGATTTTTGCTTATTTCTAAGGAACTAACAAATTCTGACAGAATATTGCAGATCAGCTCTTTTTCTCTCTCCTACCATAAGGTAAAGTTAGTCCCATCCTCATTGCTGACTTTCAGGGATGTGACATGGTAAAGTGTCACACGCCCTGAGCCACAGCTTGATGAGGCAGGGTTGTCAGTTCCTTTCCCCTACTACTTTATAGAATAGAATAAACTACTTACAAGATTTGCTCTGACTGTCTGGCATACCCTTGCCATTGTTCTGAGTGAGGAGGCACAGTCCGGCAGCAGCGGCTTCTCAAGACATGACATGATGCAGTAAAACCAGCACCCCTGGGAGATGGTGAAGCCCATGGCGGTGAGCCACCCCACATGGTACTCAAGCACCTGCTGTAGCATCGTCTGCAAAAGAAAATTACATCTCTTTCTGTGAACGACTATCCTTTTACATTTCTAATTACAGGACAATTATAAGAAATTTCACATAAAACAAGTAAATAAGACTGTTTTATTTTTTGAGGGCATATCAGAAGGGTTACCATAACAACTAATGGCTTGCAGCATTGAACAAAAAGTAGGATTAAGTGATAAAGGTTTTAGTACAAATCAGAGCATCAAAAGAAAGTGTGCTGTTGCAAGAAGAGATAAAAGACTCAGCAATTGTCATGTTGTGTACATCTCCTTTATTCCCCAACCGCCGTTTTTAGCCATTTTCGTCGGTTCAGTAAAAAAACAAATGACCACCATTGACCTTTAATGTCACTAATGCACAGTAAATATAAATATTGCATGAATAAATTGTTTACAGAACCAATTAATCTCTGAACCATAAGTGCAGCTGGTATATAAAATGTCTTTTCATAGCAAGAAGGAAAGTGGGCATATCTGCATAATTTTTAAGCAGATGTACACGATATGTGTGGATTAGCTAACTTGGCATGAAATGATTGCACATAAAACAAATAAAATTGAAAATGGTTTGGGTGATAACAGGGTCAAGGATATCCCGGTGGGTCTGCAACCAGTGAGTTCACAACTGGTTATCAAAGGCCGTGGCCGTCTTGTATAATGTCCAGCACTGGATGCTTTCGGGACGTTAAACCTTGCTATTCTATGCTATATCACTGCATATCACACAGGTGTTGAATATCACTGCATGAATTTCTATGCGTGCATCATCTGTGTGCATGCATGTACTGAAACCATTCAAGCAATGGAAGCATTCAACCATGTCCTGCATAAATGTACAAAATGTGCACAACAATGCAATCTTACTCAACATGCAAACATTACATGTGTGTACACACAGTGGCGGCACTAGGATTTCGGTCATGGGGTGGCAAGAGAGGGGCAATTTTTTGGGTGGCAAGTGGGGGGAAAAAGTGATCTTGTGGGGGCCATGCTCTCCATGGCGCCGCCACTGTGTA
>JAIGNY010000248.1:485000-737500 GCA_020152595.1 Chiridota heheva
ACTACCTGAAGAAAGTTAAAGGAAAAATAATTTAAGTAGTGAACAAATTAAATAAACTTTCTTTAAAATACATTAACAATTGCTAAGAATGTGAGGATGAAGACACCAACTTTCCATAGTAGACTTACTACACCAGTCATTTCTACGCAAATAAGATTGAGCTTTTTTTTCAAACTTAAATATCTCCTTAACGGAATAAGATTTTTGAATGCTTTCTTCACCATTTTGTTTCTTTAAAAGTCCTCTTTCAAATACGATGGACATCCTTGACCACTAAACTAATCCTTTAAGGGTATTTATGTGCTGTTGTTAATTTCAATGACCCTTTTATGCAAATTAAAACCTTAAACCTTAAAACCTGTTTAATATTCAATGTCACCACAATTCACCTCTGCCCTGTTCCAAGCCTGCTTGTAGGTCTATGGACATGTAACAATGCTTATTGTTCAAAAGAGAATGAAAATCTTAAGATCAGTGTTTGAAAATAACACTTAATAGTTTTTGAATGAATAGCTGATCCAAGTTTGATCAGTTTTAATCTATTATACTAAATTTGTTATGTATGCCTGAGCATAGAGCTCAAAACCTTGATATAAATTGTTCATTTTCTTTTCTACTGTAAATCTTAGTCACTAAAAAAGATGGGGAAGTCAACTCCTGCTAGAATTTGATTGGGGATATGGTAAAAATTTGCATAATTTATCAAAATAAGGCTTTAACATTCAGAATCCTATGAAATGGTCAATTCTTACGCAATTTTGATCAAGTTTCTGCCATACTTTCATGGTTTTTAACTTGATGTCCCTTTAAGGGGTTTAAGCTAATGCAATGACTTTCGCAAAAGTCAGAACATCATTCGGTAATGAGCCTTCACATTGCAGACCTTCATCACATCAGAACATTTTTGGCAGTTGTCTTATTAGTTTGGTGCCATACATATAGCTTGATTCTTTATTTAATTTTTTCATTTTATTTGTTTTGTATTTTGCACAATAGCCAAAACTTTTACAACAAAGCTGAATCCGTTCTTCAAGTACAGCATACTCGGGGGTTTGTATGAATTAATTCCTTTGTTCTTTGCCTGCTTTTAAATATACAGTTTACAAGAACTGTCGGAAGGACAGTATGCTCAACTATTCAAAGCTAGTATAGAGAATGGCCTATAGAAGGAAGTATATAGGGTAGCAGTGACAGATAATTTAAAATTACTTTGAAAGATGTACTTACATTTTCATTTGCTTTGTTAATTTTCACAACATTTTAGCTTCAAAATATCTTTGAATTTTCCCAAATATTTAAAGACAAAAAAAAGCACAAGGTTACCTCACCCATGCAGTAACTCAGAAAACATGTAAAAGCTAGCAGTCTTTATAACTATAACACCTCTTTTAGTTCTATCAATTGAATAACAATGAAAGGAGAGGCCCTAACTTGCCAGTGTCAATGAAAGAATGTAAATAAGCCCCTTTTTAACCTGTACCCTCTCCCAACCTTAACCACTACACATTTCCAGAACTACATCCTGGATTGTTATACAGCTTCCAATTTAAGAAAATATGTGTGTCAGCAAGGTCAAGCAACATGAAAAATGTACAATAACATTAAAGCAAAATTATGTGAAACAATATTGCTTAACGTATGACAAACTGGACATTGGAAACAATACAAATCCCCTCACTGCTAATAATGCATACTCCAGACTGTCACACATTCCATCCTGTCCCAAATGTCATCCCATGCCTATACTTCATGCAATCACACCTGAACACCAGATCATTACACCACTTGCATGACCCATATGCTATCACAACTAAAATCCAGATGACACCCTACCACATGCCATTCCACCTTATCCCACATGAAATCCCACCCTCATTCTAATTCCTTCAGCTACTTTATCATCATGTTATCATCTACCCCACATTCCAGTTATTGATTATATTTCCTAAACCCCTTATTTAAAACTCTTTACAAGTAAGGAAACTTTTACTTGCTTCTTTATTCATGGCAAGACAAAATATTTGAATTATTCCTATTTATATCATGTCACTATTATAACACAAGTAGAAATACGAAGATGTTTTTGATCTCAGGTCAAACATTTTGCAGTAAAGTACATTCTTATGCAAATAACCTAATTAGTATACAAACTATACCTCACCAATAAGTGTGAACAATGCTCTTTACATATACTGTATGATCATTTGTTTTAGCAAAATCACCACATCCACTTTAATTAAAGAGATACCACAGATACAATCCAACTTCCGCTTTAGTTTAAGATATATCATAGATACAAATATTTTCATTCCTATGCAAATAAGCTAATTAGTATGCACATATAACCCCACCAATCATGCTTAAATGAACAGCACCATTGCCCTCTACCACTGTACTTAAGTTATTATCTCAGGTTTAATATTTTGTAATAAAGTCTGTTATGCAAATAGCCTAATCAATATGCACATTACACCTCACCATAGACAATGCTCTTCACATATATAATAATTTGTGTAAACAAAATCCCATTCCTGCTTTAATTTAAGATATATCATAGATACAAATATTTTATTATTATGCAAATAAGCTGATTAGTATGCACTCACATTACCCCAATCTTGCTTATTTGAACAGTACCCATGACCTCTACCCCTGTGCCAAATTACATGAGAGTAAATCATTCATAACTTAAGTTCTTCGCTGATGTTAAACATTTTATACAAAAGTCTATTGTTATGCAAATAACCTAAATAATATGCACACTTCACCTCACCATTAAGTGCAGACAATGCTCTTCACATATATGATCATTTCTGCAAACAAAATCCCCACACCCACTTAAATTGAAGAGATATCACAGATACAAATACTTTCATTGTTATGCAAATAAGCTAATTAGTATGCACAAACAACCCCTGATCGTGCTCACTTAAACAGTACCCATACGTCAAGTTACATAAATGTACACCATTCATAACTTAAGTTATGGACACTTTCCCCCAAAACTTTAACCTTATCAAAATATTTTCATTGTTATGCAAATAAGCTAATTAGTATGCACACACAACCTCCCAATCATGCTCATTTGAACAGTACACATGTCCTCTACCCCTAAGCCAAGTCACATGAATGTACACCATTCATAGGTTATAAAAACTTTAACCAAAACATGAACCATAACTTTAACCTGACAAATATTTTCATTGTTATGCAAATAAGCTTATTAGTATGCACACACAACCCCCAATCATGCTTATTTGAACAATACCCCTATGCCAAGTCACATGAATGTACACCAATCGCAAGTTAAGTTATGACAAATTTAACCAAAAATTTAACCAAAACTCTAACCGGACGCCGACGCCGTCAATAGCTCTATTATTCTTTGTATAGTCGAGCTAAAAATGATCACTTCTTCTTGGTATGTATATGACCTTCTTTTGAGGTCTCTCACTTTATAGTTGATGTCCTGTACACCATAACATGTACATTGCAACTCCCTAATTAAACACAGTCATGACAATACTTGTTACTGCAAGCTTTATGGAATGAATGAACTCCTTTATCATTTATGAAGACTTCAATGTATACACAGTTTAAAAGTTAGCTTTGAACAGTCAATGACAGTTTTAAAGCTAGCTTTGAACAGTCAACGTTAAGGATGTATACCATCATTTTATTCTGTAATTTGTTTTATTTGTTTATTTCAGAGGAACTTCGAGCAATAATAAGCCTACTACCTTGGCCTACTAGCTCAGCATCAATGACACTGAATTAACTGATTAGACCCATGTGTGACGGTATGAAATTGAACAGTGAATTTGCATATCTAGTGATTTATTATGTTAGCAACACGGTTTTCAAACAATGACTGCTCAGGCTCACTGCAGAGGTGGTGCAAGGTTTTGCCCAATGAAAACGCTAGCTTCCTTGCACTGTTTGAGTACATGGAAGCTAAAAATTTGAAGAAAAAAAAGGAACACAATTTAAGTATAACTTTGAAGTGTTATATGGAGCTGCTAGCTACATTTACATTTTTGGTAGTTCATATAAAATTGGTGAGAAAACCGGAAGTCTTTACACCTGTTTTTGCCCTATTTCAAGGGTTGGTGCTACCTCAAAGTATCTGTCTATATGTACATTTCCTTCTTTAATTTATATATTATGATATTACTGAAAGTACCCTTAGTTTAAAGTTCACCCCATTTGACTTTTCTAAATCAAACGTCTTCCGAATATCACAAAACACAATCATACAGTCGCTTAGCTACTTGGTTATTAAGCTCTCTTCGCCGGATGACAGAGCCCTCAAACGGTTCTTGAATACATTCATAATGGGGGCAGAGAGCACAGATTCAGGCAAAGGCATCCATTTATCCACAAGACGATGGGTGAAATTCTGCTTATCTCGGAATGAGCTCAGGGTTTAAAAAGGTTAATGCCCTGTGGCCACGGAGATTGGTGGTGGGACAACGAATGAGGGAACTAGACTTAGTTTTGTAGAATCCATTCAAAAATATTTATGTTTCATTTAAATTAATATTATTTCGCTGAGATTCCAAGGGTTCCATCTGAATCTCATCCTTACACAGTTTCATACATTGTCCTTTTGCACTCTTTCTAAACAATCAATATCTTTCTTTAAGCGAGGGTTCCAGGTTATTGAGGCATATTCAATCACTGAGGCCAGGGACAGGTACAAATATTGCTCCTTAATCAGAAATGAAAATAAAAGTGTAAGAAAGGGTACAAATTCATAAAATACCAATTTAAAATAGGAAATTATTTTGTAGTTGCTTCCCCTGATCGGAAAATAATGGTAAACATTTGGAAAAGTTTATGATATATTGACAATCTGGGGGTGCCAAATAGGCTCAGAATCTTTCCTACTGAATGCGCCACCAAGTTTCTTAGTGAGTCACCATCATATCCTCAACTTGATCATCAGGTGTATCCCAAAATCTGAATTTGCCTTATAAAAGAATCTGATCAAATTCTAAAATGACCATACTTCAAACTTTCAGCCCCCCTCAAAAACAGCTAGCAGGTTCAGCCCAAGCCCGCCCCCTTCTACGCCACCAACCTTAAACACCTACATTCTTGTTTTCTGGCATCTACAATAATAGCTTCTGCCTTTAGATTTAGGACAACTTGTACAACATCAATTTAGGTTAGCCACGACTCAAAATCACTGCCATTATATCTGCCCTCAACATAAATGACCCCCTTGCAAGTTACACACACCACTAACGAGCTATCATAACTAACCACAACATGTTGAGCTACTACATCATTGATGTTTTAGTAAGCAGATTACAGTTATTCAGCTGTAAGGGTACATGTCCATATACCATTAAATGATCAGCTGAGTGGTTCACCATCTACAATGAAGAATGGTTTACCACCTCCACCAAAGAGTAGTTCACCATCTCTATCAAATAGTGGTTCACCATCTCTACCGTAGACTGGTTCACCATCTCCACCTAGGAATGGTGGTCCATCTCCACCAAGGAGCGGTTCACCATCTCTACCAAATAGTGGTTCACCATCTCTACCGAAGACTGGTTCACCATCTCCACCTAGGAATGGTGGTCCATCTCCACCAAGGAGTGGTTCACCATCTCTACCAAATAGTGGTTCACCATCTCTACCGAAGACTGGTTCACTACCTCCATCAAAGAGTGGTTCTCCATCTCCACCAAAGAATAATTCTCCATCTCCATCAAAGAGTGGTACACTATCTCCACAAAAGAGTGGTTCACCATCTTTACCAAAGAAAGGTTCACCATCTCCACCAAAGAGTGTTTTACCATCTTCACCAAAAAATGGTTTACCATCTTCACCAAAGAGTAGTTCACCATTTCCACCAAAGAGTGGTCCATCATCTCCACAAAAGCATTCTTCACCATCTCCACCAGTGGTTCACCATCTTTAACAAAGATTGGTTCACCAATCTCTACCAAAGAGTGATTCACCATCTTTACCAAAGAGTGCTTCACTATCTCCACCAAAGAGTGGTAAGAATGGTGGTGGTTCTGACAAAGAATCAACATACTTGTTGTAAAATAAATCATCATCATTATAAATATCTGATATATTGGTAAGATATTGTGAGATGTACATAAAGATTTGCGCCATCGTCCCAGTAACATATACAAAATTTTGCATTATATAATACGTTTAAAGGTTCTTAAAGATATAATTTGATATTGCGAACCATTTAGCAATTGCAAGTTCAAAAAAACTTTAAAAAAGTATAACAAAAACTTGAAATTACACCTTTAATAGGAGAAGCATGTGAATACTTTGATTTTGGTTTTCCTTTTGGTGTTCTTTCATATATGTTGGACATAGCTAACCCTCCTGCAATCCCTTGAAGTTATTACCCAATAAAACTATTTATTATTTTCATGCATTGTTTAACAACAAACACCAAGTTCACAATTGCTTAATAAAGATTGTGTCAAGTGTGTTTTACACAAACATGTATTGACCCTACATGGGATATGACCTAGTTTGCCAACTTTTAATAGCATTTTGGATTTAGGGCACAATGCTTTAATTTTGATAGCTTTGATAAATTAGGTTATATACATCCCGGATATCAATTCCCAGCTTACATACAGTAACCTTTTTGTTCCAATGGACAATAAAATATGCTGTTGGAATGACTAATTTTATGCCTTATTGCCATTTACATTCTAAACACTTGAGGATCATTGTTTTCAATTTAATTCAGGATTAAGCATTCATTGTTTGAGCTCTGTATGGTAGAATCACATTCCATCATTTGTATTCATGGCAGAAACCAATTGTTTTGATTTCATTGATACCAAAGAATACTTCACTTAATTTTCTTTGAGTACAACAAATTTATTGTATGGCTGTTCTTTCATGGCTGTTCTTTCAACCAATATCCAGTGACTACTTCTTGAGATATGATGACAAACAAACTCACCTTAAAACATCCCCACCCCTCCCTTTTTGCCCTTCCCCTACTCCAATACATCCCAAATTTTAAACACCTCCTCCTAAAGCAGTAATGAAACCACGCACCAAATTTAATCTAAATCCAATCATCAGTTCTTAAGATATCTTGATGACAGACAAAGTGTCCACTCCCCCATTTTCACCCTTCCCCTGTTCCAATGTCTCAAATTTTAATCACTTCTTCCTTAAGCAGTAACATTATCTAATCCAAATCCAATCATCAGTTCTTGAGATATCTTGATGACAAACAGACAAACTGGGGCAAAACATAAACTCTGTCTAACTTCATTAGCCGAGGTAACAAATAAAGTAAACAAGATATTGATGGAAGGCGACTTAAAAAAGATGTTGTTTTAGCAGTTTTTTGAAAATAGCAAGAGAATTGGCAAGTTTGATGTGTTTAGGAGAAGGTTCCATGGAGGTAAAATCCTCCATGCTATCCCTAAATGTGCAGATAATCTTTTTGGTCCCTTAAACAATGAATCCATTAATATTGATGATTTTTGTAATTGTTAGAGTGGAGGAGGCATTTCCCTTTCATCCCCTACACTTATTACGTTTAAGATCATATGCAGGATTTGGGAGGGGGAAGGGGGATCTTTTTTCCAAACAGATATATTTTGTGTGGTGATTTGTTGTATCTGAGCATGGTTTCCCCCAAACAGTTATGACTTCGCCCCTTCTTCCAACTTTCAGTACTCCTGCCTATTTTAATAATCCAAACCTTTAATAGAAACCCTCAGGTTTTCACTCTCAGAGCATGTATTCTTCATTCTTTTGTCCCAGTTTAACACCAATTCAATTCAAGGTGAAACTAGCTCATCAGTTATGCATTTATGTCTTAAAGAAATTTTCTTCACAAGAACTTGCAGAACAATCAGAATATACCACGACTCAAATACTGCCAAATGATCCCAAACAATTTCAGTGTGTGGTCAGGGTCAAACCCTACAACCTGAATAAACCTGTTTCTTTCTTTGCATATTTGCTGAAAGTTTGAAACAAACTCCTACAAAACACAACTGCAATTTTTCGGAACTTTTTTTTTTCAAAATTAATTTTCACAACTTTCCTTTGGTTTTTTTTTTTTATTACTACAACTTTGTTTATATAAATGCTAAGATAATAAACTTTTTAATAAAAAAGTCAAAATCAAAAAAATATCAACATAAATATGCACATTTTAGGCACAATTAGGTCTAAATTGCTCAGTTTTTAATGAATGAATAAAGATATTTTTTTTACATATTTAGAATGTTTGTGAAATTTCCTATTCAATGATACCAGTTTGAAAAATGTTTTCTCAAAGCAAAACATGCAAAAACAATGAAAATAAACAATTGATAATCACTGTTGTAATTACTTGCGGAAAAACAAAGCGGCGTTTCTGACTAACTCGAACCTGGGACAGCCACATAGCAATCCCACACGAAAACCTTGTTTGGTGCAATAGAAAAAAAGACTCGTGTGTGTTCTCACTTGGGCTCAAGATCAGACCCATTGCAGGCTATCATTGAGAAGGATCAAGATGCAGCCACTGCAATTGGATCAGGCCACTGAGATAAGATAAGGTCACTACAAACACACCTGTCACTACGATCAAATCCGGCCAAGCGCTGCGATCAAATGCGGCTACTGCAATAAGATCCTGTTACTGTGATCACATCCTGCCACTGCGATCAGACCCTGCCGCTGTTCTGACAGCAAAGATCTGTGGATCTGATTGGCAGTAGTGGGTATAACAATGCCTCCATATAACTCATGTAAGAACTTGCTCATATAGCTTCTTACTTAAATCATACTCACCATTTGGGGTTTGTTGTCCTCCAGATACTTGGCATTCTGCTCTTTGTATCTGCTGAGTTTCTTTCGGACATCAGAGAAGCAAGCCGTCTGATTCAGTCTCCAAGAGGATGTTGGCAACCGACTTGATGCAATAGTCGGAACCTGCACAAGAATAGGTTTAAAAATTATCAGAAATTTTTCTAACACTTGATGTACTTGTACAGGAATCTAAGACCAAGTAGCTTTCAATCTTACCTCGAAGTTGATGAAAAATTTGCAGACATGGACCTAATATGACCAAAATGTAAGTAAATTTGCAAAAAGAAAGTCTAAGGGGAAAACAATAACTTAAAAATGTATGATCAGACAAAAGACTCCTATTTGAACAATTTGACAAAATTTGACTTATATTCAATCTACCATGACCAAAATAAAAAGGGCACATTTACAAACCAAATGTTTGTCTACCTACTGTGGTGTAGCGGTTATCATACCTGTCTACATACCACAAGGCCCTGGGTTCAAGCCTGGGCTGGGTAGACACACCAGTGCACCACAAATGGTTATCAAAGGCTGTGGACATTAACTTGGTTGTCGATGTTATGTCTGTCGGTACGTCGTACCTGTGTTCTTGTCCGGGTTGTATTAAGCGTTTCGTGATAGCATTGTTACTATCATAACCGAATACACAGGTGACGACCCCGTCATTGTAATTGTGTGTTCACTCGTCGTCGTCGTCGCAACCAAATGTTATCTGTGTGCTACATATGACATCACTCTATTGTACGGTTCACTATTAAACTTCCTAAAATTTTGTGTTTACAAGACAGTTTTAGCAAATTTGTATAGGCTCCACCCTTGGCCTCAACCACTCTTAAGAATATCAATGAGCAGGGAACTATAAACCCAAGTTTACTTCAATCATAATATCATGATTGAAAATTCATAGATATGGGAGCTGATTGGAGAAAATTGTAAGTAAATTTGTGAAAAGCAAAATCTGAGGGGAAAACAAAACAACTTTACTGTTTATGCACAGACAAACAATATTTGACAACCTATTAATAATTTGACAAAATTTGAAAATTACTCAAGGTGTGTCATCTAATTCTCTTCCCTCCACAATCACCAACCTGTGTACAAGATATGTGGAGCGCATCTAGGCCAAAACACGATGGTGTTAAATCGGTCATAACCATCTATCATGTGATTTCTGGTCATAATCACAGGTGTTCCTAACGTTATGGCAACCTATATACTTAATACATATATATATAAAAAAAGGTAGGTCACTTTCTAACGCAACTTTCGAACCATATATGAAAATCCCTTTTTTTGACCACTCGCGAATCTTTATTACATTTTTTGACTCAACTCTTTTTGCTGGAGACTCTCCTTCGTTTATAAGCCACAGTATTTTTTCTTCTATTTTTTCTGATGAGATGTACAAACGATGGATTTTCTACCGACATTACAATCATGACAGTGTAAAAGCCCAACAATTTGCTGCAAACCAAAGAAACGTTGCGATGACGTCATGAAGAAGCAGCACTTCAATTAGTCCCCCAATGAATCCCCCCTCTTATCCGCCTGTTTGTTCTATTATCCATTTAGGAAATCGTGCCTCGTGTTAACAAATGTTATTTCAATTTTGTATGTTTGTTTGTTAAAGTTTGCATAACTTCATGAAACCATCTAACCAACCTTTTTCTTCTCGTGTCAATCTTTACCCACTAAGTTATTGCCTTCACATTTCACCCGGGGTCCATATGCATAACACTTAACATTTCCATGGTACCTGGGATCAGATGGAATGCAGCTAGCTTGTGCTCAGAATGAAGGCTTAGGCTAGCGCTCATTAACATAACCTGTCAAAAACACACACAATAAATTTCTGCCCATATCCATTCATTATTAAATCACAGTACTTATCTCCTAACCACTGACCAGCCCCACATGCAAATCTTTCGCTCACAGCTACGCTGTTACTCCTAATAAGGTCATGGGGATACTGTACTAACTTTTTTTACATTCCACGTGGAAGAATCACTGAGTGGGCCATGCATTAATTGAGGGGAATCCCATGTTAAATCCAAACTGCGCATGTCTTAGACACCTCTGGATATCTCAAGTGCGAGGTATTGCAGACTTGCTGTGTGTGTGAACAGGGATTCCAAATAATCCCTGGTATGGTGTGAACATGTGCAGTATATTTTATGGCAGTTTTGGCCTACTTAACTGCTTACCTTTGTTGACAGTGCTTGGATTATTTTCTGGATTATTGAAAATCAATTTTTGTTTTATATTATTTTGCAGGATTGCTTACATATTTTCTTCAATGAAAAACTAGGTTTGTTAGTGTGCAGTATTGTGATTTTTGTGGTTGTTTTTATTCTCTTAAAGACATTCCATCATGTGAAATGAAAATGATTGAAGCCCAGTGGTGTGCATTCCCTTTCCATTCATACCATTTATTTTCCATAAATTTTCGTCTTGCTTTTGTCATTTAAGATATAAATTTACCACTATCGTTTCCACTCATTTATAGTATTTATCCCGACATGGAAACGCAATCCATCCTCAAAACAGCAGTAGGCTTTGCAAGTTTACATAAGGGATTGACCGATATATGCACGATGTGAGTCCTTATGCACATAAACAGTATAGAATATTACGTAACTGGATATTTACGTCATCACGTACGTTAAACGATTAACCGACTGTAATGGTGACAGCTGTACGTTTATGAAAAAAATGCTAACCGTCACAGCCTTAGTTAATACGATCAATGATTAAACGACGATTAAACTTTACAGCTGTTTAATAGACCATCAATTTCCAAAAATGACCTAATCAGACACTACCGATGTGTTGCCTTTAGCACGCTACATAAAGATATCCTTATTTGAGAGCACAGACGGGAGTATAATCTTGGTACTTCACCCACCACTCTGCATACCCCAAAACGTTAATCATTTTATTTGACATCAAAATTGAAAACCACAGGTGATACTTAGCATCTGGTGAGATGGTTTTGGTTTGGTTTGCTGATGTTTAACAGCACCATGACAGTCAGAGTCAAATATGTCAAGAGATGTTAAAAACTAAGGTGCTTGAGTTAGGACAGAGAGGTGGGATAGAGGGAGGGAGGGAAAGAAGGTGGATAAGGAAAATCAGTTAAGGTAATAAAAGGAAGGTGAGGAAAGTAAAGAAGAGAAGGGAAAAAGGTTTAGATCAGGTGGAATAAATTGCTGTTGCGGAGAAAGATGATGAAGTTGGAGGTAGGATTTTTCTTGAAAAGATTGGAAATTGAGATGGAGGGGGAGAGGAAAAAACTGACATTCAGGTATATGAGACAGGTTAAGAGGATATGCTTGACTGAGAAATTGGTGTTGCATGTAGGGCAGAGAGGAGCAGGGGAGCCAAAAAGTAGATGAGAGTGGGTGAGAAAAGTGTTGCCAAGACAGATGCATGTGATAACAACGTCTGGTAAGAAACGAACAAAGCAGCAGCTGATTATTGTACATACCTGGACCATGTTTTCTGTAAATGATAATGTGGGTACAGCCATTTCCCTGAGCTCTGGTAGGTCAGCTACAACAACATCAGGGCACCTCTGGGCTTCATATCTGACAACGAACAAAAAAAAAGAGTATATGAGTAATCGGTTTCGACTAAATACAGATATTTGTAGTTGGAATACTAACAATTATCTGACTATCACAGCTGGAGTGAATTGTTATTTACAGTATTTTTTTATTATTCTCCTTTAACTAGCTAGCACAACATGATTAATTCGGACAAACACATGTTCTAAAGCAAGCAGATTTACAAAATTACCAGAGCATTATAAGTATGATAATTTCCATAATTTTGCTCCAAAACAAAGATTCACGCTAAGCACAAAACAGCAAAAGGTAGTATTTTACAGTATCACAAGAACTATAAATGCATATTTGTTGGAAAATCAAGAAAATCTGAAAACAAAATGTCCAGGACTCACAAGTTGGTCTTGGTTGAGGGTTCCTTCAATGAACACAACTATCTATCAGTTCTTAGCTCTTTTCAACCTGCTGGAATTGCTGTTTTACGTTATATTTTGCAGCTTATACCAGATTCCAATGAAAAAACAAATTTAATTTCAATGTTTATCACGAGAGTACAGTCAACATATTCATACTTAAGTCATTATTTCCCAAGCAAACATTGTAAAATAAAGTTTGCAAAGTCAATGTTTAATTCCAGTGTAAAAAACCTGAAAAACAAATTCCACTACGATTATACCTTCTTTTTTTTATGTTATGTTAATGTCATTGTTTAGTGTGTCTTCCTACTCCACCCTCTGATGATAGTACCTTGTTTGTCCTTGGCATTTACAAACACAGATGGTATGTATTTCTTTTGTTACAATTGTGGGTGGTTCAAGCGTAAATTTCAATTGAAATATATACCCCATTAAAATTTAAGCACAATAAAGCTTTTTGAGTGCATCACAAATAGAACATCAATGATGTAGTAGCTCAACATATATTTTGGGGCGGGTAAAAGCCTGTTTTTTGAGTGGCTTGTTAATTTGAGTAGGCCGGGGTTGTTGCAGACCTGTAATAAACAATTATGCCATATTTTCGTCATTGCAAATAAGGAAATTAATCAAACTGATCCCTGGCCTGGTGACCACCATACTGTCATTATGCACTGGCATCCAAAGGTGGTGAAATGCAGGGACTCACCACAACATCCCTATTACTATTATTTTTGCAAAGTTAACAAGGTGCCCTTTTAAATATTGAAACACTTTCTTGAGTATAGCTGCCTTAGTACCCAAATTTCTTCTGGTCTTGGAAGGGGGCAAGACCAGGGAAGGGGACAATACCCACAAAAAAATCAACTTAGAAGCGGAGAATTAAACTTCTATCAACGTCTCAGTTGTTCCTAATCGGAAAGTTGTAAATTTTCAGAGAATACCCATTGATTTTTAGGAACTTCTCATCATTTCTGTTTAATTTCCATCAATTTTTAGAACTAGCGTTGTGTGGGATCCCTACAGTCATGTAAGTCCCGCCGTATACCAATATTGCACAATCCCGACAACATAAGGATTCGTAACTCCAACCGGGAATCCGGGAGTGATAAAACCTGTTGAAAAACCCCATATATCTTGGTTTTTCAAAAGAAATATCAAAGGATTAGTTCAGGGGTCCATCAAAAAATATTCAATCTGAAGAATATTAAATATATAATTCTTTATTGATCAATTTGGTCCAACAGCACCAATGAGCAGAATAATTTCTTATGCCCGCTCTCTTATACCTATCAAGAGTTGTTGCCAAGTACAGTTAAATTGTATCACTTATGTAAAAGGAACAAGTAATTCAAAAATGCTTTTTCACAATTAACATGATACTAATTGTCTCAGAAGAGAAAAGACACATTCCTCAGGGATGGGCTTAACTGCAAAAAAAACAACAACAAACTTCTGTATATTGAGAATTCAACGATTTTGATGATTATCCCATTTGTATCAAAAGAGGATTCCAATCAATTTAAATACTAAACACGCTTCATACCATAATGTATGAATCGTGATATATCTCTCTTATTAAAGGAAAAACTGATTAAAATTTGATGATATGGCATTGGAAGAAATCAGTCAGAAGATAATCTTCAAGTGTTCAGAATGCAAATGATAATTACAGATTAAAACTTTGAATCTTTGTGGGCCTAGGATTTCAGAGGTAGATTCTATTGGGTATGGGAAAATCATTCTAGGTATGCTGGAATTGCAGCGGGGCAGAGGTATGTGCTCTACAGAGTGCTGATATTCTAGTTACCTCCGCCAACAAAGTTGGACGGAAGTTTGTTTGTTTGTATGTTATCAAAATATCTCAAGAACTGATGAATGGATTTGGATGAAATTTGGTGTGTGGTTTTGTTACTGCTTGAAAGGTAATTAAAATTTAAGACATATCGGAACAGGAGAACGGTGCAAATGGGGGTGGGGACATGTTTTTGGCTCTTGTTTGTTTGTCTGTCATCAAGATATCTTCAGAAATGATTATTGGATTTGGATTACATTTGGTGTGGGGATTTGTTACTGCTTACGGAAGACGTGATAAGAATTTGAGACAAATTGGAACAGGGGAAGGGTGTAATTGTAGGGGTGGGAACATATTTTGCCTCTATTCGTCTGTTTGTTTTACTGTCATTAAGATATATCAAGAACTGATGATTGGATTTGAATTAAATTTGCTGTGCGGTTTTGTTACTGCTCATGGAAGAAGTGATTAAAATTTTAGACATATTGGAACAGGGAAAGGGTGCAAACGGGGGGGGGACATTTTAAAGTGAATTTGTCTGTCATCAAGATATCTCAAAAACTGATGATTGGATTCTAATTAGATTTGGTGTGTGATTTTGTTACTGTTTCAGGTAAAAGTGATTAAAATTTGGAACAGGGAAAGGGCAGCAATTGAGGGGTGGGGATGTTTTAGGATGAGATCTGTCAAGATAAGTTGTTAAGACTTTAGTTGAAACTTTTCAATGGAATGTGCTGAACAATAACTTTGCACTCGGAATGAAGATCCAACAATCAATTTTCTGGACTCAAAGAGACTTACTTCAAGTGGTCTCTAGAATCAAAGAAAATGAAGCAATTCATTTCTGCCATGTATGAAAAATAATGGAATGTGAATCCTGTCTGAACAGAGGTCAAACAATGGTGCTTCACTTGAATAAAACTGAAAACAATGGTATGGCCTTGGAAGAAATCCAGTCAGAAGATTTCTTCAAGTGTTCTGATTGCAAATGTTCATTATAGATTAGAACTTGGGGATGAATCTTGGTGGGCCTAGGAATTCTGAGGTAGATTATATTGGGTATTGGGTATGGGGATCAAATGAACTCTGAAATTATTCTAGGCATGTCGGAATTGCAACAGGGCAGAGGTATGCACTCTAGAGAGTGCAGAATGCTAATATTCTAGTTTTGTTATGTATAAGTGGTGGCACTGCATTCTGTTAAATGCACTGGCACTGCCTTGTGTTAATTGTGACCCCCTTTATTGTAGGGCATGGGGGAAGAGGCCCCCTCTCCCCCCATGCCTGGGTGTGATGCATCAACCCATATAGTGAGTTGAGATATGATGATGATCTTGAAGGTGCATGGACAGTAGGGATGTTAGTATTCACCAAAAAAAGCTTTAAATTCTCAACAAAATGGTAGCACAGCAGTTATTAAGAATTGCAAACGTTTTAACTTTAAGAAAGTTACCATAATAATACCATAATGTTAGTGTTAGTGTCATCCAAATATCTCCAGAACTGATAAATGGATTTGGATGACATTTGGTGTGTGGTTTTGTTACTGCTTAAGGAGGAAATAATAACAATTTAAGACATATTGGAACAGGGGAAGGGTACAAATGTAGGGGTGGGGACATGTTTTTGCCTGTTTGTTTGACTGTCATCAAGATATCTCCAGAAACAATGAATGAATTTGGATTAAATCTGCTGTGTGATTTTGTTGCTGCTTAAGGAAGAAGTGATTAAACTTTGAGACATATTGGAACAGGGGAAGAAGGGTGCGAATGCAGGGTGAGCACATTTAGTCTTTATCAAGATATTTCAAGAACTGATGATTGGATTTTAATTAAATTTGGTGTGTGGTTTTGTTACTGCTTAAGGAAGAAGTGATTAAATTTAGGGAAGGGCAAAAAGGGAGGGGTGGGGATGTTTTAGGGTAAGTTTGTCATCAACATATCTCAAGAAGTAGTCACTGGATTTTGATAAATTTAGTGTGTGGATTTGTTACTACTTTAATTTTAGTCACCTTTAAGAAGAGGTGACTTAATTTGGGACATATTGGAATAAGGAAAGGAAAGACATCGAGGGGTGATATGTTTAGGTTAGGGTAAATTCTGTCAAAATATAGCTGAAACTTTCCAATATAATGTGCTAAACAATGAATTCATACAACAACTGTCAGAAGGACAGTATGATTGAGAATATTTAAGCTAGTATGGAGAATGGGCTTATTGAAGGAAGTATATAGGGTGGCAAGGGCAGATGATGTCAAATTACTTAAGCTTTGAAAGATGAACTTACATTTTTTCACTTGCTTTGTTAATTTTCACATTTTACAGTACTACAATCTTCAAAATATTTTGAGTTTTCCCAAATATTTTAAGACAACTAAAAGCTCAAGGTTACCTCAGTGCACCTATGCAGTAACTCAGCAAACATGTAAAACCTAGCAGTCTTTATAACTACAACAACTCTTTTAGTTCTATCAATTGAATAACAAAGAAAGGAAGGCCCTAATTTGCCAATGTCAATGAAAGAATGTCACTAAGCCCCCTTCCAACCTCTACCCTCCCCCAACCCCTACACATTCCCAGAAATACATCCTGGATTGTAATACAGCTTCCAATTTAAGAAAATATGTGTGTCAAGCAAAGTCAAGCTACATGAAAAATGTACAATAACATTAAAGCAAAATTATGCGAAACAATATTGCTTAACGTACGACAAACTAGACATTGGAAACGATACAAATCCCCTCACCGCTACTGTCCCACATTCCAACCTGTCCCAAATGTCATTCCATGCCTATACTTTATACAATCACACCTGAATACCAGATATATACTGTATGTCCACTTGCATGACTCACTGCCATCACAACTGAAATCCAGATGACACCCCACCACATGCCATTCCACCCTCTTCCACATGTTGACCCACGCTGTTCCACATGCCAACCCACCCTGTTCCACATGCCAACCCAACCTGTTCACATGCCAACCCACCCTGTTCTACATGCCAACCCACCCTCCTGTCCAACATGCCAATGTATCCGGACCCACATCCTGACCCACCTTGCCCTACATACAATTCCACCCTGTCCCACATAAAATCCCACCCTTATCCTAATTCCTTCAGCTACTTTATCATCATGTTATCATCTACCCCACATTCCACTTATTGATTATATTTCCTAAACCCCTAATTGAAATTTATTTAGAAGTGAGGAAACTTTTATTTTCTTCTTTATTCATGGCAAGACAATTTTTTTTATCCCTATTCATATCATGTCAATTTCATAACAAAACTAGAAATGTGAAGTTAGTAAGTCTCTTTGATCTCAGGTCAAATATTTTTGAGGTCAAATATCTTTGATCTCAGGTCAAACAATTGGCAGCAAAGTCTATTTTTATGCAAATAACCTAATTAATTGCACACTAAACCTCACTAATAAGTGTGAACAATGCTCTTTACATATACTGTATGATCATTTGTTTAAGCAAAATCACCACACTCACTTTAATTCAAGAGATACCACAGATACAATCCAACTCCCACTTTAATTTAAGATATATCATAGATACAAATACTTGTTATTGTATGCAAGTGAGCTAATTCGTATGCACTTACATTACCCCCTCCCCCAAGCATGCTTATTTGAACATTACCCATGTCCTCTACCCCTGTGCCAAGTTCCATGAATGTACACCATTCATGACTTAAGTTCTTCGCTCATGAATTTTAATCATTTTACACGAAAGTCTATCACTATTCAAATAGCCTAACTAACATGCACACTACACCTCATCATTGAGTGTAGACAATGCTCTACATATATATGATCATTTGTGTACACAAAATCCCTATACCCACTTTAATTTTAGAGGTATCATAGATACAAATATTTACATTGTTCTGCAAATAAGCTAATTAGTATGTGCACTCAACCCCTAATCATGCTCACTTGAACAGGCCAAGTTACATGAACATACACAATTCATAACTTAAGTTAAACTTTAACCAAAACTTGAAACATATTTTCATTGTTATGCAAATAAGCTAATTAGTATGCACACACAACCTCCCAATCATGCTCATTTGAACAGTACCCATGTCCTCTACCCCGATGCCAAATCACAAGAATGTACACTATTCATATTAAGTTATGAAAACTTTACCCAAAAACTTTAACCAAAACTTTAACCTGACGAATATTTTCACTGTTATGCAAATAAGTTAATTAGTATGCACACAACCCATAAATCATGCTCATTTGATCAGTACTCATGTCCTCTACCCCTATGCCAAGTTATATGAATGTAGTAACACTATCCATTCATAACTTAAATTATAAAAACTTTTACCAAAACTCCAACCGGACACCGACACCAATGCTGGGGGTAGTAAATAGCTCTACTATTCTTTGAATAATCAAGCTAACAATGAAAAGGACTCCAACAATCAATTTTCTGGACTCAAAGATACTTAAATCAAGTGGTCTCTGGAATTAATGAAAATGAAACAATTGGTTTCTGCCATGAATGGAAAATGATGGAATGTGATCTTGAATGAAAGGAACTCATACAATGAATGCCTAGCCTAAATGATGGTGAAAACAATGATATGGCTTTGGAAAAAATCAGGCAGAAGATAATCCTAAAATGCCCAGAATGCAAATGATCATTACAGATCAAAACTTGGGGGTGAATCTCGATGGGTCAAGGATTTCTGAGGTAGACTAAAGTGGGTATGAGGATTGAATGAACCCTAAAAGTATTCTAGGCATGTTGGAATAGCAACAAGGTGGAGCGCTCTACAGTGTTAATATTCTGGTAGCTTATTTTTTATTCATTATGCAAATGAACTAAGTAATATCAACCCCCTACCATCATGCTCATGTTCCTTCCCCCCCCCCTCCCCTAAATCATGCTTATTTTCACTGCTAAAAGATATTTAACCAACAGATGTACTTTTCATAATAATACATATACAGAGTATTATCAGTGGCAGCCTGCATGGTAGGCATGAAACACTTGGCTTTGAAAGGCAAAGCACGGAGCTCTTCGTCTATAAGTCAAGGGAATTAACCTCTCTAAAGTAAATGATTGACAGCTTTTTCAATCAATCACCGCATGAATTTGTCTTGCATCAAAATCTGCATAACTAAGCGGGGCAAAAGTCCTACGTGGTACTAGTACAGTACAGCTACAGTAGGCTAGACAGTTCATGCATTCATTGTAATATACTGTACAAAACATATTTCTGCACAAACAGACTGGGTGACAACAAAATGGTGAACAAATGTGCCATTTCACCCTGTTCCACATGGCATCCCACCCCATGTCCCACATGGCATCCCACCCCATGTCCCACATGGCATCCCACCCCATGTCCCACATGGCATCCCACCCTATGTCTCACATGACATCCCATAAGCTCCATAAGAAGTCTCATCCTAGCTATCACAGTCCTTGATTGAGCATACTATGTATTAAAGTGTCAGTTCATATAATAACTTATATGCGAATGAGTTGTTCAATAAGAAAAAAAGGTGGAGTCAAATAATTATGCCTGATATAGCCCTTGGTGTATACAACATGGTAAATATTAAATCATATGTCCTTCATGGCCCCCATCCATGTCCCACATGGCATCCCTCCCTATGTTTATATCACACATGGACATCCTACCTTATGTCACACATGGCATCCTACCTTGTCACACATGGCATCCCAACCTACTGTATGTCACACTCTCTCTGTTTGAAGAATTTTAAGGATTTTAAATCTCAAGTACTACAAGAGAGACTTGAAGATCTCTGAAGAATATTAGAAAATTACATAATTTTACAGTTATCTTCTAAGAAAATATCAAATGTATTGTAGACTTTTTAAAGAAACTAGTCTTCAATCCTATCTTAAGTATCTCTGAAAAACTTTAACATTTTATAAGGAAATTATAACCTTCCATAAGGATATCTGAAAAAACTTAACTTTTTCTGAGGAACTCTGAAGAAACCTAATCAGTGGCACCTTACAATCAAAATAAAAAGCAAAAAGTCAAGCGGAGTAAATGCTAATTGAAAAAATTGAGTTTTAAGTTTCTTCTTGAAAAGGGGGAAAGATGTTATATACATTTTATCTCAGCAAGCAATCTATTCCATTCTTTTGGCCCAGCCACAGAAAATCCACGATCCCCAAAGATTTTTCTTCAAGTTTTTGGTATTTTGAATGTGCAAGAATGAGTTGATCTCAGTGAATAATTGCTTTTTTTTAACATGAAAAGAACTTATTAAATAGGTTGGAGCTGATCCATTTATACATTTGAAAGACATGCATAGCAACCGAAATAAAATTTTAGACCTTATTGGCATCCAATGTAAGGACTTCCAAGCACTCTGAAGCACTATCATATTTCTTCTTCCCTAAAATCAATCTGGCTGCAAAATTTTAAACCCTTTGTAATCTAGTTATTGACACACTTTGCAAGCCATAACACAACATACTACAATAGCCAAGCTTAGAAATAACAAGAGAAAGTACCAACTGTTAAAGGGACTGATTGTTTAGATAACTTGAGTAATGACCTTAGGCGATATAGCATGTCTGTTTTACACTTTTCATTTATGTCTTTCAAATGTTAGCTTATTGTCCAACCAAACTCCAAAATACTTAATACACAGACTACCATCCACGTGGACATTATTGATATTGATACCATTATCCTTACATTTATCTTATTTGACCTTGCTACCAAATTGTATGTATTAAGTTTTGGTCTGTTTTCATTCATCCAGGTTGGAACAAGGATAGCATATTCTTCCAAAGCATCAATGCAATGCTGCTTATCTAGGAAGCTATTTGATTTCAAAAAATATATCATACATCATTATGTATATTAATATACATTAATCATTATACCCTTGGGTAACTATGTACTGCACTGGTCAATAACCATGGCCTAGTAGTTAAAATCTGTTTAATAAAATGCTTGGGTCTAAGTTAAGTAATTTTAAATAATAGCAAATGGTAGGACATTACTGTATTCTTAATAGTAGCTAACATTTCAAAACAAAGTGGCTGAGCAGAGAGTACTCAATAGAGTTGAGGGTGAGGAGGATGGCCTTTGCCTCAGCTGAAAAGATGGACAAGTAGTCGCGAAGCCTGCTATTAAGGGTGATGTCTTGGATGACAGCAGCAGCAGCTGTTTTGTCGCCTTCCTTGGAGCCATCAGCATAGATGGAGGTGTAGTTTGAGAGTTGGTCTTTGATTTGGTTGTGGAGATTGATAAAGAGGTTAGGGTGGGTTTGGATTTTGTGATGAATGGAGAGGCCCAGGTAGATAGAGGGGAGGGGGTGGCCCAAGGAGGAAAGTGGGCCAGAAGAAGGTGCCGAGAGTGGCGGGGTTGATGCCAAGATAGAGATCTGATTTAATGCGTAAGCTAAAGGGAGGGGATAGGGTTTTAGTCCTATCAAAGAGGGTGGAGAAATTGGGGTACCTAATGAGGTCGTAAACAAGGTTCTGGGTGTTGGTGAGGACTCTAAAAGCATAGGAGAGGCTAAGCTTTCTACACCTTAGCAGAAAGGGAGGTTCGTTGGCTTCAACATGAAGGCTGGTGATTGGGGAGGTCCTGTAGGCACCCAGACAAAGCCTAAGGGCTTCATTTTGGATGGTGTTGATGTGCTTGAGGTATGAGCGACACAGTAGACAATATTGCTGTAGTCAAGCTTGGCACGAATGGTGAGCCTGAAGATTTTGAGGAGAGCATGGTGGTTCGCACCCAAAGTGGTGTTGGAGAGGAGGTGGAGAATATTGAGGGAGCAGTTGCATTTCTGTTTCAGGTTGGTGATGTGTTGCTTGTAGGAGAGCTTGGGGTCTAGAGTTAAACCCAGGAACTTCGTGTGTTCAACAATTTCGGGTTGGGGTGGAGGTTGTTGAAATGACAGAAGTGCATGCAGACTGTCTTGTCTTTGGAGAATTTAAAACCGTTATTGTTGCACCATATTTGCAGCTGGTTGAGGCTGAGTTGGAGCCTATTTTCGACAAGAGGAAAGCTAGGGGAGGAGTAGAAGATGGTGAAGTCGTCCATGTAGAGGGTACATTTGATGATGGGGCAAAGGTTGTCGGCAATGTCGTTAATGCTCAGGTTGAAGAGAGTGAGGAGAGGATGCTGCCCTGGGGGGCGCCGTCTTCTTGGGGGTAGGGGTTGGAGCGGGTATGGACAATACGAATTTGGAACTTCCTGATGAGAGGAAGTTTTGAATAAAGATGGGGAGGTGGCCTCCGAGGCGGATGGTGTAAAGTTTGCAGATAATGCCGCATTTTCAAGTAATTTCCAAAGCTTTCTCAAGGTCGAAAAAGATGGCAATGAGGTGTTCTTTTTTGGCAAAGGATTCCCGGATAGGGGTGTCGAGCATAATTAACTGGTCTATTGTATTGCGACATTTCAGGAAGCCGCTTTGGTGAGGGGAGAGGAATCTGTTGGTGTCAAGGAACCAGTTTAGTCTCTGGTTAATGATCCTTTCCATAATTTTACAGAGACAGCAGGTGAGGGCAATGGGGCGGTAGCTGGAGGGGTCGGTACTGTCCGTCCCCGGTTTAGGGACGGGGGTGACAATAGCTGTCCTCCAGATAGGGGGAAAAGAGTGTGAGGACCAAATGTGGTTGAGGATGGTGAGTAGGGTAGTGGTGGCCTTATTGGGGAGGTGTTTCAGGAACTGGTGAGGGATGTTATCTGGGCCCTTGGAGGTGCAGCCAGGGTTGTGGATGGCTTGATTTAATTCAAAGGCTGAGAGGAGTATTGTAGCTCTCGAAGTTGTTGGAGGAAAAGGTTATACTCCGGGCTTTATCGCAAGCTTTTTTAGTTTTGAAAGCTTTAGGGTAGTTGGCCGAGGACGAGATGTTGCTGAAAGAGGTGGCGAGGTGGTTAACGGTGTCTTTTTTTGCGGTGAGAAAATTACCATTCCAGGAGAGATGGGGGACTTGCCCATCCTGTCATGGAAGCTGTTAACCATTCTCCAATTCTTCTTAATGGGGGTGTTGGTGGTGAAAGAAGAGATGAAGTTGTTCCAAGTGTTGGTTTTACTGTCCTTGATAGTGCGCCTGGCCTTGGCACGGCTGATGCTAAAGAGGTTGAGGTTGAGGGTGGTCAGGTTAGTTTTGAAGTTCCTGAGGGCCCTTTTCTTGTTCTTGATAGCGGTTTTGCAGCCATCAGAGAACCAGGGGTTGGGGGTGATTAGGGAGTTTTGGGAATAAAGCAGGTGGCGAAGTTGATAAGAATATTACTGAAGTTTGACATAGGATCCTCACCCTCGAGGAGATGGGGGGAGAGGTGCCAGTCACAGAGGGTTTCGAAAAGGGGCCGATCAGCCTTCTCGAGGTTCCAATTGGGAATGTGGTCAGTAGGGGTTTGAAGGTTGGAGTGTATAAGAATAGGGTAATGGTCACTACCACAGAGATCAGCAGTGACCTTCGCTAAAATCAAGGAGGTTGGGGGAACAGATAGACAGGTCAATACAGGTAAGGGAGCCTGAGGCAGGGTGAAGGTAGGTTGAGGAGTTAGTGTTAAGCAAGGAGCGGCTGTGCTGTCGAAGTGTTTTCAATGAGCTTGCCTGTGGGGGTGGTGGTATTGGAGCCTCACAGAGGGTTGTGGGCGATAAAGTCACCAAGAAGGATAAAGGGGGAGGGGAGCTGAGAGATGAGGTTGTTCTGTTTGTTTGTTTGATGAGGTCTTAATGGCACCACGACAACGAGGGTCAAATTGTGCCTGAGAGGTCAGATCATTCTAGAGGTAGTAAGGAAAGGAAACAGGGGAGAATGAGAGAAATTCAAGAACAAAAGTCAGAAAGCTGTGATCGAGAGAGGAGGTGCATGGGTGAAACAAAAACAAAGTAGAGAGGGGGTGGAAGAGGATAATTAAATATGGTTGTAGAGGGAAGGATGATGAAGGAAGGAGATAATTTTATCCGAAGGATTTTTCTGAAAAAACTCAGCAATTGAGTTGTGGGGAGGGAGGAAAGCTCTGGGAAGGTTGTACAGGGGGCAAGCAAGGAGAACGTGATGGATTGTGAGGGTGCAGTGGCAATTGTTACAGAGGAGTTGGGGGGAACCAATAAGGAGGTGGGAGTGAGTGAGGTGGGTATGACCAATTTTAAGACAGGTAATATGAACGTTGTCGATACGAGAGAGGTTGTTGATGGTGGATTTGATCGGAATTGTGGGCTGGATGTCATGGAGTTTGTTATCAATTTGGGAGTTCCATGAGGTTTGCCAGCGGTCACGAACAAGGGAAGCGATAAGCGGTTTGATGTCAGAGAGGTTCTTAAGGCTGGTTGGCTGAACGTTGGCATTGGGGGGAGATAGATATTGCAAAGAGTAAAGGTTTTGTTGAGGGAGATATGACATACAGATGGCCTGAAGGTTGGTGTTCACATAAACAGGGCTGTGTGGTATATCGTGTCTAATGAGAATGGAGATGCCCCCACAGGCCCTATCGGCGTCCGCTTGATGTTCATGATAGCAAGCGAAGTTGTTGAGGGAATAATGGTCAGTGGTTTTGAAGAAGGTTTCTTGTAGGCAGAAGATGACTGGGTTGAAGATGGTGGCCAGAAGGTCACTTTTTTTCAGAATTGGCTTTAAGGCTCCTTATGTTCCATTGTATAATGTTGTGAATGTTATTGTTATTGTTTATGTTGCATGCCATAAGAAGGCAGGGGGTTATCTTGAGGAAGATCTGTTGGGTCTGAGTTGGCTTACTTTTTCTTTGGATCTGTCCCTGTTTCTTTGGGAGTGGTTGTTTTTGAAAGTTGGACGAAAAGTATGTTTGGTAATCGAACAATCCATGTTCTCTTCCAAGTCATATGTGTGGGTTTCAATGGTGGGCTGTTTGTTGATTGGTTGTTTGTTGGTTTGATGATTGTTAGCCAGGCTGGCTTGAGTTTAATGGCATAAGAGGTGTTGGGGTAGGGGACGGCGGGAGTCTTAGAGAAGGAAGGAAGGTTGGGGGGAGAACTGGTGGTGGTGGAGGTGGTTTGGGTAAAGGGTGTGGTTGGGTTGTTGGCAATAGTGATGGGCTTGGGACTGGGTAAGAAGAGCCAGGTGAGATCGGTTTGGGTATGTGAGTCAGTTTTAGTTGTGTTAGGGGGACGGTATTGGTGTTGGAGGAGACTGTGCTCAAGTAGGAAGGTTTAGTGTGAAGAGAAATTGCTTCCTGCGTCTCCAGGTAAGTGGTTTTGGGATTAAGGGTTTTTAGTTTGGTTATTTGCTGTTCCTGAAGCCAGGTGGGGCAGTCTTTTGAGAAGGACGAATGGTTAGCTGGGTTAGCTTCGCAATAAGTGCAGTGTGGAGTGCTGGTGCAGGAAGTGCTGTCATGGTTCAGGGCTCCACAGTTGCCACAGCTCGCTTGGCTGCGGCAGGAGTTTTTACCATGGCCATATCTCAGGCACTTATGACAACAGAGGGTGTTAGGAATATAAGGGGTGACTGGGATTATCAGGTAGCCAGCAGTGATGTGGGAGGGGAGAGTTTGTGTGGAAAACATCAGGAAGATGGTATTGGTAGGTGTTTCGGCACGTCTCTCTTGAGGACTTTAACAATAGAATCCCTATCATTCACTGAACAACTCGCGAGTGAGGCGCAACACATGCTACCGGAATCTCAAAATATGTTCTTCAGTGTAGCGAAACAAGGAGCCTAACTATAAGAAATATACAAATTAATATCCTATTTCCCCCTAAAGGTAAGAATTTTAAGAAAAGAATGCATATTTTATTAGTATTTTGGGTCCGAAAATTGTTTTTTTCTTCTTTAAAATCCATCTGACATTTTGTTCATAAGAAATAGAGGGTGTATCAACATGGAAGTGACGTCTCGCATTGTGTGTTTTGAAATTGGTGACAATGCCAACGTTGCTATAAGGAAACTCCCATTATAAAAAAAAGTGTGCTGAAGCAAAAGTTAATGTGATTTAACATGTGCTCAAAAGTAGTTGCCCTAAAATTTATGGCAACTAAAATTTTGAGTATCATAATAAACAGCAACATACATGAAAATTCATATAAGTTTTAGGTCAGGCTAGCTATTAGTCATATCCCACAATACACTTTTTGACGACATACTGGTGGTGTGTACAGTGGGTTATTACACTTTCTATGTATAAAGGTGAAGATGTGTTAAACGTTAGGCTACCAAACATAGTCCCATGGTCGATGGGGCGAGGTTCGCTCATCTTACCATTTATGTACCTTCCTTACTTTTACGTAGTTATTTGAAGTTGTTTTAGAGCTCAAAAAGACAAAATCAGAAGACCCTTTGGCGAAAAAGTTTTTCCTAGTCGGACCCTCAAAGTTTCTGTCACTCGTATTGTTAATGTTGACGTCATATTACTTCTATGGTTGTTGTACTGTAGCTGACTGGCTAACAACTAATGCACATTGAAATAGATTCAAGTAAGAAGTAAACATTTTTATCGAACCTTGACCTCATCGATTGCACAATAAGTTATATTTCTGTCCGAGAAACATGTTCGCCAACTAATAAACAGAAGGATCACAGAAAATTTCGAAGTAAGTTTTAAATGGTAGGATTTTGTGGATAAACAGTATCTGTGATAAAAGATTTATTAATATTCTAGTAAAGAATATTCTCAGGGAAGCTGTATACAATATAGTTGTATAAAGCTCCCCAAAAAAAATTTGGACTTGATCTATATTGGCGTGCATAGGAAAAAGCATAACCATCGAGCGGCAGCAGACCAGTAAACCACAGCAATCACACAACGTCAGCATACAGAAACGGGTTCAAGCGAAAGAAATAATGGCCAAATGATGGTAAATGGTTCCATAACTAGGCCTAACAGTCAGGCTACTTCAATAGGGCTCACCCGAAACTCGATTTATAGGGGCATTTAACGTTACGGTCAATGGGAGCAAAACACAATTTTTCATGATTTAAACAAAAATTACTCATACTGTACCTCAGCTAAAAAGTCCCAGAAATGTAAATATTATCCAATTTGTCATACATACTATTTCATCAAAAAAACTAAATTTTGCACCCTGGGATGGCTGGAAATGAAAAAACACAGCTTTTCGTGCAGTGTGTCACGCTATGGTAGTACCTAATGTATTATGCAAAAATATCATTTTCGCGTAATACTGCTTTTATAGTGTATTGGATGTTAAGGTCTAATTTTTTCAACAAAAACACCTCGTTTTCAGCCATTCCAGGGTGCAGGATATTTTTTTCCTTTTGCACATACTGTATATCATGACAAAACTAACAATAATTAGATTTCTGGGAGTTTTTAGTTGAGGTCTGTGCAATTTTCGTCAAAATCATGAAAAATTGTCTTTTCTTCTAGTACCGTCGGACTGATGTCAGCCGTATTAGTATGGATGCTGTTGGTGATGGCTGGCCGTCCGAACGTACTGCAAATTCCTATACCCTCATGAACTGTTTTAAGCAAGGTGTTATAAAACAGAAAAAAAATTAAGATAATACTTATAAAGTACAATTATATAATCTAAACATTTCTTGATGTTTTATTTGTTTTCGCATAGAGTTTTTTTACCAAATCTATTTAATAAAATTATATAATAAAAAAAATGATATTAGCAAAAAATCAACTTGCAGTTTATTGGAACATTCTAAAACTTATTTGCGAATGTTAAATAATTAATCACAAATGTGCGGTGACTAAGAAAATGGTGACCAAAATATTAATCTCGGAGAAGTTTATCCTGTCATGTGCTACATAAGTAAATATTTAGGAAAACTTTTTTGAAAGAGTGTATTATTTAGATTAATTGATATAAGAATGTCCAAAAAGTAAATTATTTTTCAATCATCAATTTTCTACGTGTGAATTTAAAAAAAACATAGGAATTGTACCTAATCTCTAACAACCCTTGAACGGCAATCCCAATGTCAACCCGTACTGAGGGATGTGCATAATAACTAGTTTTCTCCTATTGACCGTAATGATAAGTGCCCCTATAAATTAAGTTTCAGGTGAGCCCTATAAAACTTGCTCCAAAAAAGCTGGTAGGTAGAGATTTTTTTTAATCAAAAATCGGGTGTCGAAGGAATTCCTATTGTGACTGTTGGGAGTCACAAGTACGGGTAGGCGGAGGTATTTTTTTAGTGATTAATTTTCTGTGCAGAAGAAACCTAACGTTATTGACCCTTAGGATTGGTGTTTCGAGTGTGGCCTAATGTAGGCTAGTAGACACAATCGCTAATACATAACCTCTTCTACAGTACAGTGGTCACAAAAGAGCATGAAAATTAATACCGATGCCCTTAACTTTTGCCTAATGTAGCCATACAGACATAAAGCTGAACAACTTTTTTCAACTTGTTTTGGTAGATTTCCCGAATTCCTTTTAAAAAAGGGTAAACATTGTCAATTTTCTGGAAGAAATTCAGTGACTTGTGCACAGTTTATATTGAGAATCAACAACTAAATGAAGTAAACAAATTTAGATACCTTGGTGCAACAGTAAGCTTACAAGGTGGTGGCCGGGAAGATATCAAAAACAGAATCTCTAAAGCAAGAGTAGCATTTATGAAGTTAAATAAGAATATATACAAAAATACGACTGTTTTAAGTCTCTTGTTAAGTCTGCACTCTTATAAGGTTGCGAGACATGAAGAATTAATGTAGCAGATAATAAAAAGCTGGATACATTTATGTTCAAATGCTACAGGAGAATTTTAAAGATCAGATGGCCATATGTAAATATCTAATGATGAAATATTAAGAATCACTAAACATGACAAAATCAGCACTGAAGTAAAAAGAAGGTGGAGGTGGATTGGTCATGTGATGCGCATGAGCACTATTAAGCACTGTGTGACAGCTATGACGTGGAAAACAGAGGGGAGAAGGAAAGTTGGTCGTCCTAGAAGAACCTGGAGAAGGACAGTCGAGAAAGAGAGGAAAGTGATTTAAGCTTGGGCGGTATAACTTGTTACGCAATACCGGTGTATCGACAGGAAAATACCAAAATACCTGTATGCAAATGAGTTTTTAAGTAAGAACATGTTTTGTTCAATTTATATAAGCAGATGTACCAAAAAATGTTAAATTTATTGTTAAATATCAATGTAGTATTTCTGTAATATTTTAAAGAAGTTTGTAATAAAAATCATTCATTTCAAGAATTATTTTGTCAGGTGTTTTTATTTTCCGATCGCTAGTTGCAATATAACAACATAAAAAAATTTAAAAAAACATACACATGCCATTTCTTCATATATAAGACGTTACGAAAATGTAACACTAGGCTTACGTTTCAACTTACTTCAAAGTTCAACATCGTCGGCCGTATCCCTGATAAAAACATTCCATTAATCCATGTTTAATTTTTATACTTATTAACTTAAAAAACAATGATATTCCTACATAAAAAGTTACATTTGTCCTTTATAACCCTGCTACAATACTTCCAAAATTTAACAATAAAATTTAATGAGCCATTTCACAAGTTAAGTGAACAATCATTTTATTTGTTTACAACCTGACAAATAACGTCGTGTCAGAGCTTAACACAATTATCGGTGGCCAGAAAGTCAAACCACAATCCAATTAGACAGTATCAATGGTAGCCCACAATAAATTAGTAGCGACAATGTACGAGTGTACCACAGAGATTTAAGATCAATATTTATTTTCAATAAGTTCAACAAAAAATTACAACCTGAAAAGTAAGGAACCATGGCCCCAAATCAACTTGCTTCACCACTATCAGAGAAGGAGCACGCGACCATTTTTTATCGATGATTTAATGAAAATTGAATAAATTAATTCAAAAACTAAAATTCTAAGCGAAATAAAAAGAATCGGCGAAATAAAAATAAACAAAATTAACTTGCTGAGATTTCCATGTTTTATTCTGAAATATATAGTATTCCAAATAGTCCCGTAAAATTTTAACTCCTGAAATGTCCACAAAAATATTGAGAAACGTCGAAAATTTTGTAATATGTAGTAGTTCCATATACAGTAAAAGTGGAGCACGAAAGAAAAGTTGAAAAAATAGTAAAATGGAACAAATAAAATTCTGAATTAAGCACTCTTCGCTCAGTGTTTGTAACATGGACTTCCATTGTTAAAAAGAAAGCATCAAAATCTACTTCCGAAAGTTCGAAGAAAGCAGCAATGTTAGTAAGCAGAAATATACATGTTGCTCCCAGTCCTACTATAAGTTAGCCCAGGTGCAGAGGAATCATTAAAGTGCTGCTTCTTCATGACGTCATCACAACGTTTCTTTAGTTTGCAGCAAATTGTTAGGCATATAGACTGTCTTGATGGTAATTTGGTAGAAAATTCATCGTTTGTACATCTAATCGGAATAAAAATAACAAATACCGTGGCTTATACACGAAGAAGGGAGTCTCCAGCAAATGTGATTAGAGTAAAAAAGTGTAATTAAGATTCGTCGAGTGGTCAAAAAAAGGAGTTTTCATATACGGTTCGAAAGTCGCGTTAGAAAGAGTCCTACCTTTTTAAATTATATATAGGCCTACTACTAGTAAGCATATGTTGCCATAACGCTAGAATAGTAGAAACACCTGTGGTAGGCCTAACAAGTAACATAGTAAATTTATTACGATTACTACTGTGGCTATCAAAATATAATTTGCTTGATATCATGCCAAAAGTTGGTAAAGAAAACAAAATTCCGACCTATATGATCGCATCGGAATAAAAATTATTAAAACCACACATCTCATGAAGGAGTTTCATGAAGGAGTGGCAACGCCGTTGACTGCTAAAACCGTTTTCGTGGAACACATATAGGCAAAGGTCAAGGATGTGGAGGTCTCAATGAACTTACCGTACTCTTCTCAAATATTCCTGGGCACTGGTTGCAGGTTGTATCAAATCATTCTCGTCAAAAGATTCTTTACTGTAGCTATCAAGTGGTAATGCTCGTGGAAGTAATTCGTCCATTTTCTGTCGTTCTAAAAAGTACTTTTAATTTTAAAACCCCTGCCCTGGAAAACAGACTCCGCACTCACCGCACAAACACTGAGAGGATGAGCACGCATAGGCCTACTTCACAACTGTGCCATCATGGATATTACATTATAAGTATATTTCAAGATCTCTCGTACTAGGCCTATATATAGTTCCATAAATTTTAAACTTTGAATCAGAATAAATTAGCAGCCTAAATTATTAATAAACTGTATCATAATTTACCACAATAAACTTTATAACAGTTTACCACATTTACCTCACAAATTTTAAGATTTAAGTGTTTGCGAATAACAATATAATGCCCAACATACAGGGAGGACATGAATATTTATTCCTTTACATGGTCATGGTGCATTCATGTATTTCGGAGGGAAAATTCAGTTGGGGCTCACTATAACGACAGGCGTGTCAAACTTTTCGTTTTTAAGGGAAGCCCCTACTGAAAATCACATGTTCATCCCCCCCCCCCTCCCTCCCTCCCTCCATCCCAGAAAGAGTTTATATTTACCGGTTGCTTTCTTTCTCCCCGGAAGAAAATTGTACAATTATTAAAATTAAAAAAACAATTGAAGGAAAATGTGTAAAATTGTTGGAAAATTTGGCAACATACCCTAAAAGTACATTTCCTGGAAATTATCAGTATATCTATATGCGTGCGAAGCATAAACTTCCACAATTTTAGTCTCTTTAAATTTCAGGACGGTATTTGTGTTACATTCTTCTACAGATCAGATTATAATATAATGTTTGGAAAAGATACTTGACCTCTGTTAGAAAGGCATTTTTTCCATGAAAAGGGGCACTTTTGTTGGGCAATATATCACTTTCCGTTCAAGACCGGCCTGCGTCCTCAACAATCAATCAATACATCAATTTACCCAATCACATTCATTCCCCAAACACATTCATTCCCCAAACACATCCATTCCCCAAGCACACCCATTGCCCAAGCACATCCATTGCCCAAGCACATCCATTCCCCAAGCACATCCATTCCCCAAGCACATCCATTCATCCATTGCCCAAGCACATCCATTCCCCAGGCATGATCCATTCTCAAAGCACATCCATTCCCCAAGCACACCCATTCCCCAAGCACATCCATTCCCCAAGCACAACCATTCCCCAAGCACATCCATTGCCCAAGCACATCCATTGCCCAAGCACATCCATTCCCCAGGCATGATCCATTCTCAAAGCACATCCATTCCACAAGCACATCCATTGCCCAAGCACATCCATTCCCCAGGCATGATCCATTCTCAAAGCACATCCATTCCACAAGCACATCCATTCCACAAGCACACCCATTCCCCAAGCACATCCATTCCACAAGCACAACCATTCCACAAGCACATCCATTCCACAAGCACATTCATTCCCCATGTACACCTAATCCCCAAGTACATCCATTCCCTCAAGCACCTTTCTCAGGTACTACATACTAGGCAATACTTGCAGTACGTGTATAGCAGCCATAGCGTATACTACGGTCAGAATGTTATCTGACTAGGCTCCCAAGCACATCCATTCCCCCAAGCACATTCATTCCCCCAAGCACATTCATTCTCCATACAAGCACATTCATTCTCCATGCAAGCACATTCATTCCCCCAAGCACATTCATTCCCCAAGCACATTCATTCTCCATACAAGCACATTCATTCTCCATGCAAGCACATTCATTCCCCATGCAAGCACATTCATTCCCCATGCAAGCACATTCATTCCCCTAAGCACATTAATTTCCCTAAGCACATTCATTCCCACAAGCCAATTCGTTCCTCAAGCATGTACATAGGGGCGTGAATACCTTTAAAATATAATTGAGACAGGTCGGTAAAACTTAAAGTTTAGAATACCAAACAAGACAGTTAGTAGCCAAGTTGCCAATTGATAAACCAATTTTGATTATATGTAGAGTTTTTTAACTTAATATATTCAGAACTGCAGAAGCGCGCAAATCGCTAATCGAAAAATCTCACACAATTTTCAAGAAATTTTGCCAAATTTTACCAAAATTTTCAATGATTTTACCAAATTTCTCTTCACTGCTAACAATTTTAATCTCAAAACTTCCCCGCAAGTTGACCTCCCAACCGGCTAGGAAGACAACATAACCGGGGAGAAATCCTCTCAGGTATCAGTTTTCCGCGGGAAATTTCTTTAATTTCCGACCAATTTTCTTTGATTTTCGGAATTTTTTGTTAAGATTTTGAAAAAATTTCATCATTTTCCAATTTTATTTGTCAAATTTCGAAAAATTTCTTTCAATATTTAGAAAATGTTGTCAAATTGTTTTAATTTTTTTTAATAATTTAGATAATTTTTCTTCAGTTTTACCAATTTCTTTTCATTTTAATGTAAAATGGTAAAGTTGTCCAAACTAATCGAGATAAAATCCAGGTATCAGTTTCCCCCTGAAAATTTCTTTTATTTTTGGAAAATTACAATTTGCTTCCTTTTGAGGCAATTTTCCGGAATTTTATGTTCAATTTTTTAAAACAATTTCCTTCAATTTCGTGATATTTTTTTTCTTCCTTTTTCGAACTTTTTCTCATTTTCGTGATATTTTTGTCCATTTTCGGTAAAATTTCTTCAATTCTTCAAAAATTTCCAATAATTTGTATTAGTTTTATACCAATCATTTTCAATTTCATGTTATCGATTTCTCAATTCTATGCCTGCAAACGAATATAAGGCATGCAGCCGGGAAAGTGAAAATCCTCTCAGGGAGGAAATGGGATACATAATGTTACTTTGAGGCCGTCGGTTAATCTTATATTTTTCACCCTCCAGCCAGAATGATCTAATAACTGCTAACACGCAACACATCGCCAAGCCCATCCATAAGTTCCCCAAACACATCAGTCTATTCCCAACTGCCCAAAGCATATTCCCCAAGCATATTCCCCTTACAAATAATTCAGATGTGGATTATATCAAATTTATATCTGGATTTAGTTTATCTGGATTTCCCCGATATCTGAGATAATAAAGTATGAAGGCCAGATCAAGTCAATACATGGATATCTGGTATTAGCACGAATCTTCATCTGTTCATACAGTAATGCCCAAATCACGTAGTGACCAGGTAATCAAATCTTGCAGGATTAGGGCATGAAAGCATACACATTGAAAATCGTGACACACGAGAAAAAGTTAAGTCAATCTTGTTTTCGATATCAAAACGTTATTTATTTAATTTACAATATCAATAAAGCAGTAGTCGAACTTGTCTACTAGTGTTCCGCAAACAATAAAATATCAAGTCTTCCGTAAAATCATGAAATTTTCCCTCTTTAAGAAACAAAACTTGAGCCATGCAAACATGACAAAATGATGCGCGTCATTCAAAAAAATTTAAACCAATAACGCATCGAAACGTAAGCGTACGACATGGTGGTCTGTGTCCTTCTTTGGATTCCCCCAATAAATTGTGGAGCCAAGTACCATCCTCCACCCCCTCCCTTCCCCTAATAACAGTTCAGTTCGTATATTATAATAATTGTAGCTCTGATATTTATAATGTTAAATGTAGAGTTCCACAAGATTCAATATTAGGTCCACTTCTTTTTATTATATATACCAATGATATTAACAATGTGTCTACAGAGTCATCACTAATTTTATTTGCGGATGACACTAATATTTTTTATCAGGGTAGTGACACACATGAGTTAAAAGATAATGTTTGTTCTGATTTATCTAAATTTTATGATTGGTTCTCTGCAAACAAGTTGTCTCTTAATATTGGTAAAACTAATTATGTAGTATTTGGACCACTTAGTAAAAATTGGGATGTCACTATCCACCTAAATAACATTAAAATTTGTAAAGTAGATACCACAAAATTCTTAGGGGTCTATATTGATTCAGATATTTCTTGGTCTGATCATATTCATTCAATTTTCAATAAGATTTCGAGAGGTGTTGGTATCTTGTCAAAGTTGAAACATTTCATTCCACGAACGATTTTAAGGTCCTTGTATCAAACACTTATTTTACCTCATTTATTTTATTGTTGCAGTGTTTGTTCGAGTGCTGCTAAATCAATCTTAAATAAATTAGTGATCTTACAAAAACGGGCCATCCGACATATCACCAATGCTTATTATCGTGACAGTACTAGTAATTTATTTTGTCTCTTAACCTCCTTAAACTACCAGATCTCATTAACATTAATTTCGCCATTGCACTTACCGGGTTACTAAGGCCGTGGAATTGGCTTGAGTTGTCGATGTTATGTCTGTCCGTACGTCGCCTGCGTATTCGGTTATGATAGTACAAATGCTATTTAGCGTTTCGTGATAGCATTTGTACGATAACAGACGAATCGCAGGCAATGTCCACCCTTTGATCATTGTAACTGGTGTGTTACCAACCCCAGGATTCGGGGCCTCGTGGTCTTTACCATTGCTTACCAGTAGGGATTCTACTAATAATAATCTTCCACCAACTTTTATAAAGATATTTAGGACTAACAAAGACACTCACAACTACAATACCCGTCAATCAAACAACATCCATTGTGTTCCCTGTCGCACCAACATTATAAGATTTATTTCGTGCAACCGTGCAATTGATACCTGGAATTCACTCTCAATTGACTCACAAAGCTGCAAATCTCTAGTCTGTTTTAAAAAAAAAAACCTTAAACGTAAATACATCATGAACTATTGATTAGTTTTTTTTAATAATTCCCATTTACTGTTAAATACTTACATTCTTACTTCCAGTACATCATTACTTTACCTGGATCGGGTGGGGTGGGATGGGACATGTGGCTTCGATTGTATGTATTGGTGTGTGGGGTGGGTGCGTTTTGTACTACCAATTTGTATCTTTTTGTTTTGTATTTTGGGAGTGTTGTACTCAGTTTAGCTCATTAGAGTTTTTATACAACACTTCCTTTCGCGACCATATATATTCTTTTGTATATACATATTTTGTAAATTTCATAATATAATTGCAAATAAAAGTATTCTGTAATTATATGTAGTTTGGTTGTGAAAAAACATATAAATGAAATGAAATGAAATGAAATAACGAAGGTTCAACAATTGATTTTGAAGAGTCATGATTCTATGGCATCTTTCCTTCCAAAAATCTTCGATTTTCCGAGAAATCTCCTCCAGCTGTTTAGTTAGCTGGAGGAGATTTTCACGAAAATGTCAATTTTCGTGAAATTTTTAAGTCCTTCTCCTTCGGAATAGTTTCACCACTGAGACAAGGGATTATGTTTTACGCATGCGGTTTGATATAGGCCTAGTGGTTAATGGTAATCGGTCCTTTCTCAATAAATAATTGATTCTTTTTTCCTCAAGGCGGTTTTTATCAATAAGTATCATTGCAAATTCTATATCTTATATCATTTATCCTTACTTTTTTCCGATATGGTGTTACCCATTTCTGCACATAGAGCCTACGTACTTCTGTGGAGGGCCATGGTAAATGTTCCTTTTTCATCATTAGACAGATTAATTCAACCAATTTTCAGTGCAGCGGAACACATACTAAGTTCCCCCGCTGCCCCAACCCTCATCCCGCGAGTTGGACCCTTACTTCGAGAATTAATAACGGAACCACAGGGGAGTAAACATAGGGGATGAGGAACCCTGCCGTCGGATCCACCATTTAACTGTTTAACGTTCTCATCCGATAGCCCGATAAACATCACCCACCCATTAACATCGGCCATTATTTTCCATGTATAAGGCCTGGATAAGAACCCTCTTAGTTTTGTCCGTCATTAAGCATTCTCATCCGATGTGATGCATGGGTGAAGCATCAAAAGGTTATGTGGGGACTCAAAGATGGGATTCCCTGCCACTGAATGCACCATTAATAACTTTCTTTTTTGACAGGAAGCAAACATCATATCATTTGTCCATTTAAAAATAAAGGATCTGACAGGAGTTTACTTGATCGCAGAAGGATGTATGGTCAGATGGTTGTTATATTCTATCATTCTTCCAGCTAATATGACAGAGCCGGTGATGCGGGGCAAGGTTAGTCTTTTTTTTTAATATACTAGCGGGGGAAAAATATCCCCCCATTCCTTTGGACTACCTCCATGTGGTGAGGTTTTTGACCCTAAGAAAATATCTTATAAAAATGAATAGGCCAATATCAAGATAATAAATAATAGAACAAGATCTTCAACTGAGCAGTCAACATTGAGTAACACACTATAGTCATGGCCTTCCAAATAACTGAATAATGCCCTCTGCAAGACTTTATCATTGTGTGAAGGGGAAGACGTGCCCCAATTTTTTGTCCAAAAAGTGGCAAAAGTACTCCTCTTACAAATAAAATGTTGCCTCTTACAAATAAAACGTGCCCCTTTTGTAGTAAGCAAAAGTGCCCCGTTTGTAAGCAAAAGTGCCCGTTTGTAAGCAAAAGTGCCCCGTTTGTAAGCAAAAGTGCCTCTTTTGGAAATTCTCCTTTTGAAAATGGATTACTAATTACGATACACGAATTTGTGTAATATGCCTTGCTCCATTATTTAATATTACAAAATTATGGCAGATCTTTTGGCACCCGGAACGGCCCCTTAAAATGTCAGAATGAAATGTGCACAAATGAGGAAGTACAACACAAACTTTTTCTAACCTTTGTATTTTTCGATTGCTTTTCAAAACATTCTCTCAGAAGTGGGCTAAATTGTCAATTTTCCTTGGGAGGGGGTCTAGAAGCAATTAGCGCCACTTCTAATTGAAATTCATGGAATGGTCCCTTAGTGCCCTTCCAGAGTCATGCCTTCTTCCCTCCCACTTTTTTGAAATCTTCCTTCTTCATGGTGTGGATACTTTCCTTCTGCATGTTTTGCCTGGAGGGTATGCATTCATTCATTCTCTTACAACATGGCGTTATATTTTCTGAACTTTGTTTTAATCCGATTTTACATTTTTGGAGGGGTCGCATCAGGGGTCCCAAGGCACATCGCACTGTCATTACGCTGGCCCTATTCGCCGACATTTCGCTTGGGCATGCAAGGTTTCCCCACCATATTGTTGCGCCACTTGCTGTATGCCTATTTGTTAGGCAGCTAGATTCCATTTAGTGTACTATGGAGCTATTAACCGAAAGCTCCATGATTACGCATTGTGTAAATTACTCACTATGTGGTTAAAATTGTTATTCATGTTTTATTTTAGTATGTTTATCATTGACAATTATCTGGAAATTGGCGGTTCTAGAACAATATGGTTACCTCAAAGGAAAGCAAACAATGAAAGCGACATCCATTTTTTACGTTATCGATTAGTAAAACTGTTCAAATTCACAAAAGCAAGTTCAGCTTGAGATCGTATGATCTAGGCATGGTTGAGTCGCAATATAATATGACAATATCGGCAAAGTTACAACCGTGGCCTCTATTAATCACCAAAGTCTGTGATTGGATGGATGTTCTTCCATTGACAGTGCTATCCGTACGAGGATATTAAAAAATTCTCAGAATATTTCGATATTGAAAGTTCGTTATGTACAATTGTTGCAAACGTCTTACATTGTTTTCTTGTTGGCCTTAAACAGTTAAAGGAATGTTCCCATGGAATTTCATTTTGATGTATTTGATAGAGATTAATTTAAGAAACAGATTGGTCGAAAAAGCCATGTTGACATTTCATTCCTTTAGAAGAAGTAATTGAACTTTAAAAAATGTTCTTGCTCGCATAAAAACATCTTTTGTACTGAAATGTAAGTCATCATTATGATGTCATCACAGCACTTCCTGTATTAATCTTTGTTTTTCTTTAAAATTTAATTGCAAATTTTTCATAATTCAAATAAAAGTTACAACAGATTGGAATAAATTATTGTACATTTTTTTCTTCAATATTCTTAATTTTTGAAGAAAAAAAATACTCCCAATCATTAAGAAAATATGAAATTAATTTTCAAATATATACATAAAAAATAGTACAGAAATCAGTGCTGTGATGACATCATAATAATGACTTACGACTCAGACCAACCGTCCGACAATCTCTTTTACGCAGACAATAAAATCTTTAAAATCCAATAACCAGAATAAGATATTAACTTGGTATTTTCACCAATCTGTTTCTTTTATTGTCCTATTGGGAATATTCCTTTAACACTTACTCTGCATTGATAATGATTAGTCTGCGTGAAGCTTTTGAAAGGATTGGAATGCACACTTGGTTTTCGGTTAATATATCCATGGTTGACTGCAATTTCAAGGAAGTCAATGAATAGCACTGAAAACCTATGCTCGTTAATGGTGTATCATTCACAGTATCTCAAACAATCATTGAGAGACTTTCAGTCACTGAAAACTGAGAAAGTTGATTTATAATAGAATTTGATTATGGTGAAGATTCGAAAACTTTTGGTCCCAATTTGTTGCCCCATGCAGTGCACTTATAAAGAATTGTGATAGACATTTAATACTTAAAAAAAAATTGTTGATAAAATAAGCTTCAAGGCTGCCCTGTAATTAGTCTTCTTTCAATAACTGCTGCGTATATTCCACTATAACAGCCGTTTTTGACGTAATAAACGCCCGGGGCGCTTACAAAACTAGAATTGCACCACTTTTTAGGCCCAAAGTTTCTTCATAAACGCCCATGTTCGGGAAGCGTATAGTGTGCTATCGGACTGGATTGCGTTAACTGGAACCCCACAATAACCATCATAAAAACATCGCGTCAGACGCAAAATAAGCAAATGATATAACACAACTTATTTCAACTCTTCAAATTAATCAAGTGAATTATGTTATCAGTCAATTTATTTTATTGCCGCTCAGAGCAGGGGCACCTCCCTGCTGTTATCTAATATTCGCCTCCCCTACATAGACGCTCGTCGGCTTCGCATTGGCACTCGCACTTCGCTGGTTGGTGCATGGCCTGAGGCCTACACCGTATTAAGCGGCATTACACAGTCGGTCTTGGAGCAAGACTACCCTGTAAATAGGCATATAATACATTACACAATTTACAAATTGATGCCTAAAACCTTTTAAAATAATTGTTTTAAATAGTCAATGTTAAACCGATTTTTATTAAAATTGTTTGCTACTATGATGGATTTTAATATAATTGAAAAGCAATTTAGTTATTGTTGTTTCTACATGTCCTATGGGCCTACATTATAATGCTACTAATTTGGATTTATAAAAAATATCCCCCTCAATTAACAATTCATTAAAATCATCACAATTAAAGGGCACTAGACCGAAAGTAAGGGCGTGTTTTTAGGGGTTCCCAAAAAAAAATCGAATACTTATTTAGCACGCAACGGTGTTACAGGTTGTGTACCGCCCGCCGATAGCAAGACAGGATTAAATTAGCTCTCAACGAGACTAAAATGTCAAAAATAACTCTGAAAAGATAATACTATTTGCAAGTGTATAATTTCTTACTTGCTTGATCAACAGAATAGACGAATGACATATGAAATATACAAGAAAATATGATAAACCAATATTCTAACCCAATTTCAACGTCAGGTGTCGCTTAACATAACGTAACAAAATGACGGGCTAAGAAGGGTGAATCACCCCATAAAAAGCCCGAACTAACACCACCACCACCACCACCACAAAAAAGAGAAAAAAAAAGAACAAAGGACTATAAGTGTATACAAGACTTTTTGTCAACGCCTCTCGCTAATGTTTGACAGCAGAAGAGGTTGGAGTCATAGATTTGATAGTTGAAATTTCCCTATCGCTACTAATGGTTCAATCTTTGTTTGACAGCAAAGTAGGTGGAGTCAAAAATTTAATGGTTGAAATTTCCCTAACGCTACTAATGGTTCAATCTTTGTTGGCCTTAAAAATTCGCTCGTGAATTAATTAATTTATCTGCTTCTCTTGCGACTTCAAAGAGCTTTGGATAATAATAGTATAGACTGCCTCGCTATGTTAAATTTAGATTCAATCATTCTGTCAGCTTGAGCTACGTAAATCCCTCGTGGAACCAGAATAGCTAAAACTGGTGCCGTACCGCAGAAAATACTGAGGAAAATGTAAAACAATTTGTCTACCACAGGTTTCATATATTAAAGACACCATTATATTTTGTACGGTTTAAACGTTTTTGCTTTAGATAAAATAATATCATAAACATCTCTCAAACTAGTTCTGTGCTGACACAGAAATCCTAAATGGATATATAAATACGACTTCGCCTTCTTTAATAATCGGACACACCTCTAAAACAAAACCACGTACCCAACGTGCAACTCATTCACACCCATATTAATACATTCTTCAATACGCATAATCAATTCCTAATTTCAATTGCATAAAATTCTGGTTATAAACTTGTACTTGTGTTTTAACTTAATTCGTTTCCTACCGAGAACTTACTTGCTTCTCGGGATAAACCTAACTCATTCCCAAGCCTAACTCATTCCCAAACCTAACTCATTCCCAAGCCTAACTCATTCCCAAACCTAACTCATTCCCAAACCTAACTCATTCCCAAGCCTAACTCATTCCCAAACCTAACTCATTCCCAAACCTAACTCATTCCCAAACCTAACTCATTCCCAAACCTAACTCATTCCCAAACCTAACTCATTCCCAAACCTAACTCATTCCCAAACCTAACTCATTCCCAAACCTAACTCATTCCCAAACCTAACTCATTCCCAAACCTAACTCATTCCCAAACCTAACTCATTCCCAAACCTAACTCAAATTCCAAAACCTAACTCATTCCCAAACCTAACTCATTCCCAAACCTAACTCATTCCCAAACCTAACTCATTCCCAAACCTAACTCATTCCCAAACCTAACTCATTCCCAAACCTAACTCATTCCCAAACCTAACTCATTCCCAAACCTAACTCATTCCCAAACCTAACTCATTCCCAAACCTAACTCATTCCCAAACCTAACTCATTCCCAAACCTCTGTAATTTCTGAAGTCTTGACAATATCTTATCCGAAAAACTCGTCCCTACAATCACAAAACCACACCACCAATCATATACTTGAAATTCACAATGCATATATTATAAAATTAGAATACTAATTCGTGACGTCATAACTTAAAATTCAGGAGAGTAGCTCACAAACCACTACAAAACGCTCTTACTTTACCATTGGACCAGACATTCATGGCGTCGCCCGTTATACTCGAATTTTGTCCCCACCTAAAATAAAAAATGGTGACCTAAAATATAATCATGCATTCTAGATATACCTATACTCTCAAGTTTCCGATATATGACAGATCAACAATTTACCTCCTACATGACGTCATTATCTCTAACCATCTTTCTAGCATTAATTACCCGTCTTATCATGCAAAAGTTACTCACGAAATAATAAAAACATGATGTTTTTATGCTGTTCCTGGGCGTTGAACCTTAGGTGCCACCTCGACTTTCAACGTCGAAAAATTACTCTCGTGGAGTTATACGTCCTCAACGACGAAATTATTAAATACTCAAAAGTTACTCATTTTCAGTTCTTAACGAAAGAAACGGCACACTTAATGTCCTCAGTGACATTATATCAATGTGCCCTCGATGACACGGATTGGTTGGCAAACCTCGGCACTACCTCACTACACACCCTTCTTGGTTGCGAGATGTTGGGCAACTGCCTAACCTGACTGACTGAATAATTTTTGTTGAGTATGCCCTACAACCCGACAAAGCCCTTTCGTAACAAATATTTTGCTTACCGGAACGAAGGTATGTATACTATACTGAATTGGGCGCTACAAACTTTTATCCTATCACGGACTAAGTTAATTTTGTACCCCACTTGTGACAAACGGTGTGGTAGCTTTCTAGTTCATATGATTATTCAAAGGGACCTTTGCCCTCATGTCGTCTGTGGGCTATAGAGGCATGAACTTTATCGATCTGTTGGGGGATAATATATCTGTGAAATTCGCAAAAACGAGCGCCATGACTTTTCGGTCTAGCGCTCCTTTAATATCTCCATCTATTTGGCTTCATAGCAAAGATAATTGTAGATTATCTTGAAATCCCCAGGCAGTCTGTCGGCCATCTTGTAAACTCACATCTTAAACAAAAGGGTGCACTCAAGCAACAATAAGCACTCAGCAGTGGTTAACCTAATCTGGAATACAAAAGTAAATAATCCCAATGGGCATTATAGCGCACAAAAGGTGTACTTTTCTTTAATCATATATGATTGGTTCGGTGGGAGAAGATGAACGCCGCTTTCCCCGCCTATGAAACTCCAAAATATCACTAACGTTTAGCTTTTTCATAGAAAACATATATGCTAAAAGTGCTCTCTGCGTATTGGGAGCAACACATAATATAAAGCGATAAACATGACACAGCTTCATCAGTTCATAGAAAATAGGACAAATTTATTGAAAAAGACGATTTTTCAATTTTAAGGACTTGAAGATGAATATTTGCAATTTCATGGTTCTTACAGACTAACAGAAAAATATTGACTCAAATAATTATGAAAAGATAAAAAAGGTAAATTGTTTGCTTTGACCTCGCCAAAAGCTTTGTTTTCGAATAGTTGTGCAATGTTGGTCATTAAAAGGGGTCGGCGTCATGGTTTGCCTAACTAACTGGGTGAGCATTCCGGTGTCGGGGGAGTGGGGCTAATTCAATGTATATTCAAGTGATATCATAGTCATGCAAAAATGGACTCAACTTCCTTATTGACTGCCGGCGGGCCGGAAAATAACCCCCGAAAAGCCATGTAGCCTCAGAACACCCCGCTTTCTTCCTACGTATTAATCGCAAAAATCAGGACTGTTACAGTCACTTGCAGGTCAGGGGACCGAAAATGTTCTCCACAAGTTCATCTCCCTCAACCTGATTTAAGTATAATCATTCAATCCTATTTATAATGTACATGTAGGTCTATATTCGCTAATTTTGTTTATGTTTTATTACTTGAGAGAAATAATCATAATTTTGGAAATTTTATAAGTATTACTTTTTAAAGTTTTTTTCAAGTTTAGAAAGCTTTTTTTAATAATTCTAATCAGGGACCTGCTATTTCTAAATAGCAGATCCCTGTTCTAATTACACTTCAAATATCAAATCAAGTACTTAGCATATATAAAATATAAATTAAAAGTACCCACGCATTTCTTAAAAGTGAAAGAAAAACAAATCAGTATATAGGCGTATACGTTCTACACATCAGCCCGAGCTTCCGATCAAATTCATTGTCAACAAACACTTTTTGTTATCGAGCTTTAAAATAGGCGTGGCTTCTATTGTCAATCTTGGATCCTAATATCCTTGAGCGTTACGAGCAAGCTCATGAACTTGGCCGCATGTGGCATGGATTTGAACACAATGAATTTTCATCAATGGTCAGTCGGCGTATGTGTGTGTGACTGATGTGAATTTCTTTGTTGTAAATCAAATTCGTTATCTTGAACTAAACCTGTACAGATGTAATATTGATGTGTGTTTAAATCCTCAGTATGGAACAAACAAGTGCAAGCCAAATTTCAAGACAAAATACTACATCAGGAATAATGAGACTGGTAAGTTAAGTATTTATTTTGTTTTAAAGATAAAATACATGTTTATGTCCTTCATGCAAATTATAAAATAATTAACTATTTTTTCTCACGTTCATTCTTAGATGTTAACTTATATAACGCACGGAAGTTTCATGCAATAAAGATCTTTCAATCTAATTCTATTTGTGCATGCATATATCCATTCTCTGAATTTTATTGATTTACATCGAATCGATCACTTAACTTTCTTGTTATTTTTTATTGATCATGCATGGGGCGTGTGGGCACAATAATTAGTATGACCGTGATCATGTATTTGCTGGACCATGTACAGATGTACATGCATGCCAACCATATGCATGAACCCATCAAATCGTCCCTGCATCTCAAACAGAGGCGTCGTCACATAGGCTATCTATAATTTTTCCATTGGGTGTTTGTGGGGAGGGTTAATAAATAACAAAAAACAAACAGTAGACGTAGTTGAGCGACAACTATTATTGATCATGCATGGGGCGTGTGGGCACAATAAATAGTATGACCGTGATTATGTATTTGCTGGACCATGTACAGATGTACATGCATGCCAACCATATGCATGAACTCATCAAATCGTCCCTGCATCTCAAACAGAGGCGTCGTCACATAGGCTATCTATAATTTTCCATTGGGTGTTTGTGGGAGGGGGTAAGCGGGGGGTGGGGGGGGGGGGTAATAAATAAAAATAAATTAAAAAAACAGTCGACGTAGTTGAGCGCCAAGTAACTGAATCACGCTAGTTTCCGTCCTGAAAATTGGTGTTTTCCGCCACTAGCCCTAAGGGGCGGAAAACATTGTTTAGGGGCGGAAAACACTGTTTTTATTTTTAGGTGCGGAAAACACCGTTTTTTTTAAACTATTATTAGTAAAGAAAGTGGAATCGTGCCTGACAGATTGAGGGAGTTACAAGTATTTTATAAAAAATAAAAAACGTAGAATTCTGAGTAGAAAGGTAACCATTCTTTGGGAATATTTTTAGGAATACCGGTAGCATTGCAACTTCGGTTAAATGAGTTATGCCAATCATTGATGATCAAACTTATTCAGTTATTGACATATTGATTTCCTTAAGTTTAGTTGATACTTATTCAAATGGGTATCAATTCTGAGTAAAACAGTCTTTAAATTTTGAAATAACAAAATTGGGGTTGAAAATCACAAAAGAAAATAACCAGATAATCCACAATTTAAAAAAAAAAAAAAAATCTTTTAAACCTAAACTTGAATGAAACTAATTAGATACACCCTTATAATGTTACAAACATGCTACAACGACCAGAATTTTATGAGTAAGTATAGAATATCCCGCCACTCGGCAAGTATACCCCACCACTCGGCAAGTATACCCCGCCACTCGGCAAGTATACCCCGCCACTCGGCAGGTATACCCTACCACTCGGCAGGTATACCCCACCACTCGGAAAGTATACCCCGCCACTCGGAAAGTATACCCCGCCACTCGGCAAGTATACCCCGCCGCTCGGCAGGTATACTCCACCACTTGGGATTAGTATACCTTTTTTTTTTGTTTTTGGAAACGCCGTCGACCATGTCAACTCTATATGTTTGATGGGGTTATGCAGAGCAAAGAGTTTCCACCTCTTTGCGTGTAGAGTGAAGTAAATAGGCCTACACGTTAGAAATTGGAGTATGTAAGGTATGTATGTATGTCAGTATGTTGGGGTTTATCTTTTAACTTGGGAGACGCCGTCGTCGTCGCCGTGACTTGTTTTCTTGAGTGTATATGTTTTCATCTTGGAGACGCCGTCGCCGTGAAGTGTAATTTTAAGTGGAGGAAATAAAGCGCATCACAACATAGCACACAAACTGTGAGAAAGAAAAATTAAACAGGAAGTTTACGTAGGTAAAAGAGTATTAGGTAAACCGCGGAGACGGCGTCTCTGGAGACTCCATGATATTTATATGTGGTAGGGTATTCTAATTTTACACCGCCTTTAGTCTCAAAAGTTTATCTCATTTAAAACCATACAACAGATATAATCCCAAAACCAACAATTCAGCCTTTAATTTTTTTTTTTTTAGTGCTGTGACATAATCCAACAATAAAGTTTTTAGGAGCCCGGTGTTTTCCGCCCCTTAAAACGGTGTTTTCCGCTCCTTAAAACGGTGTTTTCCGCCCCTTAAAACGGTGTTTTCCGCTCCTTCAATTTCATTTATTTATTCATTTATGTTTATTTATTTATTTATTTTTATGTGGACCTGACTTTCTTTCAGCTTGGGTAAAAATTGTCTCAATTTAAACATTTTTCAAATAACTGTATGGCCTCCATAACCTAACAATAACTTTACATATCATTTTAAGAACAGGTAAAATCTAAAGGATTAGTTCAGATGTTTATCTTAAATGAAAGAGGACTTTTAAAGAAACAAAATGGTGAAGAAAGCATTTAGAAATCTTATTCCATTAGGGCATGTACAATAAAGAGATATTTAAGTTTAAAGTTTGGTATCATATCTGTAGAAACAACTGAAATCAGACTAGTCGTGATGTCATAGCCTCAGATTCCTCAACAAAAGTCTTTATGTATTCTATCATATTTTGTGGCTTGAATACCATGAGATATGTCAAAAAAGTAGTGAAACTGAATCTAGGAAGAATATTTATAATAAATCACCTGATGAAAGTTTGAGGAAAAATGATTTAAATAGTGACAAAATTAAATATACAATCTTTAAAATACATAAGGGTTTTGAGGAATCTGAGGCTGTGACATTACAACTAGTCTGATTTCAGTCGTTTCTACACAAATGATACCAAACTTTAAAGTTGCAAATCTCCATAACGGAATAAGATTTTATGTTTTTTTTTAATGTTTTTTTTACCATTTTGTTTCTTTTGAAGTCCTCTCTCATATAAGACAAACTTGTTTGACCACTGAACTAATCCTTTAAATGATCTGTTGGAACTCTCTGGAAGACACACATTTGAGACACCGCCAACAAAATCCCGTAGCTTTCCGCCCTGAAAACACGTGCTTTCGGCCCCTACAAACGGTATTTTCCGCCCCCTGTGAACCAGGTGCGGAAAGCACCGTTTTTCTAACTATCTGACTGTAGAGTATATAGGGATATTTTATAAGCACATCAAAGAATCATGGGTCCAATTAAATTGGAATAAGTGAGTCTAGCTGTAGATTAAATTGTATTTGAATGAGTTCATTACATTGCGTAATCAAGGAATCTAACAATACAGCTATTGTCTTTTTTATGTTATACCGACTTAATCCAACAATTCATTCCGTAATTTATTTTTGCAGTTCCTCAAATAATGAAAGGGCAAGTTTTTAAAAGGTCTTCCCCACCAAACTCCCTTTACAATCATTAACTCAACAGCTCAAAAAATATCTGGTACTCTCTTAATCTGATGGATTAATTACCCCGTGCTCATGCTATTTATTGCTTTAAACGCTCTTGAAATTCTTATACCGCATTTTTCTGTCGTGGCCCTCAGGCGCGACAGGACTAGTATTGTAAACTCCATGTTCAAAATTCGCCATATTTTGCTTTACATTTATATCTTAAATTTTATTAAATGAAAAAAATATGGACTTCAAATTATCTGTCGTGGCCCTCAGCGCGACAGGACTAATAATGTAAACTCCATGCTCAAAATCCGCCATCTTTTAATTTAGAATTAAACCTTAAAATTTTATTTAATGAAGAGAATATGGACTTCAAATTAAGTGCTATTCATTGAAGGTTGTATTTTAATGATTACTATGCTTACAATCAATTTCAGCAATGCTAATTCAGAAATTTATGGCGTTGTTTTTATTCGCAAAAGTTATGTAAATTGGCAACGTTGAGAAATGTAGACGAAAACTTACGTTGCCAATCCGATATTTTAATAGCCAGGTTAAAAATGTGATATGAAGAATGGTATTATTTAGATAATTTTACTGTTCCAGAAACATAATATAAATTATTTATTACACCAAAATATTTTTTGAAGAATCATAAAGAGATAATGAAGTAGAATGATATTATTTGAAATTTGAAATGAACGAGGCTAGTCTCACCAAATGTAGTGAGATAAACATCTCACTAGGTAGGTACTTTATGCTAGGCTATACTTGCAGTACTTGTATAGCAGCCATGTAGTGGCTATAGGTATACTAACTATACGGTCAGAATGTTGACTACACCGGATGCGGTTCTGAAATTTCAAGAGCTAAGTTAAGATCATTGTTACTGTTAGCGTCCATCACTTATCTTGCAACCTGTCAAATTCAGATTGGGAAGAATTTATTTCAGGAAAACCAAGTTGCAGATCGTATCTATTCTATTTTATAATAAATAGATAAAAACCAACATCACTTTGTTCTCTTTCTTTAAGAGGCGTATCCAGGCGCGTAGCCAGAATTCTTGTCGGATACATTAATTTTTTTCAGTTCAGCAACTTTACAATGTTAAGCAAACTTCAAGCACCAGTTACTGAATAATTTTCCAGTGTTGCATGTATGCATTAAATAAACTGAAATGAACTTTTCCAGTTTATATATTTAATCTGCATTTTCTGAAATCTTTTTTGTTTTTGTTTTTGTGCGACAGGAATTGTGAAGCATACACAACAATGTTAAAAGTCTCACTCATTATATCAATAGGCCACCAGTTGGTAACGAGGAGCAAAAGTAACCCTTTCCAACACTTGCTAAATGTAAATACATATGATATGCTGTATCATCTTGCAGTTTCAAATGCAGACACCTACCATGTTAAAAACGTATAAATTGAACAACTACAGTATCAAGCTGCAATGCATCATGCAAGTTCAGCAATATTTCCAGCATGTCTAAAAAAAATAATTCTCCTACAAATGTCTCTTTTCAGACTGGCAGAAAAAGAAAGCATATAAGAATTTTTTTAAATGCTAATTTGTTTTCAAACTTTCAAAGAAACTTGAAAAGAAGGCTCCTCAGCCAAATTCATTAGAACTGAACATAGATTTGAAAGCTCTTTGTGCATTAAAAGCTAGCTCCTTTGTCAGAATTGATGCAGTATAATAAAATATATAAAAAAATAAAAAAAAACCCTTTTTTTTCCCCAACAGGAAGTTGAACAATACCCACTGTAGTTAAGGGAGTTTTCATTATCAGCAAACAGTATTTAAAGATTGATTTTAAGGAGTCCTATTACTAATAGAGTTCCAAAAAACAAAACAAAAAATTATAAGGAAGAATTTATTGAATTACTTGTAATTGCCTGCAAATATTTTAATTACATTAATTCTTTAGTTTAATTACAATTACAGCTGCCCAAAAATTGTCAATTACAATTACAGCTGCCCAGAAATTGTCAATTACAATTACAGCATAATTGTAATTAATTATAAATTACACAATTACGATTGACCCCAACCCTACCTATAGTAAAGAAACCCAAAATGTAGTATTGTAAAATGGCAATGGAATTGATAAAACTGTGTTTGCAATTGAGCCTTTATTCTGTACTTAGAAAATGGAAGTTCAACAATTTCTTTGTTTATTAGGCCCATGGCCAGGAAATTTGAAAAATCCGAAAAATTATTATAGGGACCATGCGTGCATATGGCCCCGATATTGCAAATTCACATCCCAAAAAATATTTTGGTGTAATAGATATTTTCTATTTCATTTCTGAAACAGTTAAAATATCTAAACGATACCATTCTTCATATCACGTTTTGGACCTGGCTATTAAAACATGGATTGGCACAGGAACTTATCATCTGCATTTCTCAACGTTGCCAATTTACATGATTTTTGCGAATAAAAACAACGCCAAAATGTTTTCAATTAGCATTGATGAGATTGATTGTATCGTCGTAACCATTAATTTGAAGTCCATATTCTCTTCATTGAATGAAATTTAAAAGTAATTCTCATTTAAAAGATAGCGGATTTGGAGCATGGAGTTTACACTACTAGACCTGTCGGGCCCTGAGGGCCACGACAGAAAAAAGTGTTTAGCCCAATATATGAAACAAGTAGTATTTAGGGTTAGGAGAAGGGGAGCTGTGAGAGAAGTGGGGTATCCAAACTCAGGGGTGAAGCCTGTGGTGTAGCTACAGGAGAACCCCCCCCACACACACACACACACTTTTTCGAGGATATTTTCAAAAATTGGACTAAACTTTGCTTTTTATTTCTTTTTTGCTTTAAAAAACAAAATTTCTTTAAGAAGTGGGATAAATCTGAACACTTCATGGGAGAGGGGGGTAGAGGACCTTCTCGGACACCCTCGCTTTTCATATGGGGATCAGGGGCGAAGCTCCGGAAGCTCTCAGAATTGAGCATTTACTAGTCATTTCTGATCATATTTATCAGGCTTTATGTAAGGAAATTTCAATATAGGTCTCTAGTCTGTATATATATATATATATATATATATATATATATATATATATATATATATATATATATATATATATATATATATATATATATATATATATATATATATATATATATATATATATATATATATATATATATATATATATATATATATATATATATATATATATATATATATATATATACAGGTATATTCTGTAGCCTATATGCTAAATTTGTGGGCTGGGCCATGTGGGGGCCAGGGGCGAAACCCCGGAAGCTGTCAGAAATTTAGTATTTACTGAAGTCATTTCTAATCATATGTATCATGCTTTATGTGAGGAAATTTCATTATAGCTCTCTGGTCTGGTGTATTCTGTAGCCTATATGCTAAATTTATATTGTATAGGCTATGGCCAACATTTACGCATGGCACTTACTCTATACGAAAAGTTAGGGCGCAACAGTCTAAAAACTCTGAAATATTCAGCAAAGGTTTTTGACACATGGAGAGCAACACCATGTACTAAAGTTTTATACACAAAAACATTCATGACTTAGAGGTAAAAAAAACCTGCTGATATTTAAAATGGGGACTAAAAGAGAGCACTGATTTAAAAATAAAAATGAAAAATATTTCCAAATTGCCACGCTCTGTCGGTTATTATATCAAACTTATTTAATATATTTACATTGGAAACACAAATGTAAAGCGCCGCGATTGATCTTTTACAAACAAAGACTCTTATGTCTTTACTATCAATTTTCACCTTTTATGACCGGCTTCATTTAAAAAAATTACCGACTCCGTAAAGAAACTAGTCCTTTCTGATCTGTTGATGTTTAGTTAGTGCATGTATATACCTTCTTTGAACTATTCAAGTTGGACAAATTATTATACAGTGAAGAAAAATTATGTAAAATCTTTATAATGGATTTTCACCTTTTACTGTTTTATGATCGGTTTCATTTCAAAATTACCCAAACAGGAGTACCGTTGTTTCCGCTTTGTTGATGTTCAATGTATTACCGTCCATGAATTAAGAAAAAAATCTTTTATCAGTTTATGATCATTTTTTTGACCTTTCATAAAAGGTAAAAACTGATAAAAGATTACATTTCAAAATATCCAAAATGGAAATACCTAAATACAGTAGGCCTACGTGTGCTTGTTAACATGTAGTGATTAGTTCAGTGGTCAAGTAAGTTTATCTTATCAGGGAGCTGCCATTTGAGCACCTTAGTATGAAAAAGGAACTCAAAAGAAACAAAATGCTGAAAAAACTACTTTAGCATCTTGAAGTTCTGTCTTGCCTGTATACATTTGTAGTACAGTAAGTCCATAGGTTGGCGGTCTAATGTATTTTGAAGAACACTTAAAAAAAAAAAAATACTATTTGAATTATTTTTTCCTCAAGCTTTCTTCAGATGGTAAATTATAAATACCCTTACTAGATTGTGTTTTACTACTTTGCTGACATGGTTTTTAAGCCACAAAATAAATATTATAGAATACGTTAAGAATTTGTGGAATCGTAAGTTGTGATGTTAGTCTGACTTCAGTCGTTTACACACAATAATGATCAGAACTTTAAACTTAAAGAGGGAGGCTCGTCTCAGTAAAATACGGTAAAAATGGGGGATACTTTATTTTGACGTCACTTCTGGTTGTGGAGGCAAGATCCGATCCTCTGTCTGTTTGTACCACACAGTACAGCCAGACACTAGCATGTACGTTGTGTGTGCAGGATTACATACACAGCGCATCACGTTACTGTGACGAGAAACTTATTTGTTTTTTTCAATGCTTTTTTGTCAGAAAGCAGAAGTGAAATTTTAGTATTATAATACTACAATGATAGTCGCCAAATGAAAATTACTGAGAAAAAGAAAGAAGAGGATTAAAGCAAAAAGTCGAAATAAACGATTCTACCGGGGCTCGAACTCACGGCATGATTTGAAAAAAAAAAACGTTAGCATCTGGGCTATCTATCGCACGTGGTGACCTTAAGACCTTCTAAATAACTATATACCTTGCGATACCAGACAACGAATCGCGCAGCACAATTTCAACCAATCAAAAAAAATGAAAGGAATTCTAATTATTGTGCACATATGACGATATCGGCTCTTTTAAATATCCCACGGAATATTCAAGATGCTTGAATGCTTTCTTCACCATTGTCTTTCTTTGAATTTCTCTTTCATATAAGATGAACTTGATTGTCGGCTGAACTAATTCTTTGAAGGTATATGGACGTGTAGATGCATTAAAATCTATTAGAATTTAAACCATGCATCTAATCAGATAATAGCAAACATTTTCATCAAAATCGGTTAAACCATGGAGATACTATTGGGGATCTCCATGGTTAAACATTGACCACTGCAGTGTTTCTTTATCTCAGGCATCAATTTGCATTTTTATGCAAATTTGGTGATGTATTACACGGCTACAATCATAGTTTCTTTTGTTGATCCTATTTTTGATTGTCTGTCATAATTCTTCGAAGTGCCATGTGCAGTAAAATCTGATCAACAGTTTTTGAGTCTTTGCCATGCCCCCAAAACGATGCTAGCAGAAATAGACTTTCCCATCATTTTTAGTGCCTAAGATATACAGATATAGGAAAGGAATTTGAAGAATTACATAAAGATTTTGATCCGTCAGTCAAACCCCTAGCTTTGCTGTTTCACAGGGGGAAGCCCACCCTGCCCCTGGGATCCGCCCTTCCCCCTGTGGTACGCTCTGCCCTTGGGAAACCGCCCTGCCCTCATGAGAAAAAAAATCTGTTTTTTTTTTTTTAACTTAATAATCTTAATTAGCCTCATAAATGAAATACCTTATATGGATACAGAACACAGAATGGCTTCATTCTGAGATGTATGATTATAGCTAAAACCCCAGAGCTTCTTCAACAGGGGATTAAGCCTTAAAGGAGCTCCTGAACTCCACGCCGAAAAAACGCAGCGCTCCTCCTAACCCCTTTAGTCACACCACTTTTAAACCTATGTATGTATGTCATGTTTTACCCTTTACAGCCGGATATGCGTCACTTTGGTATGAAATTCCAGGATCAATGTACCACGACCAAATTTATAAATGATTTTTGCAAAAAGCATTTTCTGATATAATGCCATTTTCTGAAATATAATTACCCATGTTGACTCAGTTAATAGCTCCATAGTTTACTCAACCTGTGTTGGCTTTCCCCGTATTATCGTCTGATCGTTTTCGATGTTTTAATAATGCTGCCGTTACGCATGACTTCGCTTCTCACAAACCAAAATCAATAGCTGATTCTAGAGTGAGATAATTATCTGATCAGGGAGTAAGAAAATTCCAACTCCCTGATTTGATATACCTCCGTTAACAAAGTTGGACAGACCATGGAGCTATAAACTTAGAAGTTTATAGCTCCATGGTCAGACTGACAGAGATTATGTTTTCGCCTATGTTTGTTTGTTTGTATGTCTGTCATCAAGATATCTCAAGAACTGATAATTGGATTTGGAATTTTTAAAAATTGGTGTGTGTGGTTTTGTGACTGCTTACAGAAAAAGTGATTAAAAATTGAGACATTGGGACAGAGGAAGGGTGCAAATGGGGGATGGGACATGTTTTTGCCTCTGTTTGTTTGTCTTATCAAGAAATGATGATTGGATTTGGATTAAATTTGGTGTGTGGTTTTGTTACTGCTTATGGAAGGAGTGATTAAAATTTGAGACACATAGAATAGGGGAAGACTGCAAATGGAGGGGTGTGGACATTTTCAGGTGAGTTTGTCTGTCATCAAGATATCTCAACAACTGGTCATTGGATTTTGATTAAATTTGGTAAAGTGGTTTTGTTACTTGTTCAGGAAGAAGTAAAATAAAATTTGGGACTAACCGTGGGCGATGTCATATTGTAGAGTAAGATAAATGCAAAACAAATTCAGATATTTTTACGATTAGGGTCAAAGGTCAAATATGCAATTTGGGGGGTATTATATGTTTCCAAGGTTTTGGGGTACAAAGGTCACAGGTCAAATGAAACAAGTTTTTGGTGATGGTTGTATTTTTCAAAGAAATTATTTGGTATCTTTACAAATTGCATACGCAGGTAGGTAGAGTTTAACATTCCAAAAAAATTTAAAAAAATTGTGGAGGTCATGGGTCAAACGTCAAATAAGTGCTTTTTATGCAAAATTTTGCGCCATTTTAAACTCAAAAAGTACAAGACCAATACCAACCCTATGTTGTACTATGATACGTTGGTACATGAATTTGTCCCCCGTAGACTCTAGGGTCAAAAGGTCAAAGAGCTATTGACCACTTTTCACCCTAGCTTTGCTGTTTCACAGGGGCGGGCCGCCCGCCCCTCCGTGGGCCCGCCCTGCCCCCTGGGGTCCGCCCTGCCCTTTCATTCGGGGTCCGCCCTGCCCTTTCATTCGGGGTCCGCCCTGCCCTTCATGAGAAAAAAATTGTAATATATATATTTTTTTAGATTTTTTTTTTTTAACTTAATAATCTTACTTAACATAGTAAGCAATTGTCCTGTTTGGCTCATGAATGGTCCTTATCAGTCAGAATAGTTTCATTCTGAGGTATGATTATAGCTAAAATCCCAGAGCTTCTTCACCATGGGATTGAGCCTTAAGAGGGCCCCTGGACTTCACGCCGAAAAGACGCAGCGCTTCGCACGCGCATTAATGTGCCTCTTAACAAGTCTAGAACCCTGCCCTTTTAAATCAAGCTAGGGTCTGATTTCCCCCTATAATTATGGAATGGTAAGTGTGACCATGAGCTATTTAACTGCTCCATGATATGACGTGAGAATGAATGGTGTCATACAGTAGGGTACGATAAATGTGAACAATTTCAGTTGTTTCAGTGATTGGGGTCAGAGATCAGAGGTCAAATATGTGATTATAGGGGTAATTATGTACTAATTCGTACATTTTTGTGCCAAAAGTCACAGAGCTATAGTGACACTTAGTTATTTCCCCCACTATGCTGTATGCTCAAGGTGATGCGATCATCAAGTCCATGAATTGCTTTCTTGCTACAAATTTGTTCATCCGAAAAAAAGTATAATTAGAAGCAAAATAACAACAATACAATTTTAGTACTATTCGTTCAAGCTTGGGATTGTCTATGATTTTGTTTCCCAGTGTGCAAACACAAATTTACATGGCAGTATAATTTCAAATTCATGAACGTGCCTGGTATATAAAGAATGCGTGGATGTATTCATCCGAGATTCGTAGTTTGAGCTCACAAATATTTTACCGAGGGCAAGGAAACTATTTTGTTTCATTAACAAAATTGATCAGAAGGCCTTGCATATGATCACTCTAATATGTGTTTCGTATTTCTAGGTGAGAATTAAAGAGAAAGAGAACTACTGATGATTTTCAAAGGTTGACGTCCGGGTCGCGCTTTTTTATTTTTGCAGACCAGAATTGCTATTACAGATTTTTTCAGCCAATCATATACAAGAATGACAATGACGTAATTAAATATGAATATTCATATACAACATCAGTCCTATAACATAGGACTGTATACTATAGCCTGTGTAGTATGTAATGTATGCATGGAGTACATAGTGGTGATAGTGGGTGAGATGTTATGTCATTATTAGGCCTAGGCTAATGCTATTATGCCTACGTTGACTTATTTTACTTGTTACTTGTTGGTTTTATGGAACTTCTTATTCTAAATTTATGCTTAGTTCAAATAAAATCATAGTGTGGCATAAAGTACGGCAGAGTCGTAGTCGAAATTCTAAGCACCTTTTTTAAAACTCACTACGAAGACGCACTCCGTCCAAAAAGGAAAATCAAGACTTTTTAGATATTTGAATAATGTGTCTTTATACATGTATAATTAACTGTATTCACAAGTTCATCACGCATATGTTGTTTCATATATTCTTGAAATTATATAGGCTCTACAACTTTTGAAACTAGATATTAAATTTCAAAAAAGAGTTGAATCAAAGAAGAAATTTAAGTCACTACGATTACGCACTCCGTTCAAAAAGGAAAATCGGGACTTAGAGAAAAATGTTCAAAAAGGCTAAAACTCACCTACAATTTAAACAAAAGTCTATTTGGGCATGGACTCGTACTAGGCCTATGCATACCTACAATTAGTGCGAAGTATCTCACGCATATACAGCAGCTTGAAAATCTACGTATACAACGTGAGAACTATCGCTATACAACTTTGATTTTTTGAAGCGATTATTCGCAGGGCAGCCCTGCAAATATCCACACAGTATCTCAAGCCAAAATGTGAATAAGGTTAGGGTTGGGGTTAGGTTTTAGGTTAGGGCATATGTTATCACTGCCCTGCGAATAAGCCCCACCTTGATTTTTACACACTAACCAAAAACCGTACCTACAAGAAGTGTCAAGGGAAAGTGTTAATGCAAGGGAAAGTCGCTTAACTACTACTATATAAATTGTCTTGATTTTCATAAAAGGAGCGAGTGTTAGAACTTTACTCAGAACACCACTTACCGAGATATTTTTTAAGTACTTCCTCGATATTCAAAGAAGGATTCGCTTCGTAGCACATTTTGAATTGTGCCATATCTGTAGTGTCAGGTTTTTTCCATTGTTTTTCGGCAAAGTAATGTTATTCACTCGCGGTCATGGAATTACAAAGTCCTAAATTATTTGTCAGACTATATGTTATAAGTTGCACATGAATATTCATATTTAATTACGTCATCGTCATTCTTGTATATGATTGGCTGAAAAAAATCTGTAACGGCAATTCTGAACTGCAGAAAAAAAAGCGCGTCCGGGTCCTATATATTTATGTGTAATGCCAACAAATGTTTTCGAACTGACCTCGAGGTCACTGAAAGTGTGAAATCGCGTATTGGTTGCTACTAAAATCATCAAAAGCGTGGGGCTTTCGACATCCTGAATTTGACATGAGTTTAAGCAACTTTCTTTATCAAATTCATGAGAAACGCAGGGCTACGTCGATAGATTTGCCACAAAATTTAAGTAATTTTCTGCTATCATAATCACAAGAAGAAAACAAAAATAGGGCTTCCTGGCGGGGCTTCTCCCCCTGCACCCCTACCAGGGCTTCTCCTCTGGAATTGACACGATTGAAAGCAATTTTTGCTGCCAAAATCGTCACAAACTCGTGGCTTTCGACGCCCTGGAAATGACATGAATTAAAGCAATTTTCCGTTATCAAAATCATGAGAAACGCAGGACTTTCGAGGGCTGCGCCCTTGACCTCTAACAGGGCTTCAAGCTTGGAGTTGAAAAAATATTAAGCAGTTTTCTCCTCTCAAAATGTCGAGAAATGCAGAGCTTCCAGCCTTCCAGCGGCATCGTCCCTTTAGATTTGACACGATTTTAGGAAATTTTCTGAGAAACGCTAGCTAAGTCCCTGGATTTGACACAATAAGCAATATTCTGCAATCAAAATCACGTGAAACGCTTAAAATATCATAAAATGGGACATAATATAGAAAGAGATATAGTTTCCCCGGGAAGCCAAAATCGTTTTATGGACACCGTGTGTGCACGTCCGCCGATATGATATGATATATATATATATATATATATATATATATATATATATATATATATATATATATATATATATATATATATATATATATATATATATATATATATATATATATATATATATATATATATATATATATATATATATATATATATATATATATATATATATATATATATATATATATATATATATATATATATATATATATATATATATATATATATATATATATATATATATATATATATATATATATATATATATATATATATATATATATATATATATATATATATATATATATATATATATATATGCCATGCATATTTTCAGTGTATAGCTGGATAAATACAATTTGAAAGAATTATATTATTGACACACATTCCCTCAGTTTTCTTTCCCATTATCTTTTTTGTGTACATTTGCACACAAACACACACACACACACACACACCCTCACACACACGCACACACAACATAACCACAGGTGCAAAAAACGGCAAAATCCATGAAAATATCGAAAAGGACATAAATAAATTGAATTAAAATGAAGACAATTTTTTTGTTCTTCAAAATGATATGAGGGACCCTCCAATGTTAGTTTGCACAGGGGCCTCGCGATTCTCTTGTCGGCCTTGTGTATCAGTGTGTACATAACATTATACATATCAGTATATCGATGACGTATATTTGTTGCTATAGGAACAGGCATTTAATGACAAAATCTCTCTATTTTTTCGACAGGTGTCATTGTTATTACCCGCTCAGATAAGAAATACAGGGTGTGCTACCTCAACTGCTTCTTCTGATGGCGCTGACGCCCTAAACGCCACACAACCCGAATCTGAATCAGCGTCAAAAACCGTCCATGTAAATATTTCAACAAACGATCTTCCACTGTGCAGGATTTGTCAGGAAGCCACAACTGGACGAGGTATGTCGAGACATTTTATCAACATAGGAATACATGCATCGTGAAATATATATACAGAGGGGGAACGGCATGCAGGGGGAAGGGACACAAATCGGGTTGAAGGGACAAGAATCGGGTTGAAGGGCAACAGTTATTTGCTTTGTACTTAATGATGAATAGGAAATATTATCAAAAGCAAGGACGTAGCCAGGTGGTGCACGTGTGAACACGTACCCCCCTCCCCCCTCCCCCCCCCCGTCCTAAGAAGAAATCACTGTTCTTTCAATTTTCGGGAAATTTCCTTCATGATTTTTTGGGTAAATTTCCTTCATTTTTAGACACTTTTTTCAATTTGTGAAAAGGTTTCTCAAATTTTCTATAAAATAAGTAAAGTTTTTGTAATTTTACTTAATTTTTCTTTTTGTTGACCTAAGTTTTCAATTTGATGCTAAGAATATCTTAATTTAACCTCCCAATCGGGACGAAATGTATTCAGCCGGGAATGTGAAATCTTCTCAGGAGGCAAACTGCCTCCTCCCCTGCTTCCTACGCCTCTGGTTACATCCAAAAATGGCGTGGTTAATGGAACCATTTGTAACGTTTAAAACATGTGTAATATATCATCAGGGCTGTCGTCCAAATGTGCACCCAACCCCCACATCGTCAGGTCTGACTACGTGCCTGCTCAAAATGAATGCCAGTGCGCATGATATACTGACCTATCTATCCAAGCATGTCATGGGTCAAATGACTCAAATACAAAACTTACTTAAAAAGTTTAGTTTTAGATATTTCAAAATTATACAGTCTGATAGTTAAAAGCATTACCGCCTGACTGAAAAACATACGCTTGGCTTGTATCAGAAACATCAACCCCTGTATGGTGTTTAGTGGAAAGGGGTCTAATACAGCCATTAAAGTTAATCAAAAAAACTGACTATCCCATGTAAGAATTCCCACGTCTACAGGTCTATACGGATTTATACGTGCTACCACTTCAGAATGTTCAGGTTTGTTTGCTAAAATAGGTTTGAACAGTCTGAAAAGGATCGTTATAATTTTTTGAATATATTTGTAACATTTTCGATTTGAAGTTTATATTAAATAGTACCAAAAACACTTTAAACAATTAAAATGTTTTCCATCATTTGTTGACCCTCGGCTTCTACAGATTTCTCAGGGGTCAAGGGTTGTCGTGATTTTTTTAAGCAGGGATAAGTATCATATCCTTGTTAGTACCTCAAGACGAGCTCAATTGCACAAAAGTAACAAAAAAATTCTCCTCTCTGCCATTTTACTTCATTTATTTGTTCACACTATTTCACAAGTATTACACAATTGACCATTACACTTTAAAACTGCCATGGTGTAGTATTTCAAACTTTTTTTCGTTGCTTAATAATTTTTATTCCGAGAAATCTTTGAAATGTATAAAGTAAATTTTGTATAAAAACCCGAAGAGCCTGAGGTTTAATGGGATCTGATTTTCCAATCAAATTTTTCATACATCTTCTTCTATCCTATAAAATCTGCCGTCAAATATACTTTTCACAAGCATCAAAATGTGAAAGGAAACAATGTCAACAATATTTGAAATCAACTTTCCGATGAAATTTTTTCCTATAGGTAAAGAAAAACTTGTGTCGCCGTGTGGTTGTAAGGGATCAACTCAACACATACATAAAAAGTGTCTTCAAAAATGGGCAACAACGAAAAATTCTGGAAAATGCGAACTTTGTTTACAACAGTACAACCGGCAATATATGATAGTTCCGTGGATTTCGGTAAGTTCAAAGAATGTATATTACTAATAGTAAACTAGAACATTAATGATGTAGTAACTCAACATATATTTTGGGGTATTTACAAGCCTGTTTTGTTGGTAATCCTCCTTCCCCCCACACACACATACACTTTTGACTTTACCCCCCCCCCCCGCCCTTCCTCCTTTCGGTAAGCAAATGCCGTCTATGGGTTTGAGAGTGGGGAGCCAGGACCAATGTTGACAATTACCCATCGGGAAAATAGGTAAAAGGCGTCTTTGGAAATTGCTGCTTACAAAATAATTGGCAGCATCCCCCTCCCACCGCGGCTCTCGGTGTTGGTGCCCCTGGTAACATGCTTTAACCGTGTCATATAAATACTAAATGAATGTGACAACCTGTATGTATTATGTAGTATTTGTGAGTGGGTGAAATACTATTTGTTTTGAGGTTTCAAGAATGACCGAGACTAAAAGGGCGCCTCCTGACCGGACCGCCCTCACCTTTTAAAAGGGTACCTCCTGCTCCCGTCCGCACAATTTTAAAGGGCACCTTTTGCCCCATTAATCTAGGGCCAGAGCATCACTGCAGAGGTCAAAATCTCTCATGACTCTAGTTGTTTGCGTATTGGAGCTTTAATATCGTGTGAATATATGAAAACTGTTTTTCAAGTAAGCCTAACGCAATATGATGCAAATTTTATTTACTATGTTTGCTTTTGAGTTAAATTGAAATCATACAGACAGCAAAACACTGTTGTAAAAAGTCAAGATAGATTTTACATCCTTGCAACAAGACATTATCTATCTACGGCATATTTTCCTGATATTGCTGATAAAATAGCCATTCTGAGCAAATAATTAATCATCGCAATTAACAAATCACATTTAATCAATACTAGCATCCAGCAAATACCCTTCCAAGTAGCAATCATTATAACAAAATACAACTAATTTTTTTTTTACAAATTTCTTTGAAGTCCTCTTTCATAGGATGGGCTTAATTACTCCACCCTTGAACCAATCCTTGAATATCACCCATCGTGACTAATGATTTTACGCATCAGTTATTAGTCTTTTATTGTCTCTGCGAAAACACTAAACTTCTTGTGAATAGGCATTACTTGTGCCAAGTCATGTGTGATGTAGAAGGATGTGGTTTTGAAAGAATGGCTATATTCACGCTATTGAGGATGACCAATTCAGGAAATTTATGAAAGCAGAGTTTCTTTCCATTGGAGATATTCGGTGGTATTTCCCGAGCCATTGTTATTATCTACACTAAATTCATTCGGATTGCGCCGAGCGAATTCCGAGTATTTAAGCATTGTTAGCGAATTTGAGAATGCAAAATTCGTTAAAACTACGCAAAAGTATGAACTGTTATTGCATCAACATACCGATCTATTTAAGGCAAACATAGCAACACAGCAAAATATACAAACTAGAACATCAATGATGTAGTAGCTCAACATATATTTTAGGGCATTTACAAGCTTGTTTTGCTGATACCCCCCCCTCCCCCCACACACACACTTTTCACTTTACCCCCATTTCCATTTCAGTGAGCAAATACTGCCTTTGGGTTTAAGATTGGGGCGCCAGGACCAATGTTGACAATTACCCATCGATCGGGCAAGGACCAATGTTAATATTTACCCATCGGACTTCTTTGGAAAATTGCTGCTTACAAAATAATTGGGAGAATCCCCCTACCACCGTAGACCTCGGTGTTGGTGCCCCTGGTAACATGTTTTAATTGTGTCAAATGAATACTAAATGTATGTGACAACCTGTATGTATTATGTAGTATTTGTGAGTGGGTGAATTACTTTTTGTTTTGAAGCTTCAAGAATGACCGAGACTAAAATGGCACCTCCTGACCGGTCCGCCCTCACCTTAAAAAAGGGCACCCCTGCTCCCGTCTGCACATTTTTCAAAATGGTACCTCTTCCTCCTTAGTATATGGCCAGGGAATCCCCCCCCCCCCCCACCCCACCTTTACTTGCCGGCGTGGTTCCAACATCGCTGCAGAGGTCAAAATCTCTACAGGCCCCAGAACTCTAATTGTTCCACTGCGTATTGGAGCTTTAAAGGAGACATACAGTCTGATACAATCATTATATCATATGATAGAAGATACAAATCTTAACCATGATGCAAATTGTATCAACAATGTTTGCTTTTGAGTGAAATTCGAAATCATACACAGACATACACTAAAATCAAAATACTGTTGTATTAAATCAAGATAGATTTTACATCCTTGCAACAAGACATTATTTATCTACGGCATATTTTCTTGATATTGCGCCATTCTGAGCAAATAATTAATTATTTAATTAATGAATCACAATTAATAAATAGTACCATCCAAATACCCTTCCAAGTGGCAATCATTATAACAAAATGTAACAATTTTTTTTTTTTAAGATTTCTTTTAAGTGATCTTTTGGACTTACTCCACCCTTGAACTAATCCTTTAAGATCACCCATCATGATCTAGTGATTTTATGCATCAGTTATCTCCACGCAAACAATAAACTTCCTGTGAATAGCCATTACTTGTGCCAAGTCATGTGTGATGTGGAAGGACTCAAGGTGGATTTTAAAAGAATGCCTATATTCAGGCTATTGAGGATAACCTATATAGAAAATTTATGAAATCAGAGTTTTCTTTCCACGGAGATATTCGGTGGTAATTCCCGAGCCAATGTTATTATCTACACTTAATTCATTCGGATTGCGCCGAGCGACTTCCGAGTATTTGAAGCATTGTTAGCGAATTTGGGAATGCAAAATTCGTTAAAACTACGCAACAGTATGAACTGTTATTGAATTAACATATCGATCTATTAAAGGCAAACATAGCAGCACAGCAAAATGTAAAATAAAAAAACCCGCTAAGGATATGATAAACGCTGCAAAAATCCGAACGCATCCGGGCGAGAATCTGGCTATTGAGTTAGTGATCGCTTAAGCTCAAGTCCCTTAAAGGGATCTTGAGCTAAAAACGCTTAGGATACAATAAACGTTGCAAAACTCCGAACGCATCCGGTCGAGAATCATAGAAGTAAAATGACGTCAACATAAACAATACGAGTGACAGAGACTTCGAAGGTCCGACTGGGAAAAACTTTTTCGTTAAAACAAGCTTAAAGGGTCTTCTAATTTTGTCTTTTTGAGCATTAAAAAAAGTTAAATGAACTACGTATAAGAATACTATAAAGCAAGAAATGTATATACTATGATAAGATAGCAAGTTAGGAGTGAATTTCGCCCTATCGACCATGGGCCTAAGTTTGGTAGCCTAATGTTCAACACACCTTCACCTTTATGTATGAAAAGTGTATTGACCCACTGTACACGCCACCGGTATGTCAAAAAGTGTATTGTGGGATAAGACAAATACTTATGACGTCATATAGGTTAGATTAGCTAGTTGATGACAGGATTACACCCATGTAAACTGCATACAACACGTTCATTGAGCAATTTATTTAGCCGAAAATTTGAAATATTGCATACTTTTAATCTAAATATAACATGCACCATGAGACGTTTTCAGTTCTCATGTATATTTTAGGGCAAAAAACAAAATTATGCCAAAATCACCGATTTCTCGTAATTTTAGATAGTTTTTCGAAATCTATGTGGCAAATATTATTTCATGGAACACATATTTTCATGAAAATTAGCCACTTTGAAAAGCATGTCAAGAGCTCTTTAAGTGGAGGAAATATTGAAACCAAACTTTTATCAAATTATGTTTGCTGCAATCATGGTACTGGCCTGACTTGTTTTGAAGATAATTCATTGGTGTAGATGCGAGGCAGGAAGCTGGGGAACTTTACCCCAGTCAAAAAGTGGGGGGTAAAGACTTGTACCTTAAGCCCCACTTAAAGATTGGAATCTTCTTGCCACATAACATTGTCTGATTAAACATGTACGTGCACAAACACCAAAGTGAAAGGGAAAAAAGTTTCTCATTATATCCCAAGTACAACATTACTTACATAGTTTTCAAAAAGACCATACAACTTGAGCAACTTTTTCCTAAAATTGTCTGACAGTCTGTAAGCAAAAATTGAAGAATAAAAGAAGCTTCGTTTTTGGTTTTGGACGTGGGGAACGAATGATTTTGAAACTCTCATAAAAATCCTTCGAACGTTGATGGTCAATTCAATGGTCAAGAATATTATCTCAGCGCCCAGCTGCCCCAAGCTACATGCCTGTTTATGAACAAAAACCGTGGGTTCAGTGGTGGGGCAAATGCAAGGGAGGGGTGGGAATTTACCTCCCAAAGGACCTTCCAGAATGAAGAGGAACAATATACAGATATGCCATGGCCCCTAACTGCCTAATCAAATTATAATTTGGAGAAAACTGTCTGAATGTGTTTTATTTTTTGAAACAGATTTTGAAATATATTTAGCTCAGCTAACTTTATAGTAAAATATTACTTATGCCCTTTCAATTGTTACTGTGCCCATGTGCAATTACCACAACCTCTCCCTTTCAGCCTATGAGTGTATGTCTAGCTTGTATAAAGAAGTATTAAATCAACAGCCGTAACCTGTTTTAATTCAAACGCATACAAAATTAAAGGTTATTGAATTTCATTCATGTGTCATTTATTTGATTCTTTCTTTGCATTTTCACATAATTATTCACAGGAATTAAAATGAAGACTGAAGCTAACACCTTTATGTTTATAAACCCTTCAGAAATCTAGCATGTTTGACGGTTTACCTCAAACTAAAAATATATTCAAAATAGTTAATTTTCTTACGATTCTCATCTCATGACATTTTTTCATTATTATATACATTTGGCGGCGCCACGGGGAAATTCACCCCTACTTTCCCCCAGACAATTGTGTAAAGTGACATATTTTGTCCGATTTATGGGCTTCCCCCCCCCCATGAAAGAAAATTGCCCCTCTATTGTCGCCATGACCAAATTCCTGGCGCCGCCACTGCTTATATTATATCCGTTTGTAACGTAAATTTTTAACCGTTGACCTTTTTATCATTTCAGTCAAAAGAAGAGAACACTATTGTCTCTGGTACGATGGTGCTGCTCTTGCTGATAGGTGTCCTGACTGTGTCGACCTACCTCCTCATCTCCCACGTCATTCAAGTAAAAGGACAATTCTTCGGCGATTCTTGGATGCTTCTTACTCTAGTTATCTTCGCTGTGATTGGTGTTTCTCTATTCCTTGGATGGTACATTCGGTTTATAGTCGGTATATGTTCATCGAGGGCCGCGAGAGAGCGAGAGGTCCTCATCCAAGAGACTGTTGTTGAACCTCCAGAATTGGCCACCGAAGGAGTGACCAATGCAAATGGTCCATCCACAGAAGAGGTCTAAGATGCCCAAATTAGAGGACTCCGTTTTTTTTAGGAAGATGTGAAGTGCTTCAGGACTTCGGAATGAGAAGTAGCCTACTTAGGCAGCTGCAATATTTTATATTTAAACATTTTTAGGAGTGAAGTTATTGTCATCATGACATTGGGGTAGGGGAGTGCATAGTGTGCACTGAGTGCATGGGTAGGGAAGTGCATAGTGAGCACTGAGTGCATGGGTAGGGGAGTGCATAGTGTGCACTGAGTGCATGGGTAGGGAAGTGCATAGTGTGCACTAAGTGCATGGATTCTGAGTGATATGAAAACTTGCCATGGCGAGAAAATAAACGCTTAGCCCATCTGACATGTTTCCTCTATATCAGTTTGATGGCTTATAACTTATACTTCGGGTAATGAATATTTTTTACATCTGTCATAAACGTTTTCCAGTGTCGGAAAATTAAGTCGTACTATTCTGGTTTCCGAAAGTATTTTGCACAACATCGAGATTTGCATTTTAGTATACCGCCTACTTACCGAGAGCAGCTATTTGCTGCCAGCATGACATGATTATAACTCCACTTTTCAGAAAAATTGTATCTTTGTTTCATTCCAAAATTTCAGCTTTGCAATGGATAAGGTACCTTTCTCCAACTATGAGGCAGTTTGGTGCTTCCACAGATGAGAAACTTTCATCATCTGAAAATTTGTATGTTTCTGGGGAAAACAATGAAACAGTATATATGTTCAATTGGTAATATAAAAGGCGATCTAATTTCGAATAGTTTCCTTTGTAATTAAATCCTTTTGTCCTTTTGTCTTGTGAGCTATGTTCCCCCATGTCATTTTATTGCATTTTGGTTAATGTAGTATTTCCAAATATTTTAGGAAAAGTTACATAATTTCTAAAAACTTCGTTTAAGGGAAATATTTCTTTAAGTTGTTTAAGGAAGAAAGACAGCTATACATTTTCACAAATATTAGAACGCCTTTTAAATAAAAAAGCAGTGTCCAAAAATTAGGCTTTTAGAAGGACTTTCTGGACGTAATTTTCATCTTTTAATCAAAGAACCATGCATGTGCAGTGTGCTTGAAGTTCCTACGCAGCCAAACGCGTGCACATTATTGGTTCGGGAACCCAAAGCTATAAATGCCAGCGAAATGACATTTGTTTAATTTATTGGATCACATGTGACAATTGGGTATTAATTTGTATCCATAGAGATTCGGGAGGTTATTAAAATAGGCGGTCGTAAACGTGATAGCAAAGTGCTATGTTTGCGTATATGCTGACCATATAAGTGCGAGCAACTATTTCGAACAACGCAGTGATTAAAGGTATGTGGACATGTAAAGGCAACAGTAGCTCAATTGTTTTAAAAATGAATACGTATCAAAAATCATCATGGTGCCATTTAAAAGAAATCAAAATCGTTACACATTGACCATTTATAGTGTTAAATTTTTTTTATATAAAATTGCTAATTTTGTGATGTATTATATTGCAAATCATTTTTTGTCTTCAAATGTCTATCATAATTCTTCGAAGTGCAAGTGGTGTAGCAAATTCTGACCAATAGTTTTTGAGTCTTTGCCATGTCCTTAATAAACTGGCTTAATGTCCAGGTGGAGTCATGTGCTCTCATTCGCTTACGCCAAGGCTTGAGTTGGATTTACCAATAAAGATTTTGAGATCTTTTAAAAAATGTTTTAATTTTTTTAAACTGATCTGCTCAGATTTCAATATTCTTACAACCAATATAGATATTGATACATGCCCATAGACCTTTGAAGGATTAGTTCAGTGGTCAAGCAAGTTTATCTTATATGAAAAAAGGACTTTAAAAGAAACAAAATGGTGAAGAAAACATTTAAAAATCTTATTCCGTCTAGAAGATATTCAAATTAAAAGCTCTATTATATGTGTAGAAGTGATTGGTGTAGAAAGTCTAACAATGGAAGGTTGGCACCCTCATCCTCACCTTAACAACTGTTAAATGTATTCTAAAGAAAATGTATTGAACTTTTGTACTATTTGAGATATGTTTCCTCAAGTTTTCTTGAGGTGGTAAATTGTAATTATCCCTACAAGATTAAATTTAAACACTTTCCTGACATAGCCTATCCAATGGTTGTTAAGCCAAGTAATCGCAGGAAAAATATAATAGAATACATAAAGACTGAGGAATCTGAGGCTGTGATGTCACATTTAGTCTGATTTCAGTCGTTTCTACACAAATGGTACCAAAACTTCAAACTTCAATATTTCCTTAACCTAATAAGACTTATGAACGCGTTATCCACCATTTTGTTCTTTTGAAGTCCTTTTTCGCATGACCACTAAACTACTCCTTTAAGGCAAGAAGCCTTACCAGGCAGCTTCTTCGTTCTACCTCCATGATTTTACATGTTAAGGGCTGTAAGGTTTAACTTGGCGTGTCTTATCTTTCGGTGCCTTTGAAGTGACATATACAATTTACCTGGGAAGCGTGCAAGAAATTGTTGGTCCCGATGGTAAACTTTCGTCAATGTTCGTCAAGAATTAAAAAGATGGACCCGAATGAAGTGTGTGAATTTACATATTTTTGCGATTTATCTATCGTCACTTGTGTGTTTTAAAAGTAGAACTACATCACGTTTCTATCAGGCGGCCCGGCAGACCCATAGGCAGGATTTGTTAAAGGGTTCACAAACCTTTTGAGAGAGCACTTGGACAGTGAAAATAAAATTGTTTTTTTTTTGTTTGATTTCACGCAAGTGCGCACAGACCTAATTTGGAAGAAATGTATGGGTCTGGTTTCTATCATTCAGTTGTTGCTTCAAAGTTCCTTTACTGACAAAGGCAAAAGGATGCATGCATTTATGGGCCCACTTAGGGGGTATGGCGTATTGCACAGAAAACGACATCCTACAGGGCCTAGGGGTTGTGGAGGTAATTGGATGCATGCCCAAAATTTCTTTTAAAATTGCTATAAACTGATGAAGCGAGTTAAATTACAAAATGACACAAAATTGAAAATTTCAGGTGGGATGTGCACGATCTGCAGGGGCCTGTCGTATCTGCATATTGAACGACCTGTCTAGCTTTCTCAGCTGAGTCCTGTCTCGGTGGGATTGTATAGGGGCCTACCAACGTGGAATTGGAAAGAATGGTTCAGTTTTAATTCCCCAACTAATAACCAGTAAATCGGGATTCTAATAGCCAATCAATCAATGTATTTATAAACCAAAGTGCAACATAGATATGTGCGTCTCTAGGGCTTTCTGGCACTCCACTGCGGAATTGACGATGCTCGACTGTTTTCTCGAGGATACACCTACAAGCTTTACAACCTTTGATTAGTGATCACGACTGCCGACTAGAGGCTTAAGAGGCTGGGTGAGTGGTAGTTATTAAACACATCGCTCAGTACGGGTTGACATTGGGATTGCCGTACGAGGGTTGTAAATTAGGTACAATTCCGATGTTTTTTTCAAATTCACCAGTTGTAGAAAATTGATAATTGAAAAATGACTTACTTTTTGGTTATTCTTATATCAATGAGTCTAAATACACTTTTTTTTAAAAACTTATCCCAAATCTTTACCTATTTTGCACCACGACGGGATAAAGTTCTCTGAGATTCATATTTTGGTCGTCATATTTTGATCACCGCACGTTTGTGATTAATTATTCAACGTCCGCAAATAAGTTTTAAAATGTTCCACTAAACTGCAAGTTGATTTTTCGCTGACAACATTTTTTTTTGTTCATGTAATTTTATTAAGTAGTTTTGGTAAAAAGACTGCGAAAACAAATACATAAAATATCAAGAAATGTTTAGATTTATATAAATGTACTTTATAAGTATCATCTTAATTTTTTCCTCAAAAAATCTAAAACATAATATCCCCGATAAAATGTTATAGCCCCGATGGCAGTGTTTTGAGCTTTGACCGTACTTTGGAGAGCTCGTCAGACGATTGTGGGCGAAAAAGAAGGTTAAATGGTTTCGTTTTTATAAAGATATTAAAACTAAGATTTTCGTATACTTTTAACATCTCGCCTAAAACAGTACATGGGGGTATAGAATTTTGTAATATCCTCGGACGGCCAGCTATCACCAACGGCAGCCATACTATAACACGGCTGGCATCAGTCCGGCGGTACACGGGGAGACTAAGTGAGCTCGTGGGGCCTGGATGCATTCCTCCCGTAGGAGAAGTACGTTTCCGGTTGCAGAACTGAGAAGTATATTCTGAATGCCATCGATCCTCTCGAATCCATATCGCCTTTATGTTAATTTCTTATACATGTATTGGCTGAGATATAACTTCCAAATTTCGCGACGTCTTGTTTTCGCAAAGCTGAGGTAATTCACTCTGATATTTGGATAGATTAATACGTTATTGATATTTTCAAAGATATTAATGGTTTATCTAGGACAGCTACCAGAAATGTCCTGTTTAATAACCTATTACAAATACAACATTTAGTTCTGAATAAAAGAGGGCGAAAAAACATTAATGACCAAACAAACTGACAAATGTCGACTCATTTTCGTTAGGCTATATATCTGTCCAGAAGCATGCGTATTAATAGGAACATTTTATAACACACGAGAAAATCGATGTCATGCTGCTATATTGTTCATATGTTGCGTTAAAATGTCATTGTTTTATCAAATCATTGTATTGAGAAACATTTGGGTGTTTGATATGGCCGTTTGGCGCCTAAAAGCATAGCTCTATTGTCTATTTTTTTCTTCTAATATTTCGAAAACGGCTTGATGAACATATCAAATGGGAGTGAGAAAGTCGTAGCCATGACAGTAATGAAGGTTTTTTATGAGTTTTAAGTTTCCCTTAGCAAAGATATTTTTTCCCAGACGTATTTCAAATTTGAAATTTGTAACATTGCATAAGGCTTTAACGTTAGGATAGCAAAGAATCATGGGTAATATAAAAAAAAGGCGGCTTCCATTTTGCAAAATCTTCCCATTTTGAGGAACATTTATGTTCCCATGATCTGATGATTATTAGGCATGCTATCAGACTGTATACATGTTATACAGGCCGATGTACAATTTGTGATGTACAAATGGAGAGGATAGACATCTCAAGATCTGTTTGCTTCTTGGAACGTCTTTACTTTCCACAAATTGAAAAAGATAGAACTGGCTGGTCCTCTTGGATGAATTTTGGGGACGATTAAAAAGTAACGGTTTTAACTTCCAAGTCCTTGTACTTCTAGGCCTATGCGACCTTGCAGTGTTGCGCACCAATGCCACAGTCAATACAACCTCATTGATCAGAAGTGTATCGAGTCGTTTCTAAATTTGAAACTTTGTCTCGCCACTTGCTATTTTGTGTCACAGTTTATTTGCTTGGTCAATCATTATCAATCAAATATGACAAAGCTTGTTTTGATATAGAAGTACATCTTTGCTATTCAATGATTCTATACAAACTGGCTAAAAGATATGGCAGTAAATTCAGGTCGGTTCACTGTCTGCAGACTGTTTGGTAAATCAGTCAATGGTTTTTAGCCTCGGACGTCGATATGAGTGGGACTGGGAGGCCCTGGGGTTTCTTCAATAAGTACTAATAAGTAATACTATATACTTGTTTCGCAATCAGGCAATTGTACTTTTTTGTCACCCCTACGTTCTGTTTCATCCAATATCTGCAATTACAATGCATTTGTAAACGCAATTATCGTATTGCTTATCACTCGTATAGATCAACTCGACATGTCTATTTATACAAGACAATTCTGCATTTGTCAAAGTTTGAAGTTTTGAATGTTATTTTAAGCCCTCTCCATTAAAATAAGGTCTATTTGGGGCAGAGAAAGGATGATAAATTAGGCAACTTGATGTTTTTTTTTCCAATATGTTCTGTAAAATTGTTAAAAACTGATCAAAAATTGGATTAAAAATGCTCCAAAATTAAGAAAATTTACCAAAAATTGAAAGAAATTGACTAAAAATGTATTAAAAAATTGCTCCAAAATGAAGGAAACTTTCCGACAATTGAAGAAAATTGCATGAGAATTAAAGCAATTGCCTAAAATTAAAAAACACGTTCCCAAACATTGAAGCAAATTTAACAAAAAGTGGAGAAAAATGTCCCAAAATTAAAGAAAATCGAAAACAAATAACACGAGAATGAAGGAAATTTTACAAAGATTAAAAGGAATTTCCCCAAAATTAATGAAAAATTGAAGAAAATATACGTCAGTACATAAACCGAGGCTAAGAATTATCTCAAGGTAAAAAAGTATCATCGGAAAAATCTTAGAAGGAAGAGAGGGGGGGGGGGGGGGTGTACCGAGTGACCCGGCCCCTCTGGCTCCGCCCCAGCATGGGGCATGCTTTTCTTAAGGGGCACGTATCAAGGGTTTTGATGTATTGTCTAAGCTGGCAGAGCACTGTGCCAGGAGAGAAAATGAACCTGCCTCCAAAGTTCTCATTGCAACCTAAACATGGAAAGAGGGTTATTGCAACTAAGCAACTAAGACTGGCCATTTAGAAATGAAAACTCTCTGGTTAGAGGCAGTGGCGCATTCTGTGGAGAGTGGTGGGGATAGGGGATCAGGAAGGAAACTTGTCCCCTGGTGAAACTCGGTAAGTAAAATGTACGTATAACGGGATACACAGATATACCATACACTTTCTTATTCAGTTATTCGCCGGGCAATAAACTGTGCAAAATGAACATGATGACCTTAAATATTACCCAAATTTGGTAACTTTGGCGAAATTTGGTGACTAGCAAAAACTTGCACAAATTCCTTACATCATCATGCGCGCAGCAGCACTGCACCGTCAGTACAGTACTGACAGTCTGACAGTATCAGCAATAGCATGCTGCAAATGATTATAATTGTTTAAAATCATTCTTTTTTGCAGGCGTATTGATCGATAGGTTGTGATAACTCTTGAGGTATAGCTGTAGCCTGAACTTAGTTTATATTCTGTCCGCGGTTCAAGAAGCAGGGCCCAGTGGCCAGGTGACACCAGAGCCGTCGCAAGCCTCCACTGACTGGGAAGACAAATAAGAGACTGTGAAACAAAACTACAAATGGAATTAGCAGAACAATAAAAAATTCCTCTAAATTTGTCATTAGATTTCTCTCATAAATTCAGTATTTACCAACTGATGACCACGGTCATTTCTAATCAAATTTATGCAGCAAAATTACGTATTTTGTTTACATATATTGAAAGCAAAATTTCATGTGGGGTCGGGTTCGAGACCCGGAAGCTGTCAGAAATTAAGTATTTACCAGGGTTATTTCTGATCAAACACATTTCTGCAAAGGACATGTTATTTGTACATATATCAAACGCAAAATTTCGATTGTGGGGAACATGGGACACAGGGGCAAAGCTCCCGGAAAAATCAAATAATTACCAAGGTCATTTCTGATCATTTTTATGCTGCAAATAACATATTTGTTACAGGTATCAACAGCAACATTTCACGTGGGGGCCCGGGGGCCAAATCCTCGGAAGCTCTCAAAAACTTATTCAGTATAAAAGTAATTTCTGATCATATTGATGAGGCTAATTAGATATTCGTTACAAGGGACTGGGAAGGGTCATTTTCCCCAGGATGGTTACATTTCCCCAACCATCCCTTTCAATTTAAAAACAATGTATACATTGCTTTGTTGTTGTGTAAACTTGCTATAAACGGGTGTTTCAGCTGACGTCATGAGGTCACGTGACTTTGTTTACATCGCCATTTTGTCGGCAAGAACACTGTCGTCTGCTGTACATTTAATTAGACTAACATATGTTTCCATGTTGATTGCTTTTTTTTTACAACTTTTATTTATTGGCTGGTTTATTTACAACGTCCCCAACAGACCTCTATTGAAGTGTATACGTCAAGACGCCCACGGCCGTTTTATTAAGCAGTCGTGAAGCACTGGTTGGAGACCCACCAGGAATCGAACCCGGGACGCTAGATTAGAAAGCTGAATTGTTATATAAGATTTTTTTTGTAAGATAATTATGCCGGAATCTTGCTGGGCCGCTAGTTGCACTAATAGACATGTACCAGAGAATAAAAAGACATATTCTAGATTTCCATCTGATCCTGATCGACATTCGAAGTGGGTTCCTGCTGTGCGACGCAACGGCTTTCAACCTATACGGTTTACACTAGGATTTGTAGCGAACACTATATATCAGGTATGTAGGTAGGCTTTGTATGCGTATAATGAACAATCAGAACTTACTCTTCGTATACCCAAATACATAAAACGTAAGGAAATTATGAAGTAAAATCGAAAGCGAACAAAAAATCTACAATCAGTAAAACTAACTGAACTGGTAGGTAGGTTAGCATGCAGTATGTTTGTTGTACGTGTGATGTGACTGAGCTGGTGAAGGCGCGTGAAACGCAACTTCGACGCTTTCTCTGCAAAATGGCTTCCAGAGAAGTCAGAGTCACGTGATGAAATCCTCTATATACGTTTGAATCATATTGTGACTTTAAATACTGAAATGTAGGGAAAGGGCTGGGTTTAGGCTACCTTTGCATGTTTGCTCCCCTCGCCCAGCTGGTAGCAACTTCTATGCATGCAAATACAAAAGGTGTTGCGAACCCCTCCTATCCCCCGGATCCTATAACATATTCCTAATTTTCTGTAACTTGAAATTCTAAAAACCGTTTAATAATTTTAAAGGTATATGGTATGTAGCCAGAGGCAAAATTAACTAAATTGATTCAACATCCAAGAAAACATGAAGACAGCAAAACATTTCATCAAAATCGGTTAAAAAGCGGCCATTTTACAGCTTTTTGAATATATACTTACTTTTACGTCTTTCACGCTAGTTCTGTCAGGTTCCACGTCTTGGCTTCTCCATTTTCTTTATGTCTTGATCAGCCTTTCTGCTGTCACTATGCCACCAGATTGCATGTCCTCCTCGATACAGTCTGTTCAAGATTTGCACTCTTACATCAGTGATGTTCGGTTTTTCCACATGTTAGAAAATCGAACATCTCAAGGCCAATCGATAATAATAATAATATTCTATATCTGTGGCAACTTTACGTATCACTGCCCTCACACTCCACATATAGAGTGCATTTAAAAATACACTTGTACAGTTACGTACAGAGTTTATTTCGGGAATGGTTTAAGCGGACACATCGTGTACAATATTCAAGAAATAATGAGTGAATGCGTTGCGAGTAGCAATGTCGTAGATGTCGGCAAAATGTTGGCATGCATCTTTTTAAACTAATATTTTTGTGCAAATATACAAATATTTGTGTTACTCATATGATGAGCAACATATTACGTAATTTCATTGTATTTTAAACCCTCTGTCAAGTTTCTCTTAAAAAAAAAAGAAGATAACTCCAATAAAGGGATTTACTGCCATAAACCTCGGCCCCAGCCAACCTAGCTGGAGAACGGAGCTGGAGAAGGCATTTTGAACATCAAGGTGCACAGTAAGGGATGAAATATAAAGAAAAACAAAAGCAAAAGCTGTTTTCCTGTTCATACATCACATTTTTACAAATATTAACAAATTTTCAAAATAACTCATAGTACTCATGATTTGAAAATTACACATGCTATTTCCAAAATTTAAACTCTGCTAGACCTGAACTGCTGAATCAAACTTCAGAATTTAATGCTCTTTTCGGTACGTGGTTGGACTCTATAGTATCCTGTCCATCAGCCTGTCAGCGGTATGGCCATAGGCGGCGGAACCGGGAGCACAGGAGGCACATTCCCCCACTTTTCTCAAAAGTTTAAAAAGTGCCCTTTTTCAGGGAGGAAAAGTGTCCTTTTTCTAAAGGAATAGCCCCTTTTTTTTGTTTTTCAGAAGGACAAGTGCCCTCTTAGACTGTTAAAGAAAATAACGAAGGAGCATGCCCTTTCAAACATTAAAAACTTTTTATTCAAAGACTTTATACCTGATTTTCATTTGAGAAAGTTACACAAATATCGCCCTAAACAGCTAAAAAGAATACAATTGTGCAATTTCACGCGTTTCGCGTGCATACACTATGGTCTCAGGGTATACATTTTCCAAATAAATTTTGATACAAAATTGTTATATTTTACCTAATTTTGAACTAAAATACCTTCAAAATTTTGAAGTTGTAAATTTAAAGAAAGAAGAAAAAAAGGTCACCAGTAAATTTCGGACCTATGAAAATTTATAAATTTTCTATAATCATTTTTTTTTAAAAGGGGGGGGTGACCATATAAAGCTATACTACTGTGCTTTGGAAATACGAGTGAAAGTGCCCCTCAGATCCTGTAAAGTTTGCCTATAAGTATAATCCCCACTTATTTTACCCTGGTCACGCCGCCGCTGTCCACCTTTGTTGTGAATATTATAGGCAATTAGGGTGATATATCAATATTATTTTGACCAAGAAATTGAAAACCCTTACAAAATTCCAGATCTGGCCCAGATCTAAATTTCAGATCTGGCCTAGATGTAAATTCCACTGCATCTTGGACAGACCTGGAATTTTTTTCTTTGCCAGATCTGGCCAGACTAAGAATTGGGCAGATATAAATTCAGACTTAATCTGGCTCAAGTTTGATCTCAGCCAGATCTAGTTTGATCTGGACCAGATATATCCAGATCTGGCTTGATCTTGCCAGATCAAACTTTATTTGTGTATCAAATTGATTTTAATCAAGGTAATATCTAGCTTTGTCTGGCCAGATCAAACTTTATTTACCCAGATATAAACTTGATTAAGGCCAGATCTGGACTTTTATCAAAGGAAAGGAGGATGTTTTGCAAAAATACGGAAGATGTCTCTTAAGCTGTCAGATGGTAGCACAAAACTAATAAGGTATCACTCCGCCATCCAAAAATGAGAACCCTGAGAGAAAAGGCTTATGAAAATAATTTTGAGAGGTCCTATTTCATGGGACAAGAAACTAAAAAGTTGAAAATTTCAGGAATGGTAGAAAAAGGACAGGTTGTAAAAGTGTCATGCGGAACTATTTCATCATGAATCCCACCCAAAATTTGAGTGATTAATGTCACTTCAGCCTTAACAGAAACGGCCAAAACCTCTAGTGTACCCTTATTAAGTACCCTCATCCATGAGATATTAGATAGTACTTTTTGGAAAACAACACAAAAGATCTCAATGTTATAACATTCTGGTACAAAAAGGACTCCGAACCCCGAAATTGACTTTTTCATCTTAGGTTTTACTGGGAAAAATAATTACTTTTATGCTACCTGCTATCTGTAGCCAGAGCCTAGATCATGTGATTTTCGCACCTGACCAAATTGCTAATTAGAGAAACTGAAAACATGCTATTTTCGTCAGTTAGTAATTTCCCTTTCTGCCTTACTAAGTAGAACCACGGCAGGAACAAGAAAGGAACACAATTCTACTGAATCTTTAACAAACATTGTTTGAAATATGGCCGAAAAAAGACGAGATTTTTGCAGTTTAGCCACAGAACCTGATAAAATCACCACTCGTCACTTTGTACTACAATGGGATGTGAATTTTGAAGAAAAGAAGATTAGTGGTTCTGTTACACTGCAAGTGGAAGTGTTACAAGATGGAGTTGGTCAACTGGTAGGTTAAGTTAGGCTTCATGTCGTATGGTTGTGTTTTTGGTATATTTATACTAGGAATATTTGATATAAACAAATGATGCATGCCATGGTGTAAAATTTATACAGGATTATCCTACTGAAAAATTGGCTTTAAGTTTGTGTTTTGCTGAAGATTAATGTCAAAAATTAAAAATATATCAAATTTGCCACCTTTCTTGCTTTTTAGCAATTTTTACGAAGAAAAATGCTGCAGAATTTGGCATAATTCAGAATTGATTTTCGATCCATTTTGAACTTGATCTTGGCTTAAAGCCTAACACTTTAGAACCTCTAGAGGGGCCTATTCTAACAATTAACATGTCTAATTTAAACTGAAAAGTAAGGGCACTTGTTTTTGTGAATTTTACAGATATATCATCCACAACAGATTGATAAACTTCATGCTTCCATAGCCCACAGATGACATGAGTGCCAAGGGCACTTAAATATTCATATTAACCAGAAAGTTGTTATACCGTTGCGTGCTAGATAAGCATTTGATTTTTTGGGTGTTCCTAAAAATACGCCCTCACTGTTCGGTCTAGTGCTCCGTTAACTGTAACTGCGGCAGTATCACAAGTGCAAAACTCATCCTGTGAACCTGAAAGTGGCTGCACTTTGAGGTCAAATGTGATATTTTCATTTAGATTTTCTCAAGAATGATAGAAAATGTGCAAGACAGCACATTTTCATTCAACAAAAACATCAGCTTAACTGCCGAAGCGGCTGCACACTTCCGATGTTGTATGCCAGATGACAAATAAACAAAACAAAAAAATTCCACTGTTTCACAGAAACAGTATTTTCTCAAAAAATACTGTTCTGGATCAGATTTCATTGTTCCAACCTTTTTGCGGATAACAGGACAAATTCCATTCTTCAAAATGGGCTGAAGTTACAACTAATGTACTTTATTGTTGCAAATATATACAGTATGTCAGTTATTAGTATTTGATGTAAATCATGTAACATTAACATTGTGTACAGTTGTACACGTGTAAGCATCATATGTGTATTCATGATTAATTGTGCTGACAATTTCAGGCAAGGTGGAAAAACTTTTTCTTGCTGAAAGATATTATTTTTATAATAATCTTGTTTGACAACATGCAATTTTTTGAGCAGAAATCAAGTTAGTGATCATTGATGCCACGTGCTTGTAAAAAGAACACTGTCAGTTCCACTGGAACAGTGATTTTTGAAAATTCACTGTTCCTGTAGAAAAAAGACTGTCCAGCGGAACAGTGGCAAAATCGACCCCTGACCATGGAAGTACTAGTACTCCCTGTAGTACTGTACCATCACACTGATGCCAAAAACAAATGTGCAGTGACTAGGCAAGATGAATTGGAAAACATTAATCACGTCGTGGGTGCGTAATAGATAAAGAATTGGAGAAGAAATTTGGAATTTAAGAGTATCTTTTAGGCTACTGTTATAGAGTAAGTACATCTTAAAAAGGTATTCATTTTTCAATCATCAATTTTCGACAACATAGGAATTGTATAGTACCTATAAACAATCCCAATGTCTTCTGTAAGATAAGATAACATAAGATAAGATCAATTTATTTTGTCCACAACAAAATATTGAAATTTGTCGCCCTGTAGCAAAACATACAAAGATATTTAAATAGATATTTGAATATAAAAGTTATAAATATAAAAGTTACATACACGTTATATAAAAAACAGTAAATTATGAAAAATAAAAATTCTGGTGAATGTTATTAAATGGTTAAAAACAATAACGCCCAAGAGATGTAAAATATATATATATATATATATATATATATATATATATATATATATATATATATATATATATATATATATATATATATATATATATATATATATATATATATATATATATATATATATATATATATATATATATATATATATATATATATATATATATATATATATATATATATATATATATATATATATATATATATAGATATATAGATATATATATATATATATATATATATATATATATATATATATATATATATATATATATATATATATATTTATATATATATATTTATATATATATATATATAAATATATATATATATATATATATATATATATATATATATATATATATATATATAAATAAATATATATATATATATATATATATATATATATATATACATATATACATACATACATACATACATATATACACATGCATGCATACATACATACATACAGACTGTACATACATGTACATATAAATTTTGACTTGAAATACAAAAACACAAACTATCGGACCTCTTTCAAGTTAAACAAGGAAATAGAGTTGGGTACAAAGAAAAACCTGAATCTGTTATGCATGGACCATGGCATACAAAGCAGGCTTCTAGCTAGACAAGTTTGAGTGCCGGGCTCCGGTGATAATCTAGGGTGATCTCCTCCTAGACACTTATCCCATGAAGAACTGTTCAAATTTAGTCCACTTCTATTGACAAATTGTCAATGAAAAAGTTTTTATATATTTTTTTTATCAGAATGCTAGAAGGATTTACAAAATATTTTGTATGTACAATGGATATTCAAAATACTATTAATATTCAACTGTCAAGGTGCCCCTTCCCCCCCCCCCAAAAAATACAAACATATGCCGGAAGTTCTTCTCTCAATTCCCAATGTTATTCATCTTGGCCAAACTTTTTACCCCTTTTATTTTCGTCCCAGTATTGTTCAACAAAAGCCAAGCGGCACATGTTCCTACGAACTACGCAACAACTTTTATCACTATAAAATCCCCCACAAATCAAAGAATATCGATCAGTCCGTTATAATGTTAAGTGCATATAGGGTTTATAACAAATGTGATTGGTTACTTACATTTGGAATGGTCTATAAGCACGCCTTGGGCCTTTGGGGGTGTAATTTTTACTTTGTTAAAGTTTGTTTGTATGGCAAGTGACGGACTTGGCAAGCTGCCAGCAGTAATTCACAAGGATTAAACCTGAACTGGTGCATGTAGCCTACATATGTTTATGCAAAGAGCTTCGTGTGTGGATGATTTTATGATAATACAGTATGTACATTCAATTGCGATAAATTCCCATAGTTCAGTTGTTTTGATCGGAATCTAATGTGCGTAATGTATGTTATGTTTTGTGTGTAAATCAGCGGATGACATAAATAGAGCGAGATTAAAACGAGATCTGTTTAAACACTTAATTATTTAACCGAATGAAACTTTTGAGTGCTGGGCAGAAAAGTGAATTTTAGAGCCGAGTGGTGGGCGGGAATTGCGAGTCCTGGGCGGGCCCGTCCAGCGCCGCCCACCGTAGCTAGAACCCTGATGCTAAGTCTATTCCATGAATGGCAAAAGATATATAGTGGGAAGAGCGGATGTATGTTGTCATTTTATATTTTACTTATTTTTTGGTGCATTATGTCATTGTAGAGATCAGAGATGGACTTCAGACATATATCATCACCAACAACACGGCTTGCGGCCTGTATAACGAGGGATGTGAATAATAACTAGGAAGAACTGTACCAAGCCAGTGGCTATAAGAAATTTAAAAAGTTTAAGAAATTTAAGAAGTGGCTACTTCAAGTCTATGTTAATGGTCATCTGTCAAACAGATCAGTTTTACAAGTTTTGATTTGTAAAATGTGAATAGTTGGTTGATGAGTGAAATAGATTGTCATTCTAATTTGTGCCTCTCTTTTCCTTGTAAAGGAATTGGACACCAGGGACCTAGATGTTTCTGAAGTGGTGGATGATATGACTGGTCAAAAACTGCATTTTTCATTTGGGGATGTCCATAAATGTTTAGGAACTCCACTGAGAATCACACTTCCATCTAGTGCACAAAAGTAAGTATTTTTACTGTACGTAGATCAAGATTTTATTCAATGATCTGAAAGTCTAATATGAAAACTATAATCACCTACATGTAGTGGACACATCTGTTGAAGAAGGGGGCTCGTCTCAGTAAAATTGTGTAACGAGATCTGGATGTGAACATTTGACATCACTTCCGGTTGTGATTGCAAGATTCACGTACTGTCTGTTTGTACAGTCAGACAGTGGCACGTTGTTTGTGTCGAGTTTTATGCACAATGTATTACATTATTGTGATGAGAAACTTGGTTTTTATTGCGTTTGTCAGAAAGAAAAAGCAAAAGTGGGATATTAGTATTATAATACTACAATTGTAGATACTAAAAAACAAAAGATAAAAGCAAAAAATGAAATAAAGGATTCTACCAGGGCTCGAAGCCATGACTGTGGTTTTGAAAAATTTGAACCCATAACCCTAGCCAAGTAGGCTATTATATGTGGACCTTCTTAGAGTTTTCAATGGACCTGAATATATACCTGAAAATAACAGACAATGAATCATGTAGCAATTGGTTGAAATTTCAACCAATCAAACAATTTAAATGGAATTTAAATATTGTGTCCGTATGACGATTTCACCTCTTTAAATTTGCTTAATAATGAGTGAACATTCAGAAAAAAATAATGTAGTACTGTAGGTGATGATGTAAGTCTTTTTCATCACCTTTTCTTATTTTTATATCAAAAAGTCAAATTATTAAGAAAGAAAATTTATGGTGGACAGGAATAAAATCTCCATTATTGGCTGAGGTACCCCAAACCCATCACATTAGTTTCTCTGTCACAGTAGTTTTTAATGTTAACTCCCTGATTCTGAGTCACATTTCTTGACGTTTAGCTTCTTCACAAAGTAAGGAAGGAGGGAGGGGAGGGGGGGTGCATGGGACCATATGTTATGTGCACAAAGTAAGGGGAATTTGTTTTCTTCATTTTTGCCAAAAGGTGGGTGGGAGGGCCCCTCTAATTACAGCACTGCTTGGAGCCGTTTTCAGATGCAAATCCTACATATATATATATATATATATATATATATATATATATATATATATATATATATATATATATATATATATATATATATATATATATATATATATATATATATATAATATATATATATATATATATATATATATATATATATATATATATATATATATATATATATATATATATATATATATATATATATATATATTTATACATAAATATATATACACTTATATACTGTATATATATATATATACACATATATACACACATATATACATTCATATATATATATATATATATATATATATATATATATATATATATATATATATACATACATACATATATATATATATATATATATATATTAGTATTATAATACTACAATACTATAATACTATATATATATATATATATATATATATATATTAGTATTATAATACTATAATACTATATATATATATATATATATATATATATATATATATATATATATATATATATATATATATATATATATATATATATATATATATATATATATATATATATATATATATATATATATATATATATATATATATATATATATATATATATATATATATATATATATATATATATATATATATATATATATATATATATATATATATATATATATATATATATATATATATATATATATATATATATATATATATATATATATATATATATATATATATCAAATGAAGCATCAAATCAACTTTATATCTGGCTTCTTGTGGCCATATCACATTTAATGAACCCAGGTGTAAAACTGACTTACAAGCCAGATGTGGACTTTTCTAATGGCATATTAGGTATGATTCTGCATAGTTTGTTGAAAAGTTTGAGTAAGATTCTTTTGTTTTTTAATTTCTCATTGATAATTGGTAAGTTTCTTTTGCAAACATAAATATAATAGATAACAAATAAAAACACAAAAAAAGTGTTTTGCTAGGACATTTGCTCTGCGGCTGAAAATACCTCATGTTATATTCCACAGAGGTTCATCCGTTAGTATCAGAGTGGTCTACAGCACATCTCCATCAGCTATCGCAGTCCAGTGGTTGAGTCCTGCACAGACTGCGGGGAAAGAGCATCCTTACCTCTTTACCCAGTGTCAGGTGAGTTTGTAAGAATAGACAGCAGAGGTACACTGATAAGAATTTGTTAACATCTTACATCACATATATTTATAGCTAGTTCTAAATGAATATTCCTGTAAATTTTGACTATTAGTTCAGTAATCAATCATCCATCTTATATGAAAGAAGACTTCAAAAGAAACAAAATGGTGAAGAAAGTATTCAAAATTCCTATTCCAGTAAGGATATGTTTAGGTTTAAAGCTCTGTCTTATCTGTGTAGAAATGACTGGTGTAGTAATAAAGTTGGCATCTTCTTTCTTAACAATTTTTAACAATTGTTAATGTATTTTAAAGAAAGTTTATTAAATATTTTCACTATGTAAATTATTTTTCCTTAAACTTTTTTTGAGCGGTATATCATAAATTAACTTCCTAAATTCAGTTTTACTACTTTTTGGACATATTTTAAGGTTTTTAAAGTAGACAGAAGTCTGACATAAAATCCTTATTTCATATCATAAAATAAAAATTGTAGACATTTTTCTGGCCAAGTTTTCATACCCCTTGAAGCAATTTAACACAACTTTAATAATTATTAAAAACTTTAATGCTACTACTAAATAGTACCATGGGAGCTGCCATTTTGATTCCAAAACATGCATATTATAAAATCATCAGCCCAGCAGGATGTTGTAATGCTTTGTATTTCTTTATAATTGTAACAAAAGTTTTCTAAAATGAATTGTCCTTCGTCACAAATATAGTTCTGTTGAACTATAAGATTTATGTCTAGTCTGTCTTATTGGGTCATGCAAAACAATGGAACAGAAAAAGATGATAGCTGAAGGTTTACTGAGTGGACGATGAGATCACAAGTACGATAAAAGAAATGCCAAAGAGAATGTCCAGATGGTTAACGATATTTAATTCCAATGTTGCAGATAAGCAATTCAGACGGAGTAACCACTATGATACAACTGAAACCTTCAAATCCAGTGGTTGCTTTTATAAGCACCGCTGGTAAATAAACTCAGTACCCGATGCTACGCAGGCAAATGCGCTGGCATTCAAGGAGTTATTACATTTCAAAGATTGTGCAAGTGTATTGAAAAGTGACTTAACAGCTAGTGTACAGTGTGATGCCATAAAGGCAAATCCAAGATCATTTTTGCATATTTCTTTGAAAATCAATTGCCTCTTTCTAAATTTTTGGACACATTTTTTGTTTAATTATTGAGATGAGGTAAGTGAATTGAGGCAATAACACATACACTTTATAAAAACATGTATGCTCTGCCCATCTGCTCATGAACCTTCAAATCGCTTATTCCTTCCCTTGGTCCCTTGACCACTAGCAAACCTCATGGGACTCCCAAATTGATAACAAACTCCACGTCATCCAGCCCACCATTCCGATCAAACCCACCAATCTCTCACATGTCAACAACGTCCACATTACTCGCCTTAGAATACTTCCCACCCACCTCACCCACTCCCACCCCCTTTTTGGCCCCCCACTCCTCTGTAACAATTGCCATTGCACCCTCACAGTCCATCACATCCTCCTTGCTTGCTCCCTGTAAAACCTTCCCAAAGCTTCCCTCGCTCCCCACAACTCAATAGCTGAGCTCTTCCAGAAAAACCCTCCAGAAAAAATTATCTCCTTCCTTCAACATACTTCCCTCTACAACCATATTTATTTCTCCTTTCCCACCCCCTCTCTCTACTTTGTTTTTGTCACCCATGCACTTCCTTTCTTGATCCCAGCTTTCTGGCTTTTAGTCCCATGTTTCTCTCAATCTCCCCCTGTTTTTGTTTCTTGCGATAATCTCTCAGGCACAATTTGACCCTTGCTGTTGTGGTGCCGTTAAGCCCTCATCAAATAAACAAACAAACAAACTTGAACCTTACACTCTAAGCAAAAGTAAAACATTTTTTTATAGAAATACATGAACATTTTCTTTATGACATCATATTGTACTCTGCGACTTCACACTGATGAAATCTTTCAACTGTAATAACGTCAAAAGAAATAAGATATCAACATGATTTGACTTTAATAGTCTTCTGTCATATAGATAAAAATGAAAATTAATGGGAATATTCTGTTAGGGTTGCCATTTGCTTGTCAAACTTAACTCAATTTCAATTTCAGTTTCAATTACAAGCTTGTAAAAGTTTTAATTACAAGCTTGTAAAAGTTTCAATTACAAGCTTGTAAAAGTTTCAATTACATGCTTGTAAAAGTTTTAATTACATGCTCGTAGAAGTTTTAATTACAAGCTCGTAAAAATTTCAGTGACAAGCTCGTAAAAGTTTCAGTTACAAGCTTGTAAAAGTTTCAATTACAAGCTCGTGAAAGTTTGAATTACAAGCATGAAAAGTTTCAGTAACAAGCTCGTAAAAGTTTCAACTACAAGCTCATAAAAGTTTCAGTTACAAGCTTGTAAAGTTTCAATTACAAGCTTATAAAAGATTCATTAACAAGCTCGTAAAAGTTTCAATTACAAGCTCGTAAAAGTTTTAGTTACAAGCTCGCAAAAGTTTTAATTACAAGCTTGTAAAAATTTCAATTACAAGCTCGTAAATTTTTTAGTTACAAGCATGTAAAAGTTTCAGTTACAAGCTTGTAAAAGTTTCACTTGCAAGCTCGTACAAGTTTCACTTACAAAGTTGTACAAGTTTCAATAAGAAGCTTGTAAAAGTTTCAGTTACAAGCTCGTAAAAGTTTTAGTTACAAGCTCGTAAAAGTTTCACTTACAAGCTCATAACGTTTCAGTTACTAGGTCGTAAAAGTTTCAGTTACAAGCTCGTAAAAGTTTCAGATACAAGCTAGTAAAAGTTTCAGTTACAAACTTGTAAAAGTTCCAGTTACAATCTCGTAAAAGTTTTAGTTACAAGCTCGTAAAAGATTCAGTTACAAGCTCGTAAAAGTTTCAGTTACAAGCTTGTAAAAGTTTTAGTACAAGCTCGTAAAAGTTTCAGTTACAAGCTGTAAAAGTTTCAGTTACAAGCTCGTAAAAGTTTCAATTACAAGCTCGTAAAACTTTCAGTTACAAGCTCGTAAAACTTTCAGTTACAAGCTCGTAAAACTTTTAGTTACAAGCTCGTAAAAGCTTCAGTAACAAGCTTGTAAAAGTTTCAGTTACAAGCTCGTAAAAGTTTCAGTTACAAGCTCGTAAAAGTTTCAGTTACAAGCTGGTTTCAAAATTACAGCTGGTTCCAATTGTGAGCTCATTGGGAACTTAATCAATGTTGTAGAAATGGAGTATTCATTCCAAAATATATATGACATTTGACATGACAGTCATGTGGTTAAAGAGGGAAGCTCGTCTTAAGATATTTGTTTGACCCATCATAAGTAAATCTGATAAATACAAGTAACGTCACTTCCACAGCAATAATTGATTGGCTTGTTGGTGATTGTGTAAACATTTCCACCAATCAGAGATGTTGGATTGTATTTTTTTTTTTCTTTACTGTATCAATGTTAACACGATCAGGTCTTAAAGTTTTGAGAAGCAGAATCCTTGTAAGGACATGAAGAAGATAACATCCTTGGGGAGGAGGAAAGTCACTTCGGGTAGGGGGAATGTCCCGTCCATAGGAAGAAGTAGATCTCTTACTTGGGAAGGGATGGGTTATGTGCATTTGGAAAACTTTTTACCACAATTTTAAAAGATTAGTTCAGTGTTTATTAGTTTAAGCATGTCTATATTATGAAAGAGGACTGAAAGAAACGAAATGGTGAATAAAGCGTTCAAAAATCTTATTCCGTTAAGGAGATATCTAACTTGAAAGTTCTGTCTTATCTGTGTAGAAATGACTGATGTACTAAGTCTACTATAGAAAGATGGCATCTTAATCCTCACATTCTTAACAATTGTTCATATATTTTAAAGAAAATTTATTTAATTTTTTCACTATTTAAATTATTTTTCCTTGAACTATTTTTGGGCGGTATATTATAAATACCCTTCCTCGATTCAGTTTTACTACTTTTTTGACATATCCCATGGTACAAAATTGCAGGACAAAATATGATAGAGTATTGAGGAAATTAAGGCTACGACATCACAACTAGTCTGATTTCAGTACTTTCTACACAAAAGATACCAAACTTTAAACTTGGATATTTCCTTCATGGAATAAGATATTTGAATGCTTTCTTCACTATTTTGTTTCTTTTGAAGCCCTCGTTTATATAAGATGGACTTGCCTAACCTCTGAACTAATCCTTTAACCTACTTTTTTTCAAAATCTAGGGAAACCAATTAGCAAATAACTTTTCTTTAAAAGGTTACCAAATTTTGTGGCATGACCAACTTTTCAACATGCCGACCTATTATTTGGAATCTACCCCTTTCTTTTGTAAGGCATCTATTAGAGTTGTTGACTCAAGTCGCTGACTTGGACTCGAGTCAGACTTGAGTCACATTTGTTTTTACGTATGACTTGACTTGCAAACAAATAACATGTGACTTGACTTGTGAACAAGTGACTTGTGACTTGACTTAAAGAAATTTTATTTGTTGACATTAAACATTTTCACACAAAAATGAAAACAGTATAATTATTTTGAAGAAATTAAAGAAGTAGATGTTTTTATTGAATACAATCTAATTGCAACACCCATGTATACTCTACCTTTCATTGGAAGAATCTTTATACAATACAAATTGTATACAGAATGCACATAGGCTTACAGCATTTGATGGTATCAAAATATGCAAAGGAACTTAAAGAATGATATAAAAACGACTGAATGAAAGGTTAGAGAATCGATACATTTGTGAGCGTGCAAGCTCTAGCTACAATATTGGACAAAGCTGTTTTAACAATTCAACTCTATAAAAATATTTAGTGTATTTCTCTTGATTATTTCCTTCCTCAACTTCTCACTCGTCCCCTTTGCCAATGTTTGGATTTGGAGAAAACTGGGAACGTCAAGAAAATTATGTCTCATGGATGCTTCATGCGTCCATACGTTCTGGGCTGAACAACAAGATGCTGAAAAAACTTAAGTATGGCAACCCGAAAGGGGTGGGGAAGTGGAGGAAAAGTGCCACCAGCTTCCTACAATTGAAAATGGCTTACATTACTCAACCACTGATTCCCTTTTGAATTTTGAGTACACAAGCTTCGAGCATAAAAGAGATTATTTTCGGGCAGGTGTACAGAAAAAAACTCTCATTTCGCCACTGCCACATTCTGCATCATAAATTTTGTGCCCCCACTTTTTAAAGAAACTCATGGGATTAATTCGTTTTCTGTCTGTACATATACTTGTCTATATTATTAACGTTTATGTCATAGCTGCATAGACACTGTTTTGAAAGTTACAGCCTCATGGATTTAATCAGCTAATATTATACGAAGGAATGTTCGAAGTGAGAATGCTGAAATAGATTAAACGATTTTAAATGAAATGGGTCTACGCGAGATATAAACAAGAGAAATAATCAAATTCATTTTTATGGCTTTCTTAATGAGCTCACCCCAACTATTCATGTGATGAAGCTTCTTCCAAGCACTGACATTTGTTTTTATGGCTTGCCTTATAAAAAGTTACGTTATAAATTACCCAGGTTTTTCCTCTAATTGTTTAGCATAGTAATAATACTTGTCAGCAAACAGAAAGCGCAAATAGAGTGGCAACTTTATAGCAAAATTGCTTTAAAATATATTAAAAACCATAATAGTAGCAATATATTTCACTAAAATTGATTAAATATTGACCATTTGAAATCTCAGGACCAATTTGCATTTTTGATGCAAATTTTGTGATGTATTACAGGGTAAGCTTGGTATTTTCTTTTGTATTTCCTTTGTTTTCAAATGTCTGTCATAATTCATTATAATTGTATAAGTGAAGCAGTAAGTTCTGACTAAAAGTCTTTGCCATAAGTCCCCAATAAAATTAGTCTAGCGGGAATAGACTCTTCCATCATTTTAGTGACTAAGAGATAGGAAGGAAATTAAAAGAATTGCATATAGATATTGAGCTGTTTGTCTGCCTAGCAGCCCAGTCATACATGTCATATACCACAAACTGACAAATGTTGCATGAATTAAACATTTCTTTCAAACTTCAAAAATGGATCTGCTTAGAATTTTATACTCTTTCTACCAATATATAAATTGCTACATGTCATAGACCCTTAAATATGATTTAATTTCCCCTACAAAAAAAATATATAAAAAGCAAAAAAGAGGCAACTTTCTCCCCGGCAGTAGGACAGACAGGGGAGATGTCTTGCATGTTGTAGGACAGACAGGGGAGATGTCTTGCATGTTGTAGGACAGACAGGAAGATGTCTTGCATGTTTATGGCAAAAAAGTTTTCAAGATACCACATGTAATTTCCTGTAGATATTTCTATAATTAGTGTTGTTCAGGGGCTTTACAAAGATCTGCCAAGAAACTGCATGTCATAGCTAGATGGGTATAAACTTGGTATAAACTTGCATGTCAGACATGTGGTATTTAAAATGACAGCCATGCCTTGGATTTAACCCCGGTGGACATGGTGGATGACATGAATGACATGCAGGTCATACATTAGTTTTCATGATCAAAGCCCTTTCTACTGTTCAATATCTTTTTTACTTTAATGCTGCCCCCAAGTTCTGCACCAAGTATTATGTTTGGTATTTATGCACCTAAGATTAAATTTTGCACCATGCACTCTTTACGTTATATTGAAATATTATCATCAAAAACTTATGCACAATGTGCCCACCTCTCTGTCCTAAATATAATATTAAAAGGCTATATGTACAGTGACTAGGGATCTGGTATTTAAATTGCATTGTATTTAAATTTGTAATCTTGATATTTTCCTTCTGTAACCGTTGTAGACTTTCATACAATTTAATTGTATCATACCATAGCAGATATGTGGTACACATTTAGATTGAAAGTCTGACTTGTGACTTGACTTGACTTGCCAAAAAGTGACTTGTGGCTTGACTTGCCAAAAAGTGACTTGTGGCTTGACTTGACTTGCGAGCAAATGACTTGTGACTTGACTTGACAAAAAGTGACTTGTGGCTTGACTTGACTTGCGAGCAAATGACTTGTGACTTGACTTGACGAAAAGTGACTTGTGACTTGACTTGATGAAAAGTGACTTGTGACTTGACTTGATGAAAAGTGACTTGTGACTTGACTTGACTTGCGAGCAAATGACTTGTAACTTGACTTGCGAGCAAATGACTTCTAACTTGACTTGTGGGCAAGTGAATTGTGACTTGACTTGCCAACAAGAGACTTGTGACTTGACTTACTTGCAAAAATATGACTTGGTTACAACTCTGACATCAACATTGGAAAACAAATACAAAAAGCAGCTATATGTTTAGTAGGAGTATGGTGTTGAATAAAAAGCTTTGCTCCTTTGACAATTGTTTCTAATCCTGCTGTATGAGGTACCTGTAAGTTTAGGCTTTGATTACGGTAGCATTGTAATGTGTTATGAGTGCTTACTGACAGGAAGAGGTGTGGGCACCTTGGAGTAGCTAAGGAGTCATGCTCATACACGAAAGGTACCAGGTTTGACTCCCATTGTGAGCTCACAGTCCTTGCACAAAACACTTCACTCTACTTGCTCCAGCCCACTCAGCTGTAAAATGAGTACCAGCACTGCTGGAGAGTTAACCTATGATGAACTGGCATCCCATCCAGGGGGAGTCATGCGCCCTCATCAGCCTGCATCATAGAAACTGGGGATAAGCTCCGGCCCTAGGGGCCTAATGGCATGGATGGATTTAACATAACAACTGACAGGGATATGAAATTGCAAGTCTTAAGGACAGGTGTACCAACTGTAGAATCTCAGTTAACACAGAAATGTTAAATATCTATCGATACCTTTTTATTTCAGCCAATCCATGCGAGAAGCCTTTTTCCCTGTCAAGATTCACCTGCTGTAAAGTCTACCTATGAAGCCAAGGTAATCCAGTTTCCTTCCCATTGTCCTCCATTAAAAATAAAATAAAATAGGCTTTTTTTTAACAATGTGAAAAGTTTTATAAGAACAGCACCAGAAAAGGACAGAGGAAAAATTACTTTCAATGTTTTCTATTTTAATATCTTTGTTGTAGTCTAATGTAAATTGGTTATTTCCTGGGGTGTTGCCTGTATGGTGGGAACATCTGATGCAGGTAGCCTATTGCCTACCCCCTGAATGGCATATGTTTGGGCAGACTTTGTACAAAATTTGAGCAAAGTTAAGCTCAGGTTAGTGCCAAGAACATTACTTTTTTGGGAAATCAATTTCATGATTTACTCCCAAGCAAAACCTGGCTACTACGCCTCTGGCACCACTGGTTTATAAATTAAACAGCAAAGCTAAGATATTTTTGAAACTTCTTTATTTTGTGGAATGAAGATAAGTTTATTTGAGAATGTTAACAATTTCTAATGATAAGCATTTTCCTCAATCAAAATGTATTTTGTGAACACAAATTTTCATGTACTTGTTTAGCACTGATACTGCAATGCAGATTTTGTTCTGGGTAAATAAGAAAACATTTTCTTCAAACAATATTTGTGGTATTTTGTGGATGAAATTATTTTGCGTCTTGTTAGGTACAAGGACCAACTTAAAATAAATAATTTGTTGTGGCATTTAAACGTGTTTGTAGCAGAGCAATATGGGTGATTCCCCTCACTAGTATAACTTTTTTTCAATTTGGTTTTCAATGAATAAAAACAAAAAACTTTGATTTAAAAAAATCAATTAAAGAGGGCATGCCATGGTCATCGATTTTGACTTAAAACTACAACATAAAAATACAAAAGCATAAGACCAGCACCTCCAAAAATCATGAAAATGGTACAAAATATTGACATGAATGTGATCAAAATGGCATGATTCATGGCTCATAGTGAAAAACACTTGTCACATGACAGATAAGCTTGTGAGATAAGCTGAGACGCTAGGCCAGCTGAGGCGCCAGCATCAATCACACACTTATCATTGCATTAGGACATATACACTGAAAATGGAGACCAATGCAAGGCCTCTTTCTCATTCTTCGTCTGAAAACGAAATAGATCTTGAGTTAGAATGTTTTGACGATGGAGAATCAAACGATTTTGATGGAAATGAAGATAACAGGCGAATTCTCGGCCTGAATCGATACCAATTTGGGCCTGGAGCTAGTGGAGGTGATGAACTAGAGGCTCCAGAAATTGACAATATTTGCATCAAGAGACTTCAGCAAATTGTAAATACATGTAGGGATGTAGTGAGGGAAGGGGATAGGGGGTGGGATGGGGGGAGGAGGTGTCACACCCCCAATTCCAAAATTTATCAGGAAATTTTAATGTCAGGAAATTTGGGGGATCTTCCATATACTGGGATAATTTCTTTGACAACTTGCTTGTAAATCTTTTGACATATAATTTTTTTTGTGTTAATGAATTAGAACTAGATTATAACACACAAAAGACTATTTTTCAACACTTAGATCCGCAATTAAGAAATCTATAAGGATCCGAAAATGTGCTACTTAACATACAGTTTTACCTATCAATATCCAACAAACCTGACAAATTGAAGAACAAAATCCCAACGGGGGTACAGGGAGGTTTGAGATAAAGGAAAATACTTTTGATCAAATAAAATGACCTGATGAGAATTATTCTTGTGTCATTAAAATAAAGACCTGCATCACATATAGTTAAACTCAGTAATCCATTGTATGAAATATATTCAAGAACAAGCATTTCATGCTGATTCTGATTCTGTATTTTAGCTCCACCCTTCCCCAAGTTGCATATCTAAAGGGGGGCTATTGGGGGCTTAAAGCCCTTCTAAAAAATGCAGTAGCATAATAGTTATGAATGGTGTACATTCATGTAACTTGGCACAGGGGTAGAGGACATGAGTACTGTTCAAGTGAACATGATTAGGGGGTTGTGTGTGCCTACTAATTAGCTTATTTGCATAATGAAAATATTTGTAACTATACTATCTCTTAAATTAAAGTGGATATAAGGATTTTGTTTGCACAAATGATTGTACTTGTGAAGAGCATTGTCTATACGTAATGGTAATGAGAAGTTTGCATATTAATTAGGTTATTTGCATAACAATAGACTTGTTAAAGTTTTTGGTTAAAGTTTTTATAACTTAAGTTATGATTGGTGTACATTCATGTAACAAAGCACAGGGGTAGGGGACATGGCTACCGTTCAAATGAGCATGATTAGGGGTTGTGTGTGCATACAAATTAGCTTATTTGCATAGCAATGGAAAAATTTGTATTAAAGTGGATGTGGGGATTTTGTTTGCACAGATGTTCATATATGTGAAGAGCATTGTCTACATATAATGGTGAAATGAAGTGTGCATATTGATTAGGTTATTTGCATAACAATAGACTTGGTTAAAGTATTTTCTTAAAGTTTTCATAACTTTAGTTATGAATGATGTACATTCATGTAACTTGGTACAGAGGTCGAGGGCATTGGCTACTGTTCAAATGAGCATGATTGAGGGGTTGTGTGCATACTAATTAGCTTAATTGCATAACAATGAAAATATTCATATCTACAATATCTCTTAAATTAAAGTGGATGTGGAGATTTTGTTTGCACAAAAGATCATATATGGGAAGAGCGTTGTCCTCAGGTTTCAAGGTGAAGCATAGTGTGCATATTAATTGGGGTCATTTGCATACAAATAGGCTTTCTTAGAAAATGTTTAATCTGAGATAATAACTTGGTACTTGGTACAGTGATAGATGACATTGGTACTGTTCAGTTGAGCATGATTGGAGGGGGTGGGGTTGTGTGTGCATACTAATTAGCTTATTTGAATAGCAATGAAAATATTTGTATCTATGATATCTCTTGAAGTGGGAGTGGGGATTTTGCTTACACAAATGATCATTTATATGAAGAACATTGTCTACACTCAATGGTGAAGTGTAATGTGCATATGATTATTTGCATAAAAATATACTTTTGTAGAAAATATTTAACCTGGGATAATAACTTGGTACTTGGTACAGCGGTAGATGGTATTGGTACTGTTCAGCTGAGCATGATTGGCGGGTTGTGTGTGCATACTAATTAGCTAATTTGTATAACAATGAAAATATTTGTATCTATGATATCTCTTGAATTAAAGTGGATGTGGGGATTTTGTTAAACAAATGATCATATATGTGAAGAGCATTGTCTACACTTAATGGTGAGCTGTAGTGTACATATCAATTAGGTTATTTGCAATACAATAGACTTTCGTATACAATTTTTAACCTGGGATGATAACTTGGTACTTGGTTCAGTGGTAGAGGGCATTGATACTGCTCAGTTGAGCATGATTGGGGGGTTGTTTGTGCATACTAATTAGCTTATTTGCATAGCAATGAAAATATTTGTATCTGTGGTATCTCTTGAATTTAAGTGGGTGTGATGATCATACAGTATATGTGAAGATCATTGTTCACACTTAATGGTGAGGTAAAGTGTGCATATTAATTAGGTTATTTGCATAACAATAGACTCTGCTGCAAAATGTTTGACCTGAGATCAAAATATATGCCAAAAGACTCACTAACTTCACATTTCTAGTTTTATTATGATATTGACATTCCTGACATGAATAGCAATCAAACTGTCTGTCTTTCCATGAATAAAGAAGCAAATAAAAGTTCCATTGCTTCTAAAGAATATCAAAGTAGGGGTTTGGAAAATATAAACAATAAATGGAATGTGGGATAGAAGATGACCTGATGATAAAGTAGCTGGAGGAATTAGGATGAGCATGGGATTTCATGTGGGACAGAGTGGAATTGTATGTAGGGTAGGGTGGGGTGGGATGTTGGTTAGAATGCATTGGCTTGTTGGACAGGGTGGGTTGACATGTAGAACAACATGGGTTGGCATGTGGAACAGGGTGGGTTGGCATGTGGAACAGGGTGAGTCGACATGTCGGACAGGGTGGAATGGCATGTGGTGGGGGGTCATCTGGATTTCAGTTGTGATGGCATGTGGGTCATAAAAGTGGTGGAATGACATACAGTATGTGGTTTTCAGGTGTGATTGCATGGAGTATAGAGTAGGCATGAGATGATATTTGGGACTGGTTGGGATGGAATGTGGGACAGTCTGGAATATGAATTTTGTATCATTTCCAATGTCTAGTTGGTCATACGTTAAGCAATATTAATTCACATAATTTTGCTTTAATGTTATTGTACATTATTCATGCTGCTTGAATTTGTGTGACACACATGTTTTCTTAAATTGGAAGTTGTATTACAATCCGAGATGTAGTTCTGGGAATGTGTAGGGGTTGGGGAAGAGTACGGAATGGAAAGGGAGCTTAATGACATTCTTCCATTGACATTGGCAAGTCAGGGCCTCTCCTTTCTTTGTTGTTCAATTGATAGAACTAAAAGAGGTGCTATAGTTATAAAGACTGATAGCTTTTACATGTTTTCTGACTTATTGGGTGAGGGGTGAGGTAAGCTTGAGCTTTTATTTGTCTTCAAATATCTGGAAAAACTCAAAAAAGATATTTTGAAGCTTGTAGCACAATGTTGTGAAAATTAACAAAGCAAATGAAAATGTAAGTACATCTTTGAAAGCTCAAGTAAATTGAATTCATCTGCCCCTGCTACACTATTTCTGTATAAACTTCCCTTAATAGAGGGATTTCATCATGGAACTTTAACTCATCTGGTAGCCATTTTCCTGGGAAAGCATTGTTGCGTTTCATGCTCAGTCACATCAAAAGTACAACAAACATACTGCCTGGTAACTTACCCACCAGTACCAGTTGGGCAAATTTTATTGTTTTTGTTCGCGGCGGTGATTTTACTTCATACCTTCCTAATGTTTATATATTCACCAGGTATACCAAGAGTAACTTTTACGTGAATGCCATCTGATTGTTCGTTAAATACAGACAAAGCCTACGTAGCTGGCATAAAGTGCTCACTGCAAATCCTAGTGTGAACCGAAGGTTGAAAGCCATCGCGTCGTACAGCAGAAACCCACTTTGAACGTGGATCAGGATCAGATGGAAATCAAGAAAACGTCTTTTTATTCCTCGGCACACGTCTATTAGTGCAACTAATGGCACAGCAAGATTCCGACATAATCATCTTACAAAAATTATCTTATATAACAACATGCAAGCGTTTGTAAGTCTAAATAAGTGTACAGCAGACGATCGTTCTTGTCCGACAAAATCGCGATGTAAACAAAGTCACGTGACCTCATGACATCAGCCGAAACACCTTTATTGGCCATGTCGAAACAATATGCTATGCTATTTAGGGCCTCCAAAATCTGCTGTCATATTATTGACACATCGTTTCCAAAGTCTCTGTGTTTTTTCGTCGGAAGGGGGTAATGGGTTTTACACCCTTTCCAGGCACCATTATTACATCCGCAGTGGTGTAGCTAGGGCCCTGTGGGTCCCTATGATATATAGGTATAATGATATTTTTTTTTTCATGGGCCCCCTTATAGGCCCGGTCGCACCCTTTTTAGGGGGCAATCGGTGCCCCTGCCCCTTTAGTTACTCCACTGTTCATCTGTCAATGCAACATTGCATGAACTTGGAGAAAAATCAAAGTTGAGATTTAACAGTGTGGTTTCCAATGTGGTTTCGCACTGTGAACAATGGATTACATGATGAGCCTCCTCCAGATTACATTAGTGATCCATTGGCCTATTTTTCAAGAGGTTAACTCAAGAGCGAGAAATTGAACTGAATTTACTCTTTTTGTTCAACTTTTTATTCTTGAAACCTGCTGTTGTAATGATTCAAACAGTTTAACGTACATTTGAATTTAGATTGTGATATCGCAGCATGCCCTCTTTAAAGTCAGCTTGTGTTATTCCTGGCAGGTCTCAGTTCCTAAAGCACTGGTTGCTCTTATGGGTGCCGAGAGGAATGGTGAAGAGCAAGGATCTACTCCTGATAAGAAGACGTTCCTCTTCAAGCAAAAGTTCCAATCCCAAGCTACCTGTTGGCCATTGCTGTTGGGAAGCTGGAAAGCAGGTAGGAAGAATAGTTGTCATAGGAGAAACTAGAGGTTCCAATCAAGTAGGGACTGGGGGAAGGGCACAGAGGAATGGAATTGACCTATAGGACAAAGAAATAATATTTTTCATAAGAGTTCAAGAATTATGCTGAAAAGTGCTGTTTAGTACTGTGTATCAGTTGATGAAATAACATATTTTCCATAGTGAAGATAAACTTCACTAGAATTAATATTGTTGGCATGCACAAACCATCTCTTCAAAATGTTGAAGGAATAGAAAGTGGTAAGAGGGTACAAAACAAGTACTTGAGACCATGGTACCATGTAGGAGAAGGCAAGTATTTAGAAGGATGATACAAAATAGAAATGTACAGCATGGATACTTTGTGGTTCACTGTTGTTTAAATAACAAATTGGTGGTCACACTATGCATAACCATAACGCTAAGTGTTTGGTTCAATGGGATTAGTGGTAGAAAGTATCTTTTTCAGATAGCTGCAAAAAGGTAAATTCATGGTGAGGTGAGAGGAGGCAGGGTGCCACCTTTCCTGACTCTATATGTTAGGGAGCATTAGATGGGATCAAAGGGAGGGACCCTGGAAGGAGTGAATGCAAAAAAAGTCATCAGTGTGATTTTAAGTGGCCATAGATTGTCATTTTTTAAGCGAGATGTTAATGAGAAGTAGCCGCAAATGTTGAAACTTGTATAACATTTGAGTTTCAATACGATAGCATCAGGAACCTATGCAGTCATGATGGCGTGTGTATGTATGTGTGTTTGAGACGGCCAGCTTGTAAACATGATATCTCAAGAACTATATACTGGATTCATGTTATATGTGAAACACAGATAGCCCTTGGTCTGTAGATGTGCCCTAACATTTTTTATGGTGATTTCATACATATTAATTAGTAGGCGGGCTTAAAGTGAAAATCTTGAAATTTTTTTTTTTTTAACAACCACGTACATGTCTGTTTTGTTTCATGTTTGGAATAATTAGGATGTTAGCTAGTGTGTACATGTTCATGATGTAAAAATGTTGAATTTTTTTAATATGCATAGTGGGCGGGCTTAATGTGATTTTGCTGAAAAGAGCTTGCAAACACGGCATTTCAAGAACAGTAAACTGGATTAATGTATTATGTAATACACAGATAGCCCATGGTCTGTAGATGTGACCTTATGTTTGTGGTGGTTATTTCATGCATATTGATAAGTGGGCAGAGCTTAAAGTGAAAATTTAGAAAAAGTGATAAATGAGAGACTGTATCTCCGTTTTGCATCATATTGGGCATGATGATTTTGTTGGTTATTGTGTACATGCCTATGTTATCAACAGGTGTTATTAATATGCATGGTGGGCGTGGCTTAATGTGAAAGTGCTAAATAATGTAAACACCATAAATGATATATATCAGATTTATGCTATATATGGTACACAGAAGGGTCATGGTATGTACATATATTTTAATGTTGTGGTAGTGATGTTGTGAATGTTAATGCGTAGGCGGGGCTTACTGGCAAATTCTTGAAATAGGATCAATGAGCAATCGTTTTTGCTTCATACTTGCTTTGATGATGTTGTTAATTATTGTGCAAATGCTAATGTTATCAACATTTTTTTTTTATTGATCTGCATGGTGGGTGTGGCTTATGAGTAAATATCATAGTTCAAATATTTTATGATATGCAATGACATGACAGTTAATACAAATTTGCAAATCAATCAGCTTATGAAAAAGCATCGGAATCACAAAACCTTTTGGTTCTGGTTTACTCAGAAGGAGCACCTTTTCTGAACTTGCCTTGTGGTCTGGCAATACTTCCATGACCCTATTGTTCAGCAAGTTATGATAATTGTAATTTCTGTAAAGTCTTAGAAAGTTTCAAATCTCCATTTCGGAAGGTCAATTTATTTTTAATATCTAACTTTTCAGGAAAATTGGACCAAGGACACTTGTTTGGTCAGAAGCAGACAATGTAGACTTAGCAGCTGAAGAATTTTCAGAGGTTTGTTTTTTATCTTACATTATGTTAAACCCTCTGACAAAGTGCGCAATCTTGGAGTTATGTTCGACACTTCTTTGACTATGAAGGATCACATAACATCTATCTCCAAAGCAGCCTGCATGTCAATCAGAACCATTAGTATGAAATGACTACTGTACACTTCACTGAGCTCATTGTTCATGCATTTATTACATCAATACTTAGAAACTCCGATATGGTTTAACCAAATCCGAGCTACAGCGTTTATTGGGACTGCAACATATTGCAACAAGACTTGTAGCACTCATCAAGAAATATGATCACATTACTCCAGTTAAGAGATTTGCACCGGTTGCCAATTGAACAAAGAATTGTATCTAAGCAAGGGCTTCTTGTGTATAAATCTCTTAGGAGAGTGTCCCACAGTTTCTATCAGAATGTTGTTGGATTAGTGTCTAAAAGAAGGGGGGTGGGCTAATGGGGGCTTAGCCCCCCAAAACTGTGCCATAACTTCCCCTAATTTTTTTTTGTCATGGACAGAAATATAAATAACCGCAATATCAAATGAATTATTGGAAACAGATGTTTGTAAAGCATACATTTATAGTTATATATCATATCAAACATAAACCTATTCCATACATTTTGAATAAGTTTAGGGTTTTATTATTTTGAGTCCGAACACCACGAACGTGACATGCACACATGAATCAATTATTACGTTAGTCATTCTTAGTGCATCTTAGCTGTACATGCAAGGTATGATTTCGCAGTGCGTGTATCCTATACTGCATTATAACACTCGCGCATGTGCACACACGTACATCCACAAACATACATCTGTACGTGGGGCTTGGGGCTAGGCATTAGCACTTGTTATAGCAGTTCAGATTTAGTCAGCTTATTCTCTCCATCTTTCGGAAATAGTGCAGGAGCTTTGGGACCGCCTCCTAAATTGATTAAAGTAAAGTGTTTTGATTATTAAAAAGGTTGTAGAAGAAGGGGTGGTATCTTGTTTATCTGAAAAAAAGATCTGAGCAATGTTGACAAATTATCATCTCCAAAACCATGTGATACAGCCAAGCAGCCTGCTTAATCTGAACCTGGTGAATACATCCAACCTCCGGGCCAACCATCTTCAAATCTGGCAAGTTCTGCAAGGGATAAGCTCGTTCGACCGCTCATGGAGTTTCCAAACTACTTTGTTGTTAGGCAAAATTGGGCATTTTCCCAACCCTGTATGACAAATCTGATTTCATTTAATACTTGGTCGAAATGCATGTAGATTTTTGGAAATAAATTTGGTAAAGAAGCCTTAAGAAGGTACTTTCAGATATGTCGGTTTTTGTAACTGGAAGAAGTGTGAGAAGATAAAGGAACACAGTCTTATAAATGACCACCTTACAAGTACTGTATGTCAGCTTTGTCAAGCTTCAGAAGTTTGCAAAATGAAGGAAACATTTATGAACACATAAATCAACAACATCAGAAAAGTGTGAACGAAAATAGAGAGTATATGAAAGCTCTGTGTGTTGTTATTCTATTTTGTGGGAAACAAAATATCACTTTGAGGGGTCATGCAGAAGACGCTAAATCAAAAACCAAGGGAACGTTCTTGAACTTGCCGAATTCATCAAGAAGACCTTTCCAGATTTCCTGACTAGATCTGCTGCAACCCCAAAAACTGCACTTATTTGTCACCAGATGCACAAAATTTTTTCATCCAGGCAGCTAACTGATGCATTGTAAGGAAAATTTAAAGCGAAGTTTAACAATCAGGAATGTAGGCTATAATAACAGATTGCTGTACTGACTTGGTGACAAATAATCTGTCAGTCAATATTCGATACATTGACGTGGAGATGGTAACTTTAAAAAAGATTTCTCCAATTTGTGAGACTTCAATCGACAGAGTTGGATGCAAAATTCATTGCGAGCAAGATAATCAATGTTTTGCAGGATGAGAAACGTTTTTTCATTCCTCAAACTGAGTGTATTGGGCAATCATCAGATGGTGTGTCGGTTATGTCGTGACATGAAAAAGTGTCCAGACACTGTTTCAACAGAAAACAAACAATCCTTGCATTTTTATCTACTGTTATGCACACTGACTGAACTTAGTCCTTTCCTCTGCAGCAACCAAAGAGCCCAAAGCAAATAACATTTTTATTTGCTCAGATGTACTGATTGCTTTATTAATAGTTTTTATAAGCAAAAGGACATGTTTTGGGATGTTTAAAAGGCGAAAACTAAAGTTCCCATAGATATGCCATCCTTTTGCAAACATAAATGTAATTTGAGGAAAAGATTGTTGATGTAGCTTACAAAAGATACAACAACTTACTAAACACATTGGAGGTGTTATTATTAAATCAGAAGGAGGAGAAAGATGAAGCCATGGGATTGAGAAACAAATGGTTGACTTTTCAAAAGCATTTGTAGTTTGGTCATATTTTCCGATATTTTCTCACAAGTTTCTCCTCTATCAGATGCCTTTCGAAGCCTAAAATTGAATTTGGCTGCGGCAATGCAACTCGCTAAGGAACTCCACAAGATCTTTCAGCAAAAAAGATCAGACTCGTTCTTCACCAAGCTGTGGCATCTGATTGAAATACTTGCAAACAACAATGAGGTTCCCCTACAAGTGCCATTCCAACGGAAGTGCAATTTTTTTCTCATCTGCGTCACTTTGTGGTGGTGGCAAATGTGGAGACAATTGTACTTGAAAATGATGCCGATGATAGGCTTGGTTTCACGGTGCCTTGTTTTATCCCATTCTGGCTAGGATCATTGAAGAAATGAATTCCAGATTTCAGCAACAGGAAAACCTCATGGGACTCCCAAATTGTTAACAAACTCTACGTCATCCAGCCCACTATTCCGATCAAACCCACCATCCACAACCTCTCCTGTGTCAACAACATTCACATTACCCGTCTTAGAATAAGTCACACCCACCTCACTCACTCCCACCTCCTTATTGGCTCCTCCAACCCCTTTACAACCATATATAGTCCTCCTCTCCCACCCCCCTCTCTCTACTTTGCTTTTTTCATTCATGCACCTCCTCTCTCGATCCCAGCTTTCTGGCATTTCCTTCTTGTTTCAATCTCCCTCTGTTTTCTTTCCTTCCTACCTCTGGAATGATCTAACCTCTTAGGCACAATTTGACCCTTGTTGTCGTGGTGCCATTAAGTCCTCATCAAATAAACAAACAAACAGGGAAACCGAAAGTAGTTCAAGGAATAGCATCATATTATGCATACAGTACAGTGACAATTTTTAGGATGCTAGTGATTTGGAGGCATCTGCTGAAGCACATGACATCAAAGGCGATTTACAATCCGAGTGAGTCGTTTGGTAAAATGTCATTGCTAAGAAAGGAAAACCAGACTCTATTGGCCTTTCATTTGCCTTTTGAAGCCACCTGAAGGATTTCCTGTTCTCCTGAACTATTGCAATTATCTTTAAATGTACCAATTGCAAGTTTCCAGGCAGAAAGATCATTTTCTAGCATGGGGAGAATTTGTACATATTTGCACTCAACAATGTCTGAGCAAAGGATGACAGCGTTGGTTTTAATGCATATTGAGAAAGATCTTTCACAAGAAATAGATACGTATGAAATGTTGGACATTTGATACATGTAGTTATTTTCTTTCATTCACAGACAGAAAAGATGATTAAGACAGCTGAAGACCTCCTTGGTCCCTATGAGTGGGGGCAGTATGATCTCTTGATTCTACCCCCATCTTTCCCCTATGGTGGAATGGAAAACCCCTGTTTGACTTTCATCACACCAACTTGCCTGGTAAATATTTATTTTCATTTCATGAAAGAGACTGCAAAATTTTGTTCCAGTTATTGATAGCAAAGTCTATCATTTGTTCAAAAGGACATTCTTGTGTCTAAAATGATATAAATTCCAGATTTTCTGAAACTTTATAGCTTTCAATGCAGTAGCACTTTCAACTTATTTGAAATTAAAAAATCACAGAATATGTCAAAAGAAATTTAGCAGGTCGATTATCTTTGGAAGTAAATGATGCCACAAAATTTCTTGAAATATGCTGATCACAAATTCTCTGAACCTGAATTTCAATCCCAGGCATGGACAGGATTTGTCTACCAAAGGTGGGGAGGGGGAAAATTACAAACTCATATTTGCCAACCAAAAGTCTGTGTGGGGTGGGGGGAATCACAAAGTTAAGCTAAGATACAAAAACATCACCATAAAAAAGACATCAATTACAAATGTGGGGGAAATGCCCCCTTGCACCACCATAATCTCACTTATGATCAGGGGGCATCACCATGGAGGTGTGGGGGTGCAGCACCCCCTTATAAATGATTTGCTGATTTGAAAATCATGCTGTTTGTCCTTGAAATGCTAACTTTCCTTCAGTTTTTTCCAAAAATTTCCTTCATTTTGGGAAAGCATTCTTAAATTTTTGGGAAATGTTCTTCATTTTTCAGGAAATTTGCTTCATTTTCAGGAAATTATGGCCAAAGTTTACCACTATTTCCAATTATTTTACCAAATTTTTGCTCAATTTTACCAATTTCATATTTGTACCTCCTAACCAGCAGAAAGTGTGGGGGCAGCTTCCCCCCTTGCTCCCACTTTGTATGGCATTAGGAAATTGAGACTTTCTGTTGGGACAATCATACATTGTTGTTGGGTGAAATGTCACCACTCCCAGTCATCGGACTTTAGTGACATCCCTGCCTATGATCCTAGGGGATAAATCATAAATTACTTAGACCTAATTAGCTCATTCACCCATTTTTCACATAACCACATACTTTATCGGATATTTGAAACACCCTATGTTGTATGCATACTATAGTTCTCTGCGTATTCATATAAAAATACTCTTTACTTCTTTTGTTCAATCTAGGCAGGTGACAAATCAATGGCCAATGTAAGTACCCATTTCTACGTTTATAGATGTTTAGGTGTCTTTATTCACTAAGATATCCATTATTTCTAACTGTGAATTCCTGGTGACAGTTCGCACGACCGTTTGAATATATTCAGCTTTGGCCATGGTATTAAACACTGCTGATCACTTCCGACAAAAATTTGGACAAAATTGCAAATTATGTTGTTAGCTTTTTTTTAGCATTACACATTCAATGACATTCAGAGTTTAATATCATGGGAAATTTTCTCGTGATAACTTGTTTCATCAAAGTAAGAGTGACCCTTAATGATATACCACCCGGGGTGCTTACAAAAATAGAATTGCACAACTTTTTAGGCCCAACGTTTGTTCCTTATCATGTTGTGTACATGCTCCTTTATACCCCATCTGCCATTTTTGGCAAAAAAACACTTCTCCACCATTGACCTTTAATGTCACTCATGCATGGTAAATGTACATATTGAGTGGATAAATTGTTTACAGAACCCAATTTATCTCTGAACAATAAGTGTAGCTTTGTATATAAAATGTGTTCTCATAGCAAGAAGGAAGGTGGGGATATCTGCATGATTTTAAGCATATGTACAGTACACGAAATATGGGCGCCCATTCTCTGAGGCCACATACAGTGTCTTATTTAAATTGCATTGTGTGAACAGGTTCTATACCAGCCCCACTATAACCACCACAAAAACATTGTTGTATCAGATGCAAAATAAGCAAATTATGTAGCAAAACTTATTTTAAGTCTTCAAAATAATGAAATAAATCAGATGTATGATATCAGTCAAATCATTATAGCAAAGGTGCTTAATACGTCGAATACGGTACTTTTTTTGATTGCCTTACAGGAAATTATATGTCAAAGTCTAAAAGCTTCCAAGAATAGTGGATTCAAACGATTGATTTACATTACAAACTAAAAGAGAGCTTTATCGCGTCATCATCTCAGATTAATTGATTTTCTTAAAGAGTTAGGTTAGCTGTAAAACAAACAGTTGGCATTTTGTCCATCAAACAGTTCTGGAACTCATTTTGTCAGCCATATTGTTATATTATTCAGATCTATTCTAACAGCTATTTGTCTTTATCAATTGTCTTGACTCACCAATTAATCAACCAATTATCTTGTTTGACAAAATTGTGATTCTTATCATTATTATCAATTTCTGTAGTGCATTACAAACACTAAATGTTAAAATTACAAATGTGCTTTACATCAAATTCTATAAAACAGATAAAAAATCAAAAAAGATCAATATTTACAGGTGATAAAATGATGTGTAAAAGACATAAGTTATCAATATACAAAAAAAGCAAGTCCATAAACACTAAAAGATCTGTCAGCAAACATTTTTCTGTTGGGATTTCCAAAAGACTGCTATTATTAGTAGACTAACCCAGGGCATGTTGAAATCTTGGGATCAATTAAATTAATGAGGTACTTTGGTGTTGCATTTTTAAACATTTGAAAATAAGTAAAGCAATTTCTAAATCAATTCTAGCCTTTACAGGTAACAAGTGTAACTCTTTGAGACTATCGCTGGCACTATCCCTATATTTTCTATTCATAATTAATTAATTTAGCAGCAATGTTCGGAACTCTTTGAAGCTTGTGTAATTCACATATGGGTTGAGCAACTACGATTATATTTGTAGAATCTAAATGAAAAATAATTAAGAATTTAACAAGAGTTTTACATGCATTAGCTGAGTGTGAGTAGCAAATGAGTTCAAGTCTTTGAATGATGAGCATTGCAAATTGACATTTCTTTGCAATAGGTGATTTAAGAGAAAAAGTTTCATCAAACCATACACCTAGAAATATTTAATTGCATGTGATCTTTGAAGCAAGTTGACCTGATAGGGCGGTCATCTAAATTTGTCCTGTCCAGGTTGTGGCCCATGAAGTCTCCCACAGCTGGACAGGAAACCTGGTGACCAGTTGCAGCTGGGAACACTTCTGGCTCAATGAGGGATTTACAGTCTTTGTGGAAAGGAAAATCATTGGTCGGTTGCAAGGCGAGAAAGAAAGGCAGTTCCATTGTGTTGGTAAGTTTGATATGCATTGTATAACTTTATTTCACTTTTAAATTGTCTGAGTTTTAACATTTTTAATTTTTTTTTCAAAACTATTATTTTGTGCAAAGTGCATTTGGAAGACCCATTATTATAGGCTCTGGAAAAGTGCACCTTAATGGTGGCAAAGATGTATGACCCTCCCATTCCCAATCCCTACCCCATTATTTCCATCTATGCAAAACTAGTGAAAATATGGTCTAACAGCGAATCATGTAACGTTTCCTGTTTCGTATATGTTGTTTTCTAAAACTGTTTATGTTGAAATTATGGATTCAACTGCAATACGTAATTACCGATTATGGTTTAGTTTCGTGCATTTTTGTTTTATGTTGAAGATGAGTAGCTGTAGGTCAACAGTGTATCATGCACAAAAGACGCTTAAACGCCAAAAGATTTACAAAAGAAAATACCAACTTCCCTCTATAGTATATCACAAAATTTGCATAAAATACGCACAATTTAAAAATGTTATAATATGGTCAATGTTTCACCCATTTTGATGACATTTCTTCTATCAGAGAGTTTTTGAAATATTTTAAAGTATTTAACCAATGTTGACTCTACATGTCCATGTATTTTTAACCATGTGCTTGTATATGTGTACAAATAGTAACATGTGCTACTCTGTACTCTTTGTAGGTGGCTGGAAAGATCTCCATAATTCGGTGAGTTTAGGATTTGTTTTAGAGTAATTGTAATTAAGATATGAGAATAATCCATAGAACTAAATTAACAGAGAGTGCTGAGCACGATGGGTGAGAAAGTCACCCAAATCACGACTTTTCCCTTTGACTGCAATCATAACAAATTATAACAGTCACTTTATTTTAAAAATTGTCGCTTCAGTTTTTTTTCTTCCAAATATGCTATGTAACTTTTGGTATTCTTAGATAATTTTAGGTCATCAGGAACCTATGTCGTCCTAATATGGAAAGTGAAATATTTGACCAATTTGGGGGGATTTTATAACCTTATAGGCCATGCAAATTGGCAAAATAGGTCCAGTCTACCGTAACTCCCGTGTGATAGAGAAAAATAAAAATTTTGATTTTACATTTGTGGAGCATCCAAATCTCATGGCGTTTACATATTGTTTATACCTTTGGAAACTTATCATGATGTCATGTGGATAATATAATTTGTATTATGATGAAGCTGCTTCAATTGTTTACATTGCCATAATTTAACGCTAGGCCTGGACAATTTTGCCGATTTGCATGGCCTAAGGTTAAAAAATTAGCAAAAATTCCACTTTTTGAGCTAGGATGACATAGGTTTTTCCTGATGACCTAAAATTATCTACAATGCCAAAAGTTACATAACATATTTGGAAGAAAAAAAATCGAAGCCACATTTTTCTACATAAAAAGTGACTTTTATAATTCGTTATCATTGGAGTCAATAGGAAAAACGTAATTTTGGTGACTTTCTTTAATACCTGTTGGCTTCATTGTAAACTTGTAAACTTCATGTTCTACCCCATCTCATAAATAAATCAAAAAGATTCCTTTATAATTTAGAAAGAGGTTATACATTTTCAAAGAAATACATAAAAATCATGATGAAGTTAGTCTCTTTAGGAGAAATGGTCCATTAATCATTCATGGGCATAGCACAAATTCCTTCAGGCATATAATGCACATTTATTTTTAGGGTCAGCCAATGACTTATCTGTTCCACTTCACTGCAAAGCAGGCTTGTGGCTTGAGCTCCAGATAAATGGCCTATTGTGTACGGTGTAACAAGGTATAGATTACCCCCATGTTGCGTACAGTGTAACAATATCTGGTTGGTAGCAAGTGAATTGTGAAGAGGCTCTCTGGTGGAGGGTGTGGAATACCCCTGATTTTGAGAAAATCAAGGGTGTCGGGTTGGAGGGGCCCAAGGAATAAAAAGTCTTAATGTTGTCTTGGAAGTAAAGCTAAGACATCACTCTGTTGATTAAGACTTAGTGTACCAGTCACTTTTCAACATACTGTGGGAATCTTTGAAGTGTAAGCAGAGTAAGATATCATAATGTCTTTTTCTTTACGAATTTCTTTGTGTGATTGTTAATAAGGTCATAGTCTTGTTTTACCACTCAACCATTGGCCACTATTTCCACAGGTCCGGTGGGGAGAAGGTGTGATGCAGAAGACAAACTGCTGTGCTTGATATTAGTGTATAGTTCTGCATATTGTGGAAAAATTGTTGGTTAAATAACTGTTGGACTATCACCTTCAGCATCTCAGTCGTTTGCTCAGCCAACTGAGCTACCTGTCTTTCTAATTGTTCTTGTGTTCTTCCAGGTCCAGCGATATGGTGAGGACCATGAACATACCCAACTGGTTGTAAATTTAGATGGCAGCATTGACCCAGACGACGCCTACTCATCCATTCCCTATGAGAAGGGATCTACATTCCTCATGTATCTAGAGAAATTAATTGGAGACGAAGGTAAAAAAGCTCGGTCTTACTAATCAGAAACCCCCGGGGACTGGTGACACTGACTACATAGAGTCCGGTTGGGACTGACCTCACCTTACCCCCACTCCACACCTCCTGTGACTCCTTCCCAAGGTCAAAAAAGAGGGTGTAGGAAAGGGTGGGTAAAAATTTTTGTAAAACCTAGATATTGAGTTTCCTGATCAATAGCACTGCAATACGTTTTCATGAGTCTCACACAGGCAAAGACGGTATTTTCAGACCTATTATTATTACTAACTGTTCAGGGCCAATCAAGTTTTAGCTGTTCACCTTGTACTATTACAAGGTTTCTTACAGGCAAAGATTGGGGTATTTTCAGACCTTCCTTGCAATATTACTAGCTGTTCATGGCTTAAAGGTTTTAGCTGTTCCTCTACCTTTTAATTTTACGAGATCTTACCCAGGCAAAGACTGGAGTATTTCCAGACCAAGTAATATTACTAGCTGTTTAGGGCCTTATTTTCAGACCTACTAATATTCAAGATGTTCAGTACCTTCAATTTGGCTGTTTTATACCTTGTACGATCACTTAATTGCTGAAATGTTGTATTATTACTGAGGTCTCTCATTGTTGAATGGCAGAAAGAGCAGCTTGTATTATGACACACAATTTTGCTTGTTCATCAACCTCATATATAAAGCAATGCAAAATTATCATTTTAGGACTAAAGAATTCTGTCCCTTTAAAAAATCAAATTCTGTGTTAACATGATATACATTTTGAGGTACTGACTTTGTTCCCTTGCTGTTGAAAATTGTTTTTCAGCTGGGAAGTATGGATTTTCTCCTGCAAGTGAAAGAAATGTCCTGTTATTGTGTCAAAAGACAGTTACAAAGGCAGTGCAACCTTTGGTCCCATACCTGCACCCTCTTTCCCAATTCATACAGAAGGTTCGAACAATAAATAGTTATGGGGCATAGCACATACTTGAACATGTTTGGTTCATCTACTTATGACAATAAGTTTTAGTAGAGTACACAAGGACTTTAATGGATTAGTTCAGGGGTCAAGCAAGTCCATCTTAGGAAAGAGGATTCAAAAGAAACAAAATGGTAAAGATGTCACTCTTAACATGTGACCCAGCCATTCATACACAATTAACGTCTCTGAGTTATGAAATCAGCCACACCCACCATAGCAACATGGTAACTAGGTGGCGCAAACAACCTGCAATTGTGCTTTACCAATGCATTGACATTTAGATGTTTGCGAGGCCTGCCGCACGTTTTGGTCCATATGGCACTTCTCTGGATCTTTAGAGTTTCTATCAAAAAGGATAAACAAAATTCAGTTTGCTTTGTGTTTTGGTTAGCAGCAATCAGATTTACAAAGCCCGCAGCGGGCCTGTAAGTGCAATTTTTGTTCACCATTTTGCCGTCACTCAGTCTGTGTGTGCAGAAATTTGTTTTGTACAGTAAATTACATTGACTACATGAGTGCACACTAGCCATACTGTACCAGTACCACATAGGATGTTTGCCCCACTTAGTTATGCAGATTTTGTTGCTAGGCAAATTCATGTGGTGATTGGTTAAAAAAGGTGTCAATCATCTAACTCAGACTGGTTAATTTTCCCATCAGAGCTTTAAACCTGAATTGCACCATGTAAGAAACCAACATGGGGTTTTCACCAATTTTTGTTATTCAATTGTCCTTTACCATTTAGAATGTAAATTTTAGACCACGTGAGTTTTCCTTTAGTGATTGTGAACGTGTTAGAGTAAGCCCTGTTTTTTTCCACAGATGTATTTGAAGATTTCCTCAGAGCATATATCAAGAAATTCAGACGTACAAGTATCAACACTGATGACTGGAAGAAATTCTTCTTTTCCTATTTCTCAGATAAGGTGATCTTTAGTTCCAATTTTCTTTTATGTCTTTAAATTAAAACTATGGAATTTTGAGCAATTTGTGTCAATGATTGTTTTATTACTATTCATTTAAGTTGTATAATATTTTGCTGTACAGAGATCAGAGCAAAAAATGTTTATATGTGCTTTGGGTGATGGGGTATTCTATCACAAATACATGATAACAAATACTTTGAATTTTTGAAACATTCCTGACATCAAAATACTACAATATATAAAACAATGAGCAAATATTTCTCAAAATAACATCAGATTATTCAATATGACAGGAACATAGCCATAAAGATATACTCATTTTTATGCAGGTATATGCCTATTCAATGAGATAATTTGCATACATATGAATTAATAATAAAAGATTATGCATACCTAAAGTTGTTAAAGAATCATAAGTCAGTTTTTCCAACAAACTCCTTTCCGGAGCTTGGTCGGGGAATTGGGGATTTCCTCTACCCCTGTAGTTGATAGATTTTTGGGGAATTGGGGATTTTTTCTGACCCCCTTTAATATCTAGATGTTGGGGGAATTGGGGATTTCCTCTGATCCCTGTAGTTTCTAGAATTTTCAGGAAGAAAATGAATCAATTTTAGAAGAAGTAAATGTTCTTGGGTATAATGGTGATAAACTGAATTGTTTCTCATTTAATTGTTTTTAGAATGCTTTATAGATTATTCCCGGAACAAGATTTATACCTGATACTATTGTGATGTGCATAATATTGATCCATTGTGATGTGCATAATATTGTTCTATTGTGATGTGCATAATATTGATATTTGATGTCTATTGTGATGTGCATAATATTGATCTATTGTGATGTGCATAATATTGATTCATTGAGATGTGCATATTATTGATCTATTGTGATGTGCATAATATTGTTCTATTGTGATGTGCATAATATTGATCTATTGTGATGTGCATAATATTGTTCTATTGTGATGTGCATAATATTGATTCATTGTGATGTGCATGATATTGATCTATTGTAAATGTGTAATATTGTTCTATTGTGATGTGCATAATATTGATCTATTGTGATGTGCATAATATTGTTCTATTGTGATGTGCATAATATTGATCCATTGTGATGTGCATAATATTGATCTATTGTGATGTGCATAATATTGATCTATTGTGATGTGCATAATATTGATCCATTGTGATGTGCATAATATTGATCTATTGTGATGTGCATAATATTGATCTATTGTGATGTGCATAATATTGATTTATTGTGATGTGCATAATATTGTTCTATTGTGATGTGCATAATATTGATCTATTGTGATGTGCATAATATTGATCTATTGTGATGTGCATAATATTGTTCTATTGTGATGTGCATAATATTGATCTATTGTGATGTGCATAATATTGATCTATTGTGATGTGCATAATATTGATCTATTGTGATGTGCATAATATTGATTCATTGAGATGTGCATAATATGGATCTATGGTAATGTGCATAATATTGATCTATTGTGATGTGCATAATATTGATTTATTGTGATGTGCATAATATTGATCTATTGTGATGCGCATAATATTGATCTATTGTGATGTGCATAATATTGATTCATTGAGATGTGCATAATATGGATCTATGGTAATGTGCATAATATTGATCTATTGTGATGTGCATAATATTGATCTATTGTGATGTGCATAATATTGATCTATTGTGATGTGCATAATATTGATTCATTGAGATGTGCATAATATGGATCTATGGTAATGTGCATAATATTGATCTATTGTGATGTGCATAATATTGATTTATTGTGATGTGCATAATATTGATCCATTGTGATGTGCATAATATTGATTTATTGTGATGTGCATAATATTGATCTATTGTGATGCGCATAATATGGATCTATGGTAATGTGCATAATATTGATCTATTGAGATGTGCATAGTATTGATTTATTGAGATGTGCATAATATTGATCCATTGTGATGTGCATAATATTAATCTATTGTTATGTGCATAATATTAATCTATTGTTATGTGCATAATATTGATCTATTGTTATGTGCATAATATTGATCTATTGTGATGTGCATAATATTGATCTATTGTGATGTGTGTAATATCGATCTATTGTGATGTGCATAATATTGATCTATTGTGATGTGCATAATATTGATCCATTGTGATGTGCATGATATTGATCTATTGTTATGTGCATAATATTGATTCATTGAGATGTGCATAATATGGATCTATGGTAATGTGCATAATATTGATCTATTGTGATGTGCATAATATTGATTTATTGTGATGTGCATAATATTGATCTATTGTGATGTGCATAATATTGATCTATTGTGATGTGCATAATATTGATTCATTGAGATGTGCATAATATGGATCTATGGTAATGTGCATAATATTGATCTATTGTGATGTGCATAATATTGATCTATTGTGATGTGCATAATATTGATCTATTGTGATGTGCATAATATTGATTCATTGAGATGTGCATAATATGGATCTATGGTAATGTGCATAATATTGATCTATTGTGTGATGTGCATAATATTGATTTATTGTGATGTGCATAATATTGATCCATTGTGATGTGCATAATATTGATTTATTGTGATGTGCATAATATTGATCTATTGTGATGCATAATATGGATCTATGGTAATGTGCATAATATTGATCTATTAAGATGTGCATAGTATTGATTTATTGAGATGTGCATAATATTGATCCATTGTGATGTGCATAATATTAATCTATTGTTATGTGCATAATATTAATCTATTGTTATGTGCATAATATTGATCTATTGTTATGTGCATAATATTGATCTATTGTGATGTGCATAATATTGATCTATTGTGATGTGTGTAATTGATCCATTGTTGATTGTTGTAATATTGATCTATTGTGATGTGCATAATATTGATCTATTGTGATGTGCATAATATTGATCCATTGTGATGTGCATGATATTGATCTATTGTGATGTGCATAATATTGATCTATTGTGATGTGCATAATATTGTTATATTGTGATGTGCATAATATTGATCTATTGTGATGTGCATAATATTGATCTATTGTGATGTGTGTAATATCGATCTATTGTGATGTGCCTGATCTAAACTTGGATTTCTCTTCTATCTCAGGAAGCTGCTGGTGTTTTCAAGCAGGTGGACTGGGATAAATGGCTTATTGGAACTGGAATGCCTCCTGTGAAACCTGAGTAAGAAGACAAATAATTTATCTGAAGGATATTCAGATCATGTAAAAATTCAAATCATTCTTAAAGGACTATAAACATCTAGCAGATATAAGATATGTGAAAGAACATGAAATTTTTTGCTGTTTTAATGGTTATGAGATTATATTTTAAACAAATTAAGCCCATTTTGTCTCTAGATGTCCATAGTCCTTTAAAGGATTAGTTCAGTAGTCAAGCATGCCCATCTTATGTAAAAGAGGACTTCAAAAGAAACAAAATGGTGAAGAAAGCATTCCAAAATCTTATTTTGTTAAGGAGATATTCAAGTTTAAAGTTTGGTATCATTTGTATAGAAATGACTGAAATCAGACTAGATCATTTGAATGATTTATTTAGTTATATATTTTTGTTTTTTCAATTAATGAGCATCTATTCTGTGTAGATCTCATATCATTGTTTGAATCTAAACAACTACATTTTCTTTTGTTTAGCTTTGATACAACACTGAGCAGCACATGCGATGCATTGGCCAAAAGGTGGAGTAAAGTAAGTTTTGATAATTTAATCATTGTTTAAATCTTAAAGAGAGGTAAAGGTGTATTTCTCTTCCAACTTAGTGGTTTAAATAAAAGCTCAAAGATTACTGTATTTGGAACTTTGCAGGCCCCTGCTCTGTCAAGATGCAGTGGCTCAGTGATTAAGGAGTCATGCTCATATTTAAAAGGTACCCAGTTCGATTCCTGTCGCGAGCACTGCATTGTGTTCTCGAGCAAGACACTCTACTTGCTTCAGTCCACTCAGCTGTAAAATGAGTACCAGCACTGCTGGGGAGTTAATCTGTGATGGACTGGCGCCCCATCCAGGGGGAATCATGTACTCTCATCCGCTTGCACCATTTGAAATGGGGGTAAGCACCGGCTCTGTGAGCCTAATGGCTCAGATGGATTTAGGTTTTAGCTCTTGTCAAGAGCATGCCACAGATTCTCAACATATGAAATTAATAGTTCCCGTCAAGTTACAAATTGCATACTTTTCTGGTCAAAATTACTGGAAGGTGAATTTGCTACCCTTAAACTTGACTAAGCGCTATATCTCATAATCTCAAGCTGTCTAATATCTTTTCTCAGGCATCAGAGGCAGACTTAGCCAAGTTCTCGTCAGACGACCTCAAAGGTTGGAGCTCAGGACAAAAAATAGAACTGCTTGCACTGCTGCTCTTGGAGGTGAGGTTTTATCCAAAGAATTAATTCAATAGACTGTTTGAAACCGATTATAACTGAAAACGATTCGTCATGGTATTTCAGCACTCGACCAATTAAGTGCCAGGGGAAATTTTCACTTTGTTAACCAACCAATCAGCTGCAATTTGAATTTTCAATAAGATTCACCCAGTATATTATTGGTCCATTATGGAGGTGAATTTCGGCCATGTGACATTATTTAAAATTAGTTTTCTGGAAATTGCTGATTCAGATTTGAAATGGTGTATAAAAGTTGCACCTTTGGAAAAGGAATTACCTTTGTTTTTTTATATGTTTATTGATTTCGTGCATACATGCGGCTTACAAGAACACAAATTACATAATGTAACAAAGTTAAATCGTACAAACGAGAGGAAGAAAAAATATATGTATATTTTACTGAATGACTGATAAGTAGACACAAATCAGTGAAAGATATTTCTCCATGCATCCCATACTTGGTTTTAAACATTTGGTTGATCATTCAAAAAGGATATTTTTCACAATCCAAATTCTTTTTAAGGTAGTGTAAGAAAGCAACAACACCATAGTGTTTTATTATTTTTACATTTCATTATATAAATATATGACAGAAATTATAACAGAATTTTGTTAGGCCTAGATTAAAATCATCTCTATATACCTGAAAAAATACTATTATATTATTGGTCTTATATTGAAACTTTGTAAGTTTTGAATCGGTGGTAATTTTGAAAGGAACTACGTTAATGCTTTCTCAATCTTCACCGCTTAAAACATTTACAATATCTAATTCCCACTTATCACGTGCAATAAATGAATTACTTTGTTGATCATCAAAATTTTACGATACAGTTTACAACCTTTACAATTTTCTTTTAAAAGGGAGACCTGGTACAGTGTAATAGACATGGATGATTTGTCTATGTCTAAAAAGATTGAAAACTTTTGAAAATGTTAGTCTTAATAGACATAAATTGAAAAGAGTTTGAGTGTACATTGTAAGTCTAGGTAAAATTGGTGTAAAACATAAAAGGACCGTCTGCATTCAACAGCTCATTTATGAATAGAATACCATTCGCAATCCAGTCTTTACAGCAAACAATGCTCTTGTCAATAGCAGTGTGTGGATTATCTGAGATTGGTTGAGACAAACAATTGTTTCTATTTAATATCAATGATAATTCTTCTATCAAAAACCTTCGAAGAATCTATGACATCATTCCAGATACTGTTAACAGGTGTGGGAGGTTTTCCGCAACATCAATGGTAATAAAAAAAAAGGTAACCCTTTTATGTTTGACAAAATATTCAAAGAGTTTGTGCCAATCTCTCTTACCACATTGCAAGTATATTCGCAGCCACACAAAAGTTTGGAAGCATAAATTTAAGACCTTAACTGAATCATATTAAGACCCCAATCCCCCACCTCCTCCCCCCATTAAAATAGGGTTGACAGAGTTTCACTCTATCAATCCCTTCAGGCTTATTACTCTAAATGAAATTGATCAATAAGCATTTATTTATATCTATCATTTTCAATGAAAATAATCACCCATTTTAATAAAATGTCTTCACTGTATTTCTAAAATGTGAAAAATCCTGTTTTTTTTTTTCTTTTCAAACAGAAATTCATCTAAATTCTTTCACTGTATTCTCCATTTAAGTTTCTCCTATCACATACAAGTGTAGCATGTGTTTTCATTATTTGTTATTTTCTTGTTACATTGGTCTCTTGTTTTGTCACAAAAATAATGGAGCTTATTATTATTTTTAAAAGAAAGCCTGAAAATATGAAAATAGTTTTTGTTTTTCAAAATTCTCACAAGGTAAATATTTGTTTTACAAGAGTGAAATGATGACGGCAATTCTGCATGAACAACTTGCTTTGATCCCACACCTATGATGGACATTCTTTGATCCCACACCTATAAAGGATATGCCTTGATCCCACACCTATGAAGGACATGCCTTGATCCTACACCTATGAAGGACATGCTTTCATCCCACACCTATGAAGGACATGCTTTGATCCCACACCTATGAAGGACATGCTTTGATCCCACACCTATGAAGGACATGCTTTGATCCCACACCTATGAAGGACATGCTTTGATCCCACACCTATGAAGGACATGCTTTGATCCCACACCTATGAAGGACATGCTTTGATCCCACACCTATGAAGGACATGCTTTGATCCCACACCTATGAAGGACATGCTTTGATCCCACACCCATGAAGGACATGCTTTCATCCCACACCTATGAAGGACATTCTTTGATCCCACACCTATGAAGGCCATGCTTTAATTCCACACCTATGAAGGACAAGCTTTGATCCCCACATGCTTTGATCCCACACCTATGAAGGGCATGCTTGATCCACAAGGACATGCTTTGATCCCACACCTATGAAGGACATGCTTTGATCCCACACCTATGAAGGACATGCTTTGATCCCACACCTATGAAGGACATGCTTTGATCCCACACCTATGAAGGACATGCTTTGATCCCACACCTATGAAGGACATGCTTTGATCCCACACCTATGAAGGACATGCTTTGATCCCACACCTATGAAGGACATGCTTTGATACCACACCTATGAAGGACAAGCTTTAATCCCACACCTACAAAGGACATACTTTGATCCCACACCTATGAAGGACATGCTTTCATCCCACACCTATGAAGGACATGCTTTGATCCCACACCTATGAAGGACATGCTTTGATCCCACACCTATGAAGGGCATGCTTTGATCCCACACCTATGAAGGGCATGCTTTGATCCCACACCTATGAAGGACATTCTTTGATCCCACACCTATGAAGGACATGCTTTGATCCCACACCTATGAAGGACATGCTTTGATCCCACACCTATGAAGGGCATGCTTTGATCCCACACCTATGATGGACTGCTTTGATCCCACACCTATGAAGGCCATGCTTTGATCCCACACCTATGAAGGGCATGCTTTGATCCCACACCTATGAAGGACATGCTTTGATCCCACACCTATGAAGGACATGCTTTGATCCCACACCTATGAAGGACATGCTTTGCTTTGATCCCACACCTATGAAGGACATGCTTTGATCCCACACCTATGAAGGACATGCTTTGATCCCACACCTATGAAGGACATGCTTTGATCCCACACCTATGAAGGGCATGCTTTGATCCCACACCTATGAAGGACATGCTTTCATCCCACACCTATGAAGGACATGCTTTGATCCCACACCTATGAAGGCCATGCTTTGATCCCACACCTATGAAGGGCATGCTTTGATCCCACACCTATGAAGGACATGCTTTGATCCCACACCTATGAAGGACATGCTTTGATCCCACACCCATGAAGGACATGCTTTGATCCCACACCTATGAAGGGCATGCTTTGATCCCACACCTTTGATCCCACACCTATGAAGGGCATGCTTTGATCCCACACCTATGAAGGGCCATGCTTTGATCCCACACCTATGAAGGCCATGCTTTGATCCCACACCTATGAAGGCCATGCTTTGATCCCACACCTATGAAGGACATATTTTAATCCCATACCTATAAAGGACATGCTTTGATGCCACACCTATGAAGGACATGCTTAAATCCCACACCTATGAAGGACAAGTAGTCTGATTTCAGTCATTTCTACACAAATGATACCAAACTTTAAACTTAAATATCTTCTTAATGGATAAGATGATTGAATACTTTCTTTAACAGTTTGTTTCATTTGAAGTCCTCTTCCACATAAGATGGACTTACTTGATCCCTGAACTAATCCTTTAAGAATATTTCTTCAATTAAGTGGTAGATTTTTCTTTTGGAGGATGTTTATTCATCAATATACCTGCTCAATATATAAAAGTTTTTTTTTGTTGAATGTTCATTTGTTTTCTATTGCAGAAAGCGCTGCCAACCTCACATATTGAAGCCATGCAGAAGTGCTACAAATTCAACACTTCAGTAAATACTGAAATAAAATTCAGGTAACAAGTCATTCAATAATGAAGAATTTAAAGTCTCTTTGTTTTTATTTTCTAAGAAAAGATGTTAATATCTGTGTGGATTATAATCAACAATTTTGATTTTCATCTCAATAAAATATTATTAAGTTGGAGAAATTAATCAATCACTTTGTTTTCTCAATTATGAAATGATTTATCTTCTTTTGGTTATTATTATGTGATATGTGTCATTTTTTCCTTATCACTATAAAGCTTTAATAAATGTAGAATTTTATCAGCAAACCCTAAGTAAATTAGAATTTAATTAGCCACTTTGTTTATCGTTTTAAATTAATATTCCACCATAGTGAAAGTAGGGATGATACAGTGTCATGTCATAGTTGAAAATAGTTTGAAAATAAACAATTTCTTACAAAGATAAGCAAACCTTTTTCTTTAAAGGTTTAGTTCATTCTTATTCCGTTAAGGAGATAACTAAATTTAAAGTTTGGTATCATTTGTGTAGATACGACTGAAATCAGACTATTAGTTCAGATTCCTTAAAGTTTTCATGTATTCTATTATATTTTGTCCTGCAATTTACGGCTTTAAAAACTATTGGATATGTCAGGAAAATAGTAAAACAGAATTTAGTTAGGGTAATTATAATTTACCACCTCAAGAAAGTTCAAGGGAAAATAATGCAAATAGTAAAAAAGTTAAATAAAGTATCTTAAAAATACAGTAAATATTGGTAAGAATGTGAGGATGTTGGTGCCAGCCTTCTATAGTAAACCTACTACACCAGTCACTTCTACACAAATGAGACAGAGGTCTAAAATTGTATATCTCTGTAACAGAATAAGATTTTTGAATGTTTTCTTCACCGTTCTGTTTGTTTTAAAGTCCTCTTTCATATAAGATGAACTTACTTGACCCCTGAACCAATCCTTTAAAAGTACATGTTATACTCCATCTCAATATTCAACAAAAAATAATTCCTACAGTTCAGAAAAAGATAATTTACTTTTAACATTAAGAATTTTTGTCCCTTAGACCTCCTCCAACCTGACACCCTCGGTTTTATCCAAATCAGGGGTCACCCACACCGATCAACACAAGTCTTTTCACAGTTCACTTACTAGCAACCAGCTATTGTTACACCATACACAACACAGGGGTAATCTACACCTTCCAACCTGAGAACTTCTTCACTTGCTAGCAATTAGCTACTGATAAGTCATTCATCTGGGCTGAAGCCACATACCTGCTTTGCAGTGAAGCGGAATGAGATTAGTCCTTGGCTAGCCTAAATATCAATATGCATTATATGCCTGGAGGAATTTGTGCAAAGCCCATGAATGATTGATGGACCATTTCTCCTAAAGAGGGTTATTTCTTCATAAAGTAAATACATAAAATTGTCTTGGAAGTGCAGCTATGAAATCACAATGTATACTGTTGCACCACTCACTTTTCAACACACTGTGGGAATCGTTGAAATGAAAAGGAATCAGCATTTCATTAAAAGATTAGTTCAGGAGTCAAGCAAGTTTATCTTACATGAAAAAGGACTTTAAAAGAAACATTATCGTGCAGAAAGTATTCACAAATATTATTTGGTTAAGGAGATATTCAAGTAAAAAAAAAAGAAGATACTAAATCCATCAGAGCCATTAGCCTCATAGAGCTGGTGCATATCCCCAGTTTCCATAGTGCAAGCGGGTGAGAGTACATGACTCCCCCTGGACGGGACGCCAGTCCATCACAGATTAACTTCCCAGCAATGCTGGTACTCATTTTTCACAGCTGAGTGGACTAAAGCAAGTAGAGTAAAGTGTCTAGCTTAAGGACAAAATGCAGCACTCATGACGGGAATCGAACCCAGGACCTTTCAAATATGAGCCTGTCTTCCTAACTACTGAGCCACTGCATCTCTTCAAGTTTAAAGCTCTGTCGTATGTGGGTAGAAATGACTGGTGTAGTAAGTCTACTATGGAAGGTTGGCATCTTCATCATCAGATTCTTAATAATTGTTAAAACATTTTAAAGAAAATTCATTGAAGTATATTTCTATTTGAATTTTCTTTCCTCAAACTTTCTTCAGGTGGCAAATTATATTTACCCTTACTAGATTCTGTTTGACTACATTTCCGACATATTCAATGGTTTTTACGCTACAAAATAGTAGGATAAAATATGGTAGAATACATAAAGACTGTGAGGGTTATGATGTCACAACCAGTCTGATTTCAATTGTTTCTACACACATGATACCAAGCTTAAAAGTTAGATATCTTCTTAATGGAATAAGACTTTTGAATGCTTTCATCCAAATTTTGTTTGTTTTGAAGTTTTCTTGACCTCTTACCTATTCTTTTAATTGTTCTCTTTCATATAAATAAACACTAAAAGTCATAGATATATTCCTGAAAATGATCTTTTTTGTATGTGAGAAATGATCTACTTCACAATTCTCTTTATTTCATCAACAAACATCTCATTTTGATGTCAAATTTTCATCCGTTGTCCTTTCACAGGTGGGTGAGGTTGTGTATCCGAGCAAAGTATGAACCATCCATTCCAGAAGCAACTAAGTTCGCTACCAAGTGGGGAAGAATGAAATTTACAAGGCCTGTGTTCAGGTGAGTGGAGGAGATTGGCACCCGTTTGTAACATTAATTTCAAACCTCGTGACAAATTTTCGGTCCTTTACCCAGAAGAGCCTCTATATCTGCGGGTATTAGTATGAGATTCTGCTAGAAGCATTCATGAGACCTTCCACAGAAAACCCAGTGATTTCAGTAATTAGATTACCGTATTCAATGTATTACGCACTCCTGCTGTAGTAAGCGCCCACCCAACATTTCTGGCTAATAACCTAATTAATTTGATTAATTCTAAGACTTCAAATACTCAAGTTTTGTTACATTTTTTGCTTATTTTGTATCTGATGCTCGTGATGTTTTTGTGGTGGTTATTGTGGGGCTAGTATAGAATCTGCTCTTATATATGCACAATGCAGTTCGAATAGCATTGGCGCTTATTAGGAAGAACCTATGGGACTAAAAAGTGGTGCATTTTTATTTTCTTAAGCACCCAGGCGGTTATTAGGTTAAATACACATTAGTTGTTCTGCTCCTTTCAAACAGTTAGACCTGACCTGATATATAAGCAGATCAGGTGAGACTTTTCCTCTTAATTTTTTTTATTCTGAAAACCACAAGTAATTAGGATCAAGTTTCCCTTGTCAATGGCTCCTTTGTATTCCTTCTCCTGTTGGCCCTGAGTTGTTGTGGAAGTTGGTGTTGAGTATCATTTTAGCAATGGATGAAGTCCTTATTGTGTGGTTGAGTGGTTATTTCAATTAAGATCATAGTGGTCTCATTATTTGCTACAGTAGGTTTGTGGTTATGATTTGCTAAAACAAATTTTTAAGGAAAAGGACAAGTCATGAGTATTTCTTATCTCTGAACAAACAATGGTGATTATTGCTGGGATGCTTCCATCAAACACTGTTGTGTTTGTGTACAATTGAAAATTTCTCGCCCGACATGTAAGATTACTCAGATTCCGATCTGGGTAGGTTGTGAAAACCATGAAAAACTTTTTTTTTTGTGTTAATTCAAATTTGTTGAAAATGGTTCAGTTGTTGGTGAGACAGTATGATTATGTAATCAATGCAATTATGAAATCGATGTGGTGAGGTTTACTCATGTTGAGAATATTAATAGCTTTGGCCTGTAGCCTGTCCAGAATGGTCACCAAAGATGTAGATTCTATATTTTGAGAGCAGACCAAGAAGGGGTGTTATGTAAACTGTATAACACATGCATGGTGTGTTAAAAACAAAAAGAGTTAACTAAATAGGGTTGCCAAGCCTTGTAGTCGTATATCCTATGGGAAAATTGGAGCCAGCATAAGTTCCTACAATGTCAATGCAAGTAATTTGTGGAACCACTCCTGTGTGAATTCCCTGCTATCAAGATGGCTAGTTATGCAACTTATTTTAAAGTTTTTGAATTCCATACCTCCTGAATGAAAGGATTACTGCTTGATATTTTGTTTAATTTATCTTCTCTCAATCAACTAAGATGTAGGTCCACATAACTCTTTTCATTGAACTTTTCACTCATCAGAACCCATGAATATGATTAAAAGAAGGTTGTAGAGATATTGAAAATTTGGATGTAGGTTATCATATGATATCTTGACTACTGTACTACAGGCCCTGCAGTAATCATGGGACATGTTGTTTTGTCACATGATCAGGACCAATACATTAATATCATTAGTAGGCTGGTGATTAGTAGACAGGTGATTGGTGGGTAGGTGATTGGCGGGTAGGTGATTGGCAGGTAGGTGATTGGTGGGCAGGTGATTGGTGGGCAGGTGATTGGTGGGCAGGTGATTGGTGGGCAGGTGATTGGTGGGCAGGTGATTGGTGGGCAGGTGATTGGTGGGCAGGTTATTGGTGGGCAGGTGATTTGCGGGCAGGTGATTTGCGGGCAGGTGAATTGCGGGCAGTTGATTTGCGGGCAGTTGATTTGCGGGCAGTTGATTTGCGGGCAGGTGATTAATGTGCAGGTGATTTGAAGGCTGGTTATTAGAAGGCAGGTGATTAGAAGGCAGGTGATTAGAAGGCAGGTGATGGGCAGGTGATTAGAAGGCAGGTGATTAGAAGACAGGTGATTAGAAGACAGGTGATTAGAAGGCAGGTGATTGGTAAGCAGATGATTGGTAGGCAGGTGATTGGTGCCTATTACATGGTCTGAGTTACTGGGTCAAGTATTTTTTTTAAATTTAGCTATTTTTTTGTAATTTTTATCTTTTTCTCACAGGGATCTATTCAACTTTGCCCCTGCAAAAAAAAGAGCAATCACTGCTTTCGAAGAACATCGAGAGTTTATGCACCCGATCACATCCAGCATGATAGCAGCCGATCTGAAGAGCATCCAATCAAAGAAAAAATAATACTCAAACAACCAAAACTTTTTGTTTTATTGACACTCACTCAGAATCATCTTCCTGTTTGTTGAACTCCTGTGCATGACAGTGCATTTTTAACACTCAATTGTATGTTGATGCCAAATAAGGACAGAAAAATGTAGGTTTAAGTCTTACAGGACAAATTTGGCAAGATTGTCAAAATGTCCCAATATTAGTCATAAATGCTTAGGTATTATTTAGGATATGATAACAATTGCAGTTTGCTGCTTTTGATATTATTGCAAGATCAAAAGGTAAAAAAAGTTTTGACTAGTAAATGGCAATTTGTAGGTTTATTTTTAGTACAGAAACATAAGAAATATCTTACCTTTTATTCAATATAAGAAGTGTGTTCGAACTTTTGCCCATTATTTCCATGACTACTCCTGGATGGAACGCCAGTCCATGACAGGTGAACTCCTTACTGGTACTCATTTACAACATATTCATCTGAAGCAAGTGAAGTAAAGTGTCTTACTCAATGACACCCATGCAGGACTTGAGTTGGGATATATTGCAGAGCTTGGCTTGTTGAAGCAAAACTCAGAGTATGCATTTTTATTTAGATATTATTGATCTTTATGTGTGATAAGTTTCCATCAAGTTAACAATTTGAAAAAAGTGACATGCAAATTTATTCATGTACTGCATGAGAACCATTTTTTGTTTGTTTATTCAATTTTGCTGGAGAGGGAAGTCTGTTAAATGTTGAAATTAAAGTAGCAGGATAATTAAAGAGGCGCTCTTGACTTAAAACATATCGCAATGAGTCATTAAGTACATGCCATGTACTTAAACACGTATTACAAGAAAAGTGAATATCATACAGTGTGTGTATGGAGATTAGATAAATGCACATGCACGTTGTACATACAGTATGTATGTGTTGTAACATGAAACAGTTGAGTTGAACAGAGCTGTACAAATTCGTCGTTAGTTTAATCATGGAGCTATTAACTGAAATTAACTTGGTTAATAGCTCCATGTTTTAATTCAAATGTGGATGAAAGACAATGAAAAATTCTGCCTCGACGAGATTGAACTTGTTCCGTTTAGCACTATCACTCGAAGCCCACGCCTTATTCATTCAGCCACATCAACTTTGAATTCTAAAATGTTGCTGTATTATTAATAAAGTGCGAAATGTGATCAAAAGAGGCTGAAATTTCAACCAATTAGAACTGAATGTCCATATACTGATATTGCACCTTTAAATGCATGGTTCTTGCACTATAGCACCATAAAGACTTACAGACCAAACTGTATTATGGTAATTTTTGTAGACTGCAGACCATGACGTCTTGGGATCAGTGGTTTGGCAAGTGTGCTCCTAGATCAAAATGTCTGGTGAGATCACTTAAAATGTGAGTCCGAAGAGACTTCGCTCTTCTTGCTACATGCTGTAAACTGAGGTAAACTATGAATGCTAAGTAAACTAGTACGCATATGAATTAAAGAGGGAAGCTCGTCTCGGTTTGTACATCGTTGGTCTCTGTAAAATTGGGGATGAGAGCTTTTTACGTCACTTCCGGTTGTGGAATGCACAAGATCCCTGACTGTCTGTACATGTGCATACATAGTGTTGTGTGTGTGAAGATTTAGTTGTAGTGCATAACGTTATAACGATCTATGGGAAACTTGTTTTTTCAACATATTTGTTGGAAAGAAAAAAGTGAAAGATCAGTAATATGATACTACAATAGCACTCACCAGACGAAAATGAGCGAAAAAAGAAAAAGCAAAATTTAAAATATATGGTTCTGCCGGGATTTGAATCTACGACTGTTGGTTCGAAAAAAATTAATGACCTTAACCAACTGGGCCAGAGTGATCGTTACTCAAACTTGGGGTTTCATTTAATATATACAGTGATATAAGGGTCAACGAATCGTTCAGCAGTTGGTTGAAATTTCAACCAATCAAACAATTTGAACCGAATTCTAAACATTGTGTCCATCTAACGATTTCAATTATTTAAAATGTGATTCAGAAGAGATTGCACTGTTCTTACTACATGCTGTTAAACAGACGTAAACTATGAATGCTCAGTAAACTGGTATGTATATAAATTAATTGATAATTAAGAAAAATTACATTGGGTATGAATGTTTGCAGATATGTGGTGTGCAGTTACTGTATACCATTTATTCTACTATTGTGCCATGATAGAAGAATTAAGTAATTATCTAAATATGCAATGATTGGAAATTGTTGTGTTTGTGCCTTATTTGCTCCAGGTACCTGTGTGTATAGTAATGCACACATCCAGCCCTGGTGGATTTGCAAGTCCTTTTAAGGGTGTTCAGCTGACGTCACGAGGTCACCTGACTTTGTTTACATCTCCATTTTCTCGGGCAATGCCACTCGTCTGCCGTACACTTAATTAGACTTACATACATTTGCATGCTGTTATATAAGATTATCTTTGTAAGATAATTATGCTTTAATCTTGCTGTGCCGTTGGTTGCACTAATAGATGTAAGCGGCGGAATAAAAAGACATTTTCTTGATTTCCATCTGATCTTGATGGACGTTCGAAGTAGGTTTCTGTTGTATGATGCAACCGCTTCAACTTACAGTACACACTAGGATTTGCAGCGAGCACTTTATATTAGGTATGTAGGCTTTGTCTGAGTATAGCGAACAATCAACTGGCGTTAACGTTATCGTATACCCGGTGAAAATTTTAAACCTAAGGAAAATATGAAGTAAAATTGGAAGCGAACAAAAAATTGCAATTAGTAAAATTCACTGATCTGGTAGCTTAGTATGTAGTATGTTTGTTGTACGTGTGATGTGACTGAGCTGTGTGAAGATGCGTGAAATGCAACAATGCCGCTGCCCTGGAAAATGGAGTCCAGTTGAGTTGAAGTCACATGATCAATCCCTCTATTTGGACAATTGAACAAATTGGTGGAGAAAAAGAACTATCTTACTCCTACACTTGAGTTAGCTAAATCCATCAGGCTGACAGAGCCAAGTTAGCTAAATCAATCCGAGCCATCAGGCTGACAGCCGAGTTAGCTAAATCCATCCGAGCCATCAGGCTGACAGAGCCGAGTCAGCTAATCCATCCGAGCCATCAGGCTGACAGAGCCGAGTTAGCTAATCCATCCGAGCCATCAGGCTGACAGAGCCGAGTTAGCTAAATCCATCCGAGCCATCAGGCTGACAGAGCCGAGTTAGCTAAATCCATCCAAGCCATCAGGCTGACAGAGCCGAGTTAGCTAATTCATCCAAGCCATCAGGCTGACAGAGCCGAGCTAGCTAATTCATTCAAGCCATCAGGTTGACACAGCCGAGTTAGCTAATCCATCCGAGCCATTAGGCTGACAGAGCGGAGTTAGCTAAATCCATCCGAGCCACTAGGCCCGCAGAGCCGTGTTAGCTAAATCCATCCAAGCCATCAGGCTGACAGAGCCATGTTAGCTAAATCCATCCGAGCCATTAGGCTGACAGAGCCGAGTTAGCTAATCCATTTGAGCCATCAGGTGGACAGAGCCGTGTTAGCTAAATCCATCCGAGATATCAGGCGGACAGAGCCACGTTAGCTAATCCATCCAAGCCATCAGGCTGACAGAGCCGAGTTTGCTAAATCCATCTGAGCCATCAGGCTGACAGAGCCGAGTTAGCTAAATCCATCCGAGCCATCAGGATCGCAGAGCCGAGTTAGCTAAATCCATCAGGCTCGCAGAGCCGTGTTAGCTACATCCTTCAGGCTCGCAGGTTTCAATGGCGCAGGAGGATGCGAGTACATGCCTTCCCCGCCCCCCCCCTTCCCCCTCCCTTCCTGGACAGTCCATCGCAGATTAACTCCCCAGCAGTGCTGGTAGGTACTCATTTTACAGCTGAGTGGACTGAAGCAAGTAGAGTAAAGTGTCAAGGACACAATGCAGCGCTCACGACGGGAATCAAACTTGATACCTTTCGAATACAAGCATCACTCCTTATTAAACCACTGAGCCACTGCACCTCTTGAGTTATTAAAAATTAAATCTATAAGAGAAATGTGTACACATGACTGGTAACAAGCAACGTGTGTTATCACATCATCCCACAGTCCTTATTAATGTATTCTCTCAAAACATTCTGCCATCAGTTAAAACAATTGGAAACATCATCAGAAGGACAAAGCATGTTCATACGCACTATATCTCATTTCAATGATTTAAAAAATACTGTTTCTAATCAATTTAGTAAGAAATAATTAAGGAAACCATTAATGTTGTCAGTGATATGTATTTGAAAACAAATTCTATTATATCGCGTACATGTCCTTAATAACCTTTTATAAATCTCAGAAACATCGCCACTCTACTTGTTTCCACAATGAATGATTTCCAGGTAAGTGTTTTCCACCACACACACTTCAGTGGACGACTTATGATACCAAGGATGTTTTCGTTTTTCTGGCAGCCAGCCTAAAGTGACCTTAGGCATTAGAAGATCTGGCAGAAATTTGTGTGAACTGCCGAAAAACAGGCAAAATGTACAAGATATGATTGCTATCTTATTGCTTTGTTTTATTTGCCAAAAAAGAGTAAGGGGCAGTGGGGGTGGGATAGGCATCCTTGATTCAATTTATGAACCTTGTTTTATAATGATGATGTGATCAAAGAGGTTTAATAAGGTAATAAAATAAACACAATATGCACTCTTCTACCATGTAATGTGTATAGATCTTTAGTCCGTACAACAACATTTTTGTTTAGTAATTTACAACCCTTTTGTAATACCAGGGTTCACCCTAGTACAGCGTGTCCATTAAAGGACAAAAATGTACCACCGGACGAAGTAATTCCACTGACCTGACTTTGATGGAAATTCTCATACTGAGAAACGCAGTATGTATGTGCATTAGTCTTTGTCGCCCTGAGGTTTGTGCTAAGAATTAACCGGCTACCCTGAAATCACATATACTAAGATATGTAGTACTTTAATGCCAGTTATGCCTGCATGCTCGTTGTATGGATTTAATCCCCCTGCTCTCCCCTCGTCCTCTCCCCCTGCCCTTTCCCCCTTGCCCTTTCCACCTTGCCCTCTCCCTCTCCCCTTGTCCTCTCCCCTCCCCTCGTCCTCTCCTCCATGCCCTCCTCCTTGCCCTTCCCTTTGCCCTCCCCCTTGCCCTCTCCCTCGCCCTCACCCTCCCCTCGCCCTTGCCCTCCCCCTCACCTTCCCCTCCCCTCACCCTGGCCCCTCGCCCTACCCCCTTGCCCTCCCCTTTGCCCTCCCCACTCGCTCTCCCTCTCCCTCTCCCCTCGCCCTCCCTCGCCCTCTCCCTCGCCCTCTCCCTCGCCCTTTCCCTCTCCCCTCGACCTCTCCCCTCGACCTCTCCCCTCGACCCTCCCCTCGCCCTCCCTCGCCCTCTCCCCTCGCCCCTCATCCTCGCCCTCTCCCCGTCCTCGCCCTCTCCCCGTCCTCGCCCTCTTCCCCGTCCTCGCCCTCTCCCCCTCGCCCTCCCCCCCGTCCCTCGCCCCTCTCCCCGTCCTCGCCCTCTCCCCGTCCTCGCCCCTCTCCCCGTCCTCGCCCTCTTCCCGTCCTCGCCCTCTTCCCCGTCCCGCCCTCTCCCCGTCCTCGCCCTCCCCGTCCTCGCCCTCTCCCCGTCCTCGCCCCTCTCCCCGTCCTCGCCCTCTCCCCGTCCTCGCCCCTCCCCCGTCCTCGCCCTCTCCCCGTCCTCGCCCTCTCCCCATCCTCGCCCTCTCCCCATCCTCGCCCCTCTCCCCATCCTCGCCTCTCCCCATCCTCGCCCTCTCCCCATCCTCGCCCTCTCCCCCATCCTCGCCCTCTCCCCCATCCTCGCCCTCTCCCCCCATCCTCGCCCCTCTCCCCATCCTCGCCCCTCTCCCCCATCCTCGCCCTCTCCCCCATCCTCGCCCTCTCCCCCATCCTCGCCCTCTCCCCCATCCTCGCCCTCCCCCATCCTCGCCCTCTCCCCATCCTCGCCCCTCCCCCCCATCTCGCCCTCTCCCCATCCTCGCCCCTCTCCCCCATCCTCGCCCTCTCCCTTATCCTCGCCCTCTTCCCCATCCTCGCACTCTTCCCCATCCTCGCCCTCTCCCCCATCCTCGCCCTCTCCAAAATTCTTCATAATTATTTTTTAATAAATAATACAACGATGTTTGATTGATGTTTATAAATAAAAGAATGTATATTTTCCCCTTTATTCATGTTTTGCCCCTCCAACCAAAATCATTACTTGTAATTTGCTCTCGGACCAGTGTCTCAGCTCAAGAACAGAGGTTTCAGTATCAACGAATCAATTTCAGAGCTTCTCTCGCTCCCCACAACTCAATTGCTGAGTTCTTCCAAAAAAATCCTCCAGATAAAATAGTCTCCTTCCTTCAGCATGCATCCCTCTACAACCATATTTAATTCTCCTCTTCCACCCCCTCTCTACTTTGTTTTTAGTTTTACCCATGCACCTCCTCTCTCGATCACAGCTTTCTGGCTTTTGTCCCTGAATTTCTCTCATTCTTCCCCGGGTCTCTTTCCTTACTACCTCTAAAATGATCTGACCTCTCAGGCACAATTTGACCTTTGTTGTTGTGGTGCCATTAAGACCTCATCAAACAAACAAACAATTTCAGTCTCAATTTCCATTTTTTAAATATTTTACTAAATGCCAATTTGTGTGCTTAAAGCAATTATCCTGACATTCAGGAGAGTCAGGACTGACCTGATCTTCCTGTTTTGTAGAGACAAAAAAGTGCGTTTTGAAAGACCTGACAAATGCCACGAAACCTCTATGTATGTATGTGTATATACATGTATGTATGTGACGGCCAGCTCGTAAACGCGATATCTCAAGAACGATACGCTGGATTCCTGTCATACGTGCTGCACATGCTCATGATCTGTAGATGTGTCATATTGTTTTTGATGGTGATTCCATGCACATTAATGAGTAGGCGGGGCTCATGGTAAAAACCTTGAAATGTTCATATTTTAATAACTGCATATCTGTTTTGTTTCATATTTCGTATAATTTCAATGTTAGCTGTTGTATATGTTCATTGTATAAAAACGTTGACTTTCATTAATATAAGTCGTGGGCGGGTTTCATATGATTTTGTAAACAAAAAAGCCTGTAAACACGATATGTCAAAACTATGAACTGGACGCATGCCATGTGTGGTACACAGATAGCTATTATGGTCTGCAAATGTGCTCTAATGTTTTTGGTGGTGATTTCTTGCATATTAATAAGTGGGCGGGACTTGAGTGAAAATGATAAATGAGCAAGTGTATGTCCGTTTTGCGTCATATAGGGCATGGTAATATTGTTTGTTATTGTGTACATGCTTATGTTATCAACAGATATCATTAATATCATGGTAGGCGTGGCTTAGTGTGAAAGTGCTAAAGGATGTAAACACCATACTGTATCTCATGAACGGTGTATCGAATTTATGCCATATGTTGTACACATATGGGTCATGGTCAGTGCATATGTTCTAATGTTGTGATAGTAATGTCATGAATATAAATGAGTTGGCGGAGAGGTGCTGTGTCTCAGTGGTTAAGGAGTCATGCTCGTATTCGAGAGGTACCGAGTTCGATTCCCGTCATGAGTGCTGCAGTGTGTCCTTGAGCAAGACACTTTACTTGCTTCAGTCCACTCAGCTGTAAAATGAGTATCAGCACTGCTGGGGAGTTAATCTGCGATAGACTGGCATCCCGTCCAGGGGGAGTCGTGTACTCTCATCCGCTTGCACCATGTAAACTGGGAAAAAGCACTGGCCTAACGGCCCAATGAGCCTAATGGCTCGGATGGATTTAGCTTTTAGGCGGGGCTTAGGTAAATGAGCAACCATTTTTGCATTATACTTGCTATGATGATGTCGTATATTTATTGTGCAAATGCTAATGTTGTCAACATTTGTATTGATCTGCATGATGGCTTATGAATAAACATCCTGGAACAAATGTTTCATGCTCTGCAATGATATGACAGTTAATGCAAATTTTAGAAATCATTCAGCCTATGAAAAAAATGAAGAAAAACAAACAAACATCGGAACCACAAAACCTCTTGGTTCTGGTTTCATAGTGTTTCTGTGGTTGCACAAATGTTGTTGACTAAGCACCTTTTTCATTGTAAGATATTGACTTTTTCAATGCAATATTTCAACTTATGACAATGACAACATTGAAGTCAAAATTAAGCTTCCAATTTTCAGTCCTTTCTCCTGCAAGGACCTCAGTCAATTTCTGTGAGTATGACTTGAAGACTGTTAAGAGCAATTAAGATACCTACCACGGAAATTTCAGTTATTTTAATGGCCACTTGTCACACTTAAAAATGTTGACAAATAATGGGGCGTGTTGTGGAGAAACACTGCTTTGTAAGCGTACACCAAGGCCGCTAGATGATGGGTGAGAGATTTCATTTTGAGTTTGAAGACTTTTACCAGAATAGAAGATCATTGAATTCTGAGCAAAACAGTCTTTAATTGGTTACAATAGCACTTAATACAAATCATGCAAGTATTTAAAATTACATATATATTCCACCGACGACGGAAAACTGTTTTCGGGTTTTCTTCAAAATTGAAAATGCTATAAAATAGTCAATATTAAACTGAGTTTTTGTAACTTTGTGCTATTTAACACTTTGAATGGTCAAAAAAGTGATCCATTAGGCATATAGATATAGCATTGCATCTATCAGTCTGTCTTTAAGCCGATTACGCTAAAGCATGCAATTGTCACGGTTGCGTAAAACAGGCCATTTGGCGCCTTAATTTGGCCCAAAATGAAAATACTCGAAGAGGCTCCGTCGGACGATCATTGCAGAGAAGTACAAACAACTTGAGATTACATGGAGACTCAGTTATTCGGCGATGACGTCAAAGTAAACAATCTTAAATTATCAAACGATTTTGAAATGATAATACCCATTTTTGTATTCTATTATTCCTTAACACAAGGACGTGATTTGAATGTTATTCCACCCCCACCACACCCCCCCCCCCCCGCTCTCCCCTCAACACCACCCTTATGTCATAGGGCAAGTTCAATTTGAACTACTTCATCAGGCAAAAACTTGGTATTGCAGAGTAATGGTAGGAAAATTAATATGGATATGGTTATACGTTTTTTGTTATATGTTTTTGTTCTTCGCAAAAAGACAACATATTGTGATAAATATCATAGCTATTGTGTACATGTATGTCTGACACTTGTGTGTATTGTTGCTACAAAAGAAGTACAAGATTTCTGGGAAAGTAATCCTGAAATTACGGTTAAGACATCGGAAAAGTTCTTTATTGTTTTCCAATATTTCTGCAATTTTCTTTTAATTATGCCATGATCATTTTAGAAACATTTCAGCTTTTGGTGGACAGATAAAGGGCAAAAAACAAGACTATAATGCGCTACATTTTTTCTCCATGTCTATCCCCAGTAATTCAAAAAGACATTCGACAGAAAGCTAGTTTGGGGTTAAGGACACTCATGCGAATTTTGTGAATAATAGATTTCCCACAGTAAGTTTCTTCCACATATGTTGAATTGTGAACACAACGCGTTGCTACTTTTTTTTGGTATAAAATCTATGGGTGACGTGTGAATCATAACTAGACATTTTCTTAATTTACGAACGTCATCTGTTTGTAGCTTCATTACCACCAGCACAAAACAATACTAATGGAGTTATGATCCTCAAATGTTCTGTGCGTCAGTCCTTACGCGTCTGCTTCAGATCTGCCTTGGACATTTTTCCTAGACCTTCTTCCGGACCTTTTCCATTCACCCCTCTTCCGTTTTGGATCATTGCCGCCATATGCGGTGGGAGCTTTGGCTTGTCTGAGTCGCTTTCTGTCAGTCTGTATCTAAGATGAATGAGGTTGTAACACTTTCGGAACGAGTCGTATCCTCGTTGTCGACGGTATTGGAAGCGGCATTTTCTGTGCTGTCATTGCGAGTTGCATCCTCGTGGTTGGCGGCGCTGGAAGCGGCATTTTCTATACCGCGAGTTGCGTCCTTGTTGTCAGCTCCAATTTGTGAGACATCTTTTGAAGCTGCTCCCGTCTCATCTCATTCCCGAATTGGTCGATTGAGCATTGGTGCGTCGGCCCTCCATATGAGTCTAAAATTTAAAATGTATCTGCAATTATTTTTTCTCTTTCGATTTTCCCTAATTATTTTAAAGAACAGTCTACCTATTGTTTTTTCATTATTCATGTGAATTTTCCAAATATTATATTTCCATTTTGGGTTTCCTCCGCTCGTGTTGAGCACATGAAAAAATACGAATGGAATTGTGATCTTTGAATGATCCATGCGTTCCTTACCTTGTGCAGTTCTTCCGCTTTCACCATCTTCAGATCTTCCTTGGACATAATATTCCTCTTCAATTTCTGGAGCCAGGCAGCCAGATGTTGTGGGAGTTTTGGCTCGTCTTTTGTATCGAAGTTGGGGGAGAGTGTGGCACTGAAAGAATGAATCGCATCCTCGTAGTTGACGTCATTGGGTGTGGCATTTTCTGCGTTGTCATTACAAGTTCCATTCTCAATGTTGACGGCATTCGAAGTGGTATTTGCTGCGCTGTGATTGAGAGTTGCATTCTCATTGTTGACGGCATTGAAAGCGGCATTGCTGCGCTGTCATTCAGTCCGGTAGCATGCCTATTAATGGGAACATAAATGTTTCTATTAATGGCAATATTTGCTACATGGAAGCCGCCATTTTGTGATATTTCCCATAATCCTTTGCTATCCTAACGTCAAAGTTTATGCAATGTTACATTTTTCAAATTTGAGATACGTCTGAGAAATATGTCTTTTTTAGGGGAAACTTAAAAGTGATGAAAATACGTTCATTACTATCATGGATACAACTTGTCCACTCCCACTTGATATGCTCACCGCCTCGTTTTCGAAATATTAGATCAAATAGACAATAGAGCTAGGCTTTTAGGCGCGAAACGGCCATTTTGAAAATTCAAATGTTTTTCAACAAAATGATTTTTATTATTTCAAGTACATACATTAGAAACTATGACATTTTATCGCAACATCTGAACAATATGGCTGCATGACTTCAATATTGTCATGTGTCATAAAATAATGTTCCTATTAATAGGCATGCTTCCGGACTGTCTATGCGAGTTGCATTCTTGTTGTCAACTTATCGACGGCAGAAGCGGCATTTTCTGAGCTGTCATTGCGAGTTCCATCCTCGTAGTCGACTACATTTTCTGCGCTGTCATTGCGAGTTGCTTTCTCATTGTTGGTGGCATTGGAAGCGGTATTTGCTGCACTGTCATTGCGAGTAGCACCCTCGCTGTCAACGGCATTGGAAGCGGCACTTTCGCTGCGAGTTGCATCCTCGTGATTGACGGCATTGGAAGTGGCATTTTGTGCACTGTCATTGCGAGAAGCGTCCTCATGTTGGCGGCACTGAACTGGTATTTGCTGCATTGTAATTGCGTATTGAATCCTTGTTGTCGACGGCATTGGAAGCGGTATTTTCTGTGATTTCATTGCAAGTCACATCCTTGTATTCGATGGCATTGGAGTGGCATTCTCCGCGCTGTCATTACAAGTTCCTTCCTTGTTTTCGGTGGCATTGGAAGCGGTATTTACTGCACTCATTCTGACTACAATGGCATAAAATGTAAAAACTTTAGACAGTTAGATTTACATACAACTGAACTGACGCCAACGGACGTACCAGTAGGGTTGGGGAGAGAGAGAATATGCCTTTGGCCATGGAAAACGTGATAGTCATTGATTTATGACGGTTCAATTTCGAAGTTGAATTGAACCATAATTCATAATTCATATAAACAAGAAAATGTAAGACCATCGATTCGCAAAATTCTTTAGCTCGCGAGTAAAGTAAGATTCCAAGTATTTCATGCTTTTGACCCCGGGAAACTTTCAAGTCTAGCTAAATAGCTATACTAAACGTGTTAATAGCAAAACGTTTGTTGATTTTAAACATCTTGAAAGCTACACGCCTACGGACCCCAGGCCACTTCGTAACCCAAAGGAGCAACACAAATCCGTAAAATGTCAGTTACTTACAGATACCTATAGGTTCTCTTCTAAGCGTTGGCTGTCGGACACTTTACTCAGATCCTCATCTTCATTTCCAGGTGTCAGGTTGGCTTTAAAATGGAATAAAATGTCTTTATCTTTGCAGTATTTGTTTATCCTCCCTTCGAATATTTGTAGGTTTTCAGAATTTATAACATTGTCTGGTAAATTGTTCGATGTGTTTATCACTCTATTTGTGAAGAAATTTTGACGTATCTTTTTGTTTGCTTTATTTTGAAATATTTTGTTGCTCTGACCTCTAGTCAGTTGCACCAAACTGTAAGATTTTGTATAGCTTTAAATTTGATTTCACAATCTGAAGTACCACTAGCGCCCTCTACGAGAGGATGTTCCTTCAACTATTCACCCTCCCCTGTAGAGGCTGTTGCTTCAAATTGTGTACCTCCCCTACTGAGACTGTTTTCTCAATTGTGCAACCTCCCCTACTGAGGCTGTTGCTTCAGTTGTGCACCCTCCCCGACTTAGGCTGTTCTCTTAATTGCACACCCTCGACTGTTGCTTTAATTGTGCACCCTCCCCATCTGAAGCTGTTATTTCAATTGTGCACCCTCTCCGTCTGAGGCTGTACTCTCAACTTTACACCCTCCCCGTATGAGGATATTCCTGCAACTAAGTTTCCACCCTCTCTGTTCATCATTTTAAGCTCTGCGATTTAGGTATTTTTCAGAATTAGCATAGCATTTTCGTTCTTAAATATCTTTTTGGAAAGAGCTACTGTATATTCTACCAATAACTTTAAATGTATTGCATTAATTGTGAATAGGATATAGGCCAATAGATACACAGTTTTATGTCAGGAACGCTTAGATCCTTGGTTTTCCCTCCCCTGCAAATTTCGGTGCCACCGTCCATGCAATAAGGTTTGATTATAAGGCTCTCAACAAACTAAATCATTCTAATTTACATAAGCTGAATTCAACAGGAAACTATCTGTGGCCTCCAAAATCATGGGACCTAGATAAATAACTCGGTACGTACGGTATTTTTGTTTTACATTAAATGACCACCATTTTCTTCATCCTCATCATTGCCTACAAATTTTTACTACGAAAAACAGTTAAATTCCGTTTATCTCAAGAATCGTAATACAATAACCAATTCTATGGAAAGCCCACACTTCACTCAAATTGGAGTAGCATGCTATCTGGCTTAATCCATTTCTTTATTCTATTATGTTTCTTGTCAGCCTTCATCAACAATCAAACAGATAATTTGTCTACTGCTATTGATAATGTACTCAAATTATAACTATTGAAATATTTGTTATTAAGGATAAAAAAAACATTACTGTGAGTTGCATTTATAGGGAACCTGGTACTAAATTAGATAGCTTTAATAACCATTTGGATATCTTGCTGAACAATCTAAGTATTAATAAAAAGAAAATTTATGTATGTGGTGATTATAATACAGACTTTTTTTAATATAGTGATCACAAAGGTACTCAGTAGTCTGTTGATATGATAATTAGCAAGGGTCCACGTCCCCTTACATCTAAGCCTAGTAAAATAACACAATCTAGTGCTACTTTAATAGACAACAATTTTTACTAAGACTTATGTAATGACATTTTCAGTGGCTTACTTATCAATGATATCAGTAACCGTACCTGTTTTTGCAGTGTGCAGTGGTAAAGAGATTTAAAAAAAAACTAGAGATACATATAGATTTGTTAGAATTATGGGCAATAATAGCTTAGACTCTTTAAAGAATGAATTGTCAAAAGAAGCTTGAACAGAGGTATTTGACAAGGTCAATGCCAGTGAGTCATATTTCTATTTTATAAATCGTTCCTCGGTCTTATTTAATCAATATTGTCCTCTCAGCTCAAGGAACATGAATAAACCATTGCTCACTAAAGGGCTTAAGAATGCATGTAAGAAGAAAAACACTATGCATAGAGAATTATTAAGGCATAGGACATTGTATAATGAAGATAAATATAAAAGGTATAAGAATAAGTTAACAAAAATATTTAAAAGTAGTAAGAAGATGTACTTTGACAAAGTGTTAAATGAGCATAGAAATGACATTCAAGGAACATGAAAAATATTGAATAAGATAATCAAAGGAAAAAACAATCTTCTAAATATCCTGATTAATTTGTTAATATTGGTAGTAAAATTACAAATAAGAAGGACATTACAAATGGTTATAACGAGTTTGTTGTGAATGTTGGCCCAAACTTAGCCAAAAACATTCCTATTCCTGAAGGAAAACATATACAATTATCTAAAAAATGGAAATGAGTCTTCCATGTTCCTTGAAAAAGTTGATGAAGCAGAGATTTTAAGTGTTACACATTTCAAATCTAAGAAATCAAACGATTGTGATGATACTAATTTGTTTTGTCTCAAGAATGTTATTCCAAGGAAGATGAAGATTGCTAAAGTAGTACCACTTTATACAGCAGGGGGAAAAGGATATCTATACTAATTATAGACCTGTCTCAATTCTTTCAGTTCTCCAAAATATTAGAAAAGTTATTTGAAAAAAGACTAGGTAGTTTTATTATTAAACATGATCTGAGAAGAGAGAGGTCTGCAGCTTTGGCTCTTATGGAATTGATTGAGGAAATAACCTCTGCCCTTGTCAGGAAGAAGCATACTATTGGTGTTTTCATAGATAAAAAAAAAAGGCTTTTGATACTATTAATCGTGTTCCTCTTACCAAGAAATTACATTTTCATGGTATCAGAGGGGTTGTAAATGATTGGGTATTAAGTTATCTCACAGATAAGGCAACAATTTGTTAAAATAGATGATTGCTCTTCTGATTTGTTAAATATTAAATGTGGTGTTCTCCAAGGGTCCATTTTAGGACCAAAATTATTTATCTTATACATTAATGATATGTAATGTCTCAAATCTTGCTAAATTTGTACTGTTTGCAGATTACACTAATTTATTTAGTTCAGACTTAAAAAAATTAAAAGTATGGTTTATGGTGAACTAATTATCTTTAAATATTAGCAAGACAAATTTCATGTTATTTTTATTAGGCAATGTCACAACAATATTATACTAAGTATAGATAACTACGTTATTGAGAGAGTATATATTCAACAAATTTTGGGGCGTAATAATTGATAGTGGTCCAAATTAAAAGGATCATATTAAGAGAGTAAAATCTAAAATGGCCAAAAGTATTGCAATAATGTATAGTATCAAACATGATGGAAATCTGTTGCAATAGATTTTTAGTCCAAAAAATCCTCAGAGCCTACAAGGTTGGACAAAAACGTCACTTAAAATCACTCATCCATAAACAAACAAAACCTACACTCTTAAATACCATCCTATTTGTAAATTATTACTTCAAGCCAGACACTGACTACAGGGGAATACTTTTTGTCCTTGTGTTAAGTGTGAAAGTCAGTGCACCTGCAGTAAAATTTGTTTACTATCAATGTCACATTATGACCATGGAAAGTGAGGTGAAGTGTGTGCATTATAGAAATAAGAAATCCCTGGTGTAATTGCTAATTGTTTGTGCTGGATTATGGTTTCTGTTGTGAGCTATAATAGACCCCGACAGATTTGAGGTCTTGTTGGGGCTTAAGACAGAGAATGTATTGCGCGATTAAAACTTAATGTAGACATTAGAAACGGAATCTATGAAATTACTATATAGTTCACTTGAATTTCCTTATATTAATTACTGCGCTGAAGTTTGGGGGTAATACGTTTAAATCAAATGTCCATCCAATTTATGTTTTACAAAAGAAAGCAATAAGAATAGTTTACAATATCAGGTATAATGAACATACTAATAAGTTATTAATTAATTTGCATGCCTTAAAACTTAAAGATTTGGTTGATTATAAGACTGCTATAATAATGTTTAGAGCAAAGAGAAGGTCTTTGCCACCAAATCTGCAAAGTTTATTCAATTGTGAAGGGAATAATTATTATTTTACGAGACAAAATGACAATTTTAAACACGTTTTTACACGTATTTCCTTAAAAACAATGTGTATTTTTATCTATGGAGTTCAGCTATGGAAATCACTGAAGGATAAGCTGAAACAATGTAGTAGTGAAAGGATCTTTGATAATAATTATAAATGTGAAATTATGGACGTATATAAAGACATACAAAATTGATACTTTTTGGTTATATATTTATGTGATTAGTTCCATCATCATTAGTACAATAAGTAACAATTGAATCACTTATATTTACAAGACATTATTTTACTGTTGTATTTGTTGTAATTTAATCTACATGTAAGTTTTGGGGAGAGTTATCAAATAAGTTTTAAAGTTCTTTCTTTCCTTTTCCATTGCAATGTATTAGTAATACTGGTAACAAGGCCAGAAGCTTATGTTTTTTGTTGTGTTGAAAATTCAAATGTACTTTACTTTTGTTTTGTTTTTGTCACTATTTTGTATACATTGCATAATGTGGAAATAAATGATCATGAAATGAAATGAAATAAAAATGAAGCTCACAAAACACTGATGGAACTTGGGCGATTCTGATGTGACAATTTACATTAGAGCTAATTTGTGCTAATCTTCCTTTTGACCTGCTTCTTATCTATAATGTAAATGTCAAACTGTCAGACTTGTTTTCTTTTGTTACTGTGATAAGTGTGGCCCTGTGTGGGTGTATTTGTAGTGGTTTGCTTTTTTAAAACTTTTTTCTTATAGGTTTATTTTGGTACTTTTAGGGGTTTCATGAGAAACAAAACTCAATGATGCCATGTATAACTACTTTAATATCTTATTCCGTTTAGGGGTATTCAAGTTTAAAGCTCTGTTTTATCTACAGAAAAAGCTATGTATTATCTTCTGTGCAATAGTACCTGTCAGCCTTGGACACCTTCACGTGAAACTTGGACAACGTACGAAATTCAAGAAGATGGCACTTTCTACGACGTCAAATGAGTAAGAAAAATTGGATCCACGTAAGGCATATTAAAATGAAAAGCAACAATGACACTTTTTTGACGGAAACATCCATTCATCATTAGCAAAAGGGATTTCGGAGTATCGCTTCCAATATTCAATAGCTCATGGACTGATTGGCATCTTGAAGCTGATGGTGATCACGCTCCTTGGCAACGATTTGCCAAGAAGAAAAAAAAAAAAAAATACTCCACGAACGGAATGGAAGCTTGGCACTTTTTCCTTCATAACAAAATAACACCCTCCTCAATGGGCTATAATAAGTTTGTCCATGAATATAAAGGAGTAAAAGGGCGAAGCGGGAGTATGCAACGTGATAATTCGGGATGTCGTGATGAAAAATTCAAGTATAAAATTCTCCGCTCTAACAGTCTGTACGTTTGAGTGCATTTTGGTTTGAGGTATACACATTTATATATATATATATATATATATATATATATATATATATATATATATATATATATATATATATATATATATATATATATATATATATATATATATATATATATATATATATATATATATATATATATATATATATATATATATATATATATATATATATATATATATATATATATATATATATATATATATATATATATATATATATATATATATATGTGTACATACATATATATATATATATATATATATATATATATAAATATGTATGTATGTATGTATGTATGTATGTATATATATATATATATAAAAAGATAAGTTGTATGTATGTATGTATGCATTGGCCATTACAAACAAAACAAATTAGGAAAAATGACAATGTCTCTAGCCAACAGATTATTTTAAAACCAAATATTTGTATTGTGTGAAAACTCCTGTTTCCTTCTTCAGTGGTATATATATATATATATCTGATGCTATTCAAAAAACGCAGGGTATAGGGAAAAAAGCATATATATGGAAATGTTTTTGAAGTGAGACGTCAACCAAATGACACATCCAGGGGCAATAAAACAGGGGAATGTTCCCCTCCTCCCCACCACCACAAAGTTCAAAATTACCATCAGCAGATTCTCAGTAGAGGGATATGTCATCATACATTCTACAAAAAAAAAGGTTGCAAATTTCACCTCTTGCAATGATTAGTAATAGCCCCTTTGAAGTTTTTTCGATATAAGAGTGGCTGAAATCTGAAATTGGTATAGAAAAACTTCACCACTATTTCCAATTATTTACCATTTAAAAAAATATTTCCCATTTTGACCTCTCAACCAAACAGGAAGTACGATAGGTTATGAACGTTTTGTGTTTCCTTAGGAGGTCCTAATAAATGAGATTTTACTCTGTTAATTTTGTACTGGTGGTCCATTTTTACAATATTTTCGTTGAATACGGCGGAAGGGGTCTACTTATACTGCAGGTATTATAAAATGGACTCTCTTTCATCATACTGCGAATATCAAAATTGTAGAATTTCATACTGCAGCTTACCAATAAATCTGTAATACTGCGGGTATATTTTTTGGTTGGTGATGGTGGTGGGGGGACAGCGTTATCTCAGTTGTAGGAGGACATGTTTATAGTTCGGACTGATGAATTGTGTTGCGTGCCGAGCAAAATTCAAAGTATGAGAGCCCCAAAGGAATGACTATGTGGGCCTTTTGCATGTTTGTTATGGAGACCGAGACTAAAAATTGATACATGTAGCAACAGGAATTTGTAGCTAAATAACACACACACTGATAACAAATTGCTTCCAAACTGCACGAGATACCAATTTTACCTTTTTGTTAGTCTCATATGAATGTTCAAGTAAAAATGTAACGAATAGTTTTTGGTAACACAGAACTAATCAGGTATCACTCCACCATCCCAAAATGAGCACCCTCAGAGACAAGGCTACTAAAAAATATTTTCGGAAGGTCCCATTTCATGGGACAGGAAAATGATAAGTTGAATATTTTAGGAATGGTAGAGAAAGGGTAGGTTTTGACTGTGCATATCCAAACTTGACAAGAATTTTTCAGTAAATGTTTTATGGAGAACTATTTTACCATGGACCCACACCAAAATTTGAGTGATTTGGTGAAGGTGTATAACACCTCTTTACTTCAGCCTAAAAAACAAAAGTGCCAAAACCTTTGGTGATCACCTATTGAAAGCACCATTCATCCGAGAGATTTGAGATGGTACTTTTTGGAAAATATTTCAAATCTATAACATTCTGGTAGAAAAAGGACCCTAAACTTGACTCTTTCATCATAGATTTCAATGGGGAAGAATAATTAGTTTTGTGCTACCTTTTATTTTCAAATCAGTATGGTTGTCAGGTGGTAAATCACATGACTGAAACTTGAAGTCAGCTGATTACTTCATACTTGTAAACTTGTACAATTATCTTGAGAAAGAAATCAAAATTTAAGTAGTATTATAAAATAATGATATATTTATGACCTTATAAAATAATGTTTTACAAGAATTAAAATATTTTGGTCCTTGATTTAAAATAATATTTTTTTAATTCTACTAGTTACAAATACTTTAGGATTGTAGTAAACACAGTTTGCAAGTTAAATAAGGCGCTGTGTCAGTCACTGTCAACAAGAAAAACAAGTTTCAAAAATTAAGCTCAGAGTCAGACGACAGACAGGTAGAAAAAAATGCTAACTGCACACACTGATGTTGGGAAGATTACTGAATTAATGAGTGAGGTGAGATTCACGCAATTTTGAGTATAAAACACTTTACTGATATCAGTTTCATTCAAAGGTCAAGTGATATCCAGGAAGTTGATGGATCTGATTATGAAGAGCAGTCGCGCTAGAGTGTATTGACATGATATGGTTTCAACTTGGTAGGCGTAAGCTAAGTTACAACTTACATACACTGACTGTACCTACTAACAAGCCCTAATTTATACTTATGAGAAATTCAAATGATTTGTGTGCTGGAATTACACAGTGGAAAGTTTGTTTTCCCCACGCCAAAGAATTACGCCAGAATCTTTGAAAACCTAGTAGGGCCTCAGGCCTATTATAATAACGCTAGTTTTACTCATACCACCATGTAATACCATGTAATTTTAATGTATTTTTTATAAATCAGAGAGAAAAGTATGCCAAATTTCTTCAAACTGGCTAAGCCCCACGCCAAAGATTTTTGGCATAAGTCTGTCCTTTCCAGATTGGATGAAAGAGGTGATAAAAAACAGTCAGGTCCCAGCCTTGTGTTAATGAGGTGGTGTTTTTCTTCCGTTAAAGTACAGTCCTTCAATTGGAGTATAAATGTACTGTGAACTAAATGCGTTCTCGGTGTGAGTTATAATTGAATAGTCTATTGATAGCATGGTGCAAGTAAAAGAAGGCCACCTAACTCCGCCCACTTTCAGAATTTTGCAGTTTTCACGAAACCGATCACTGGATGGCACAGTTTTCTATCACGTGAAGTGTCACCTGACAACGTTATAACAGTAAAGATAGTGAGCTAGGTGGGAGTTGGTAGATTTTTTTATCGAATGATACCAAATTTTTCATATTTTCGGATTTATAATTTTGCGTAATTATTGTTTGAATTTGTGTACTTCAATATTAGCCCAATTTTTAGACCAAATTCATGCCAAACTCCTGACTGGAATCCTACAGATTTAGGCTAAATTTATCGATAATCCATTAGACGATGCAATAAGCTTTCTGCCAGTACCAAATTTGTGTGGGTGCGGTGGTGATTAGTGACAGTATTTTGAAGTTCAAAATGGCCACCATTACAGAGATTAGCATTAAATTTTATTTAGATTTTTCTTGCGTTCAAGAGTAAGTTAGTGTGGTAGCTAGAATAAGATTTATTATTTTGCAATCATCTCATTCATTACTCTAACCTAGCCAAGGGCCTAGTAGCAGTCATTTGATTTGTTTTAATATGTGCAGCATTGAATCAAAATGATTGCTAATCATTATCATATTTAAAATGTATTCTAATTAGTAATAGTGAAAGACCAATTACTTTTTATAATTTTTAGGCTGAAGTGTGAGCAAGGTCTCTTGTCAAAATGAGAATAGTGTGCCATAGTTAAAAATCAACCATGGATCTTGGTTTTATATTTACAGGATAAAATTAACAATTCAGGTTATTTTCAATGATAAAGCAGTACAGTGTGACAACTGTGATCAATGGATCTACACTAAGTGCTGCAACATTGATGACTCAAAATACAGCGACCTCATGCATTCTAGCTGTACCTGGATATGTGATACTTTTGACTTCATGAACTTCTCCGATTTTTTCATCTCAACTAACAATTCCATCAACTGTACTAAGTCATATGAGGCACTTCAAAGTTACTTTTCCGGCCTTGACTCAGGGGCCAACCACATATCAAATTGAAAACTAATCCAAAAAAGGTAAAAAGTAAGTTTCTAAAATTTCTTGTTTTTAACTTTTAAAGTGTTCGAAACAAGAAAGCCTCCCTCCACTGAAAGTCTTATGAAAGACAAAGACCCAGATGTCATTATTGGCACTGAAACCTGGCTAAATTCTGAAATCAACAACTCTGAAATTTTTTCCGACAACTATACAGTTATTCGCAAAGATAGAAGTACAAATGGTTATGGTGGTGTATTACAGGCAATAAAAAATGACCTGATTTTCACTGAGCTCACTAAACTAGACTCTGACTGTAAGATCATCTGGACCAAATTCCAATTCCCTAAGAAAAAGAGCATGTATGTAGGAACTTTTTACAGACCCAGTCACAATGACCTTACTAGCCTTCTTGAGTTAAGAAAAACACTACAAAAGTAAGGGAAAAATGCTGACAAAAACAATGTTGTTTTTGCTGGTGATTTCAACCAACCTAACATTGACTGGAGCCAAAACATTATGTCATGCACTAACGCTTCCTCCGAAGCGGCCAAAATGCTTCTTGAAGTGGCTGATTCATTTAATCTCACTCAAATGGTGCAGTCATTTACCAGAGATAACAGCATTCTTGATCTTGTATTTACTAACAACTCACCAGCTGTTAACTCAGCTAACGTCATACCCGGTTTTAGTGACCATGATATTGTCGACCTGACCCTAAATATCTCCCCTCCTTGTAAAAAGTTGCCTAAACGTAAAATCTATTTAAGGAAAAAAGCTAACACAGAACACATAAAAGAAGATCTGTCTAAACTTAAACTGCGATATTATTCTAAATTCAATAGCTCATCCATTAATTTTGATGAAAAATGGAATTTCTTTGAAAAGGAAATTAAACTGATTATTGAAGAAGAAAAAACACCTCACAAATTCACCTCAACTAAACTAAATCTACCTTGGTTCACCCATATCCAACGCTGTCTCTGGAAGAAAAAACATAAACTGTTTAAGAAAGCTAAGAAAACGCAACAAATCCATGACTGGAATACATATAAAAGCTTTAGGAAATCTGTCTGTAAAATATCAAAAAAGCTAGAAACAACTTCATCTGTAATAAACTTAAAAATTCCCCAACTGAAAACCCTAAGGCATTTTGCTCCTACATAAAAAGACTTGAAAGTAATTCCGTAGGTGTGTCAGACCTTGTGAACAACGGTAAACTTTGTAGTGACCCGTCTTAGAATTGGTCACACCCACCTCACTCACTCCCACCTCCTTACTGGCTCCCCCAACCCCGCTGCAACAATTGCCATTGCACCCTCACAATCCATCACATTCTCCTTGCTTGCCCCCTGTACAACCTTCCCAGAGCTTCCCTCGCTCCCCACGACTCAATTGCTGAGTTCTTCCAGAAAATTCCTCCCCAAAAAGATCTCCTTCTCTCATCATGCTTCCCCCTACAACCATATTTAATTCTCCTCCTCCACCCCCTCTCTACTTTGTTTTTGTATCAACCATGCACCTCTCCTCTCAATCACAGCTTTCTGACCTTTTGTTCTTGAATTTCTCTCATTCTCCCCCTGTTTCCTTTCCTTCCTACCTCTAGATTGATATGACCTCTCAGGCACAATTTCACCCTTTTTGTCGTGGTGCTGTTAAGCCCTCATCTAAAAAACAAACAAACAAACAGTATGACTAAAGCTAACATTCTAAACAACCAGTTTTTTAGCATTTTCACAGAAGAAGATACCTCTCAAATCCTTGTAACTAAATCACTTACCACCAACAAAATAAACCAACTTATAATCACTCCAGAAGGTGTCAAAAAGCAACTGCAAAACCTAAACCCAAACAATGCCTCAGGTCCTGACCATATACCACCATGGTTTTTAGAAATGCACGCGGTAGACCTTTATGAAATCCTAACTGATCTCTTCCAAACCTCTGTACTATCCAAACAAGTGGAAAGAAGCAAACGTATGTAGCATTTTTAAAAAAGGTGATAAACACGACCCAGCTAATTACAGACCAGTCTCTCTTACCTGCGTGTGTTGTAAAATCCTTGAGCATATAATCCACTTACATGTGATGAGATTCCTCGATGAGTGTAATATCTTAACTGATCTCCAACATGGCTTTCAAGCAAAAAGATCAACTGAAACACAACTTCTCTTAACAATAAATGATATTTCTAAACAAAATGACCAAAACAGTACCATCTCTATGGCTATACTCGACTTCTCAAAAGCGTTGGATAAAGTCCCACATGAACGTCTGTTATCCAAACTTTCCGCATATGGCATTGATGGAAATCTACTGGCCTGGTTTGCTTCCTTCCTCAGCAACCGCATTCAGCGTGTTGTCTGTGATGGCGAAATCTCAAATCCTAAACAAGTTTTATCTGGTGTACCACAAGGTACCGTTTTTTGGTCCTTTACTCTTCCTTTTATATGTCAATGACATACCTGATAATATAAACAGCACGCTTAGACTGTTTGCTGATGATTGTCTTGTGTATAGAATAACTGATAAACCCTCTGACCAACAAATCCTCCAAAATGATCTAAATAAACTTGAACAATTGCAAAATAAATGGCAAATGAATTTCAACCCCTCTAAATGCTACATCCTCTCAATATCTCCTAGAAAATGCTATAAATCACCAGCTTAAACCTTGTGCAACCAGCTGCTGAAACATGTTGACTCCCACCCCTTCCTAGGTGTTGAAATTGATAATAAGCTCAGATGGGATAAACATATAAACAACATCACCAACAAAGCAAACTCTGTACTTGGCCTATTAAGACGTAACCTCTCAAACTGTCCCACTGACGTTAAAACCACTGCATATAAAGCTCTAGTTGGGCCAGTACTTGAGTATGCATCAGCAGTTTGGGACCTTCATCACCAGTGCGGTGTAGATAAGCTTGAATCAATTCAACGAAGAGCAGCCAGGTTCTGTATGGCAGACTACTCTTATAAATCCAGTGTCACTAGCATGCTTCATAAATTAGATTGGCCCCTGCTAATAACAAGAAGAAGGAACACCCGTCTAAAAGTGCTATATAAAATCAATAACAGTCTTGTCGCCATTGATAATGATAACCTGATCCTAAACGCAAGAATTAAAACAAAAAAGTAACCATGATGTGAATTCCCACGTTCCTTATGCTAAAAAGAATGTTTATAAATACTCCTTCTTTCCTTAAACACTAAAAGATTGGAATGCTTTACCATCGGACATTGTACATGCACCAAGTCTAAACTGTTTCAAAGCTAAACTTACTAAGCTTGTTAATTGATTGATTGATTGATTATTTTTTTTCTCATACTTTTGCTACGTTTGGTTGGCGTTCATGTCCTCTAGAAAGATTTTTGCCGACTTAACCTATTTATATTTAGATTCAGATTCAACCTAGTGTGTTGCCGTGTTGGTATGCCGTCTTTTTGTAATTGTCTAGACTGCAGATTATCTGCTAGTTTAGGCCTTAGCTCGAGGACTTAAATAAGCAATCTGAGATGCGAAAAGTTTTCCTGTTTATGTGTATTTGTTTTCCTTTTGAGTGATACATTGATAATTTTGGTTAACAAAATTCAAGTGTCACAACTTATTTTTAATATGTAGGCCTACATTATATGGGGATTGTTATTGATAAAAATTAAGTTGTGAACATTTTTAATTATTGTCTGGAACAATTAAAGAACAGCACTGCATCTGTGTATTCTGTTTATATTTCAAGAGAATATATGAAGGAAAATGGTCTTCCTCTTCTGCATTGTGAACACTGGTGAAAGTGTACATGTGGTTCTTTTATAGAATACCATTAAATCAATGTTATTCATACAAAAAAAAGCTAAAGCATGTCTTCCTCTGTTACTAATAGCATTATAAATTTTCATTGTTGCAAGACTGCAAGTAAATGCCAATGTGCAATGGGTATGGAAATATTTACAACACTGGTGGAAGCATTCTACATATTATACATGTGTAGGTTCCTTTATGGGTTACTAAATACCACTATAAGCTAAAGCATTCTACATATTCATACAATGGGTTACATACAACTAATGTACAAGCTAAAGCATTCTACATATCCAATGGGTTACAATGGGTACATATTCATGATTATTAATTCATACAATGGGTTACTAACTGTTATGCATTCTACATATTCATACAATGGGTTACTAATGTAGCTAAAGCATTCTACATATTCATACAATTTTAGACTATTCTACATCATCATACAATGGGTTTTTGCTAAAGATATTATGGGTTGTGATTTTCTAAAACAATTTTTATTTTCATGTGATTTTCTAAAACAATTTTTATTTTCAGTGTGTGGATTTAGAGGTCATTCTCACACTATCAGTCAGTGTTTTTCTAACCATCTGATTGTGATTTCCTGCCAGATTCATCCCCAGGTCCATAAACAAATTTTGAATATTTTTCATTATGTTTGAATATGTGTAATTTTAATTGGCATCATTTATTAAATCACTATCATAGTAAATCACCTAAATAATCTCAACTTAAAAACATTTTGTCAGAGGAGGCAAAGTCCAATCCATAGTTTGTGCTAATGATAATTCCTACAAATAGGCCTACAAAGCAACAATATGTTTAGGAAGTACATGAAATCAGGGATTTGTTATTTGGGATAATTAATCCCTGGTGAAATGGTATTTTAGCAGTATAAGCAAATATAAATGTATTTAACCCTATGAATTATAGCAAAAGAATGGTCATAATACTACTGCACATGCTGAATTTGAGAAAATCTATATTTACACCACATTACATACACCAACTGGTTCTAATTATCAAAACCCTGCATATGCTGACTGTAATCAGTTGCCTAGGAAAGGATGTACTAACACCTGAAGAAGCTCTGTCATCACTAAATATCATTCAGTTCATTCTGAATTTGATATACAATTAAGATTCCCATGTAATCTGAAGTATAAACTGTTTGTTATAGGGGATTACGAAGGGTTCAGTTGTGGCAATTTTATGCGAACGCCATTTCATACTGTCAGACTGTAGTGCAGCACATGCGAGATTATGATACAGATGTAAACAACACCACATGACTGCACATTGTCCAATCATGATATGGATCATCGATATTAGCGAAATCAACATGGTTCCTCTGGAAATAAGTGCAAAACTTGCGATCCCCTGACCGGATTCCTCTAATTTTCATACTTATTTTGATAGATTTTGATAGAAAAGGATTTTTTTTATCACATATTTAAAGATCGTGTGGGCACAAGACTGGAAATGTGTTTTGTGACCAAGTTTTTAACACCCGTTTTTCCAAATTTGTAATCGTTATAAATCTCTCCGATTTTCATTAGTTTTTGCTCAAATTATTTCTTTGAATGTTAATGGATAGTATTTTCAAGCCTTTATCTGCCTAAAATTCATGTATTGATAAAGTTTTTTGTCCTAACAAAGTTGTAATCACCTTTAAAAAACAGCATATTTCAACTCATTATATATTCATAAATCCGAGTAGGTGGAATACGAACAGAAAAAAATAAGCGATTTTTCACGAGGCTTGGAACTGACTGAATATTATTCTTGCTTGCTTGGGTTTGCCCCGATCTAAAACCAGTCGGTTTAAAACAAAAACTGGTTTTAACCAGAAAACTGTTTTTTGCCTGTATTGTAAATAAGCCCTGAACATAAAGTGCATTACAATCACTACATGCACTGTTATATAATAGCAGTTAGTGATGTTTGCATCACAGTATTTTCTGTAAATAATGTTGAACATGATGACGGAGGCATTGAAAAATAAAATGTATTAATAAACTTTAATGTTGTTTGCATGTAAAGTGATTTTTTACCCCATTTGCCCCTCAGATAATGCAAATTTTGTCTCCCCTTTGTCAGTCTAGGTCCGAAAGGCATTAAACAGTTCACGAGTTCCCAAGCCCAGTCACGTAAAAAAGTTATGAAAAAGGCAGCGTCAACAGGCCATCTATATGCCCTTATTTGCTCACGATTTCTATTCATGCTTGTACCTCCAAGTGAATCACACCTGCCATGGGTAAATAACATACACACATGATTGGAACACAAGATTCCATTGCTAGTGCAATTGTGAGTAAGCATAATTACAGAGGAACGGAAGAAATTTTTTAAAACAAAATGCATGAAATCCTTCGTTCTTTCAAAATCTGAACAATTTTGACCATGACAGTTGTTCAAAAGTATATTCTACACATAAAAATGAGATCGAAAATGAAAGGAAACTTTCTGAGGAAATGAATGGTCGTTTTCTCTTGTGATCTAATTGTGAATCATATAACAGCTTCCTGGTAAGTAATACTGATAGCATGGGGATAATTTATGTTTGCATGGTGTTATTCCCGGGCCATAAAGATCACACAATTTCAAATATGAAATCCTGCTAACTTGTTGTTACTAGTGCATGGGAAAAAATCACCCCTTGCATTGATTTACATACAATGGGAATAAAGTCAACTTTTTTGACCAATGACAGCAGAAGTCACACTCGTGAGTCATGATAACTATTCATAAGTTTCATATCCAGGAGCTGTCGTGTGAATGTAGTCTTGCACAGTGCATGTAGGGCGGGTTGGTTGTGAATTTATGAGTGAATGGTTGTGCGTTATTGTTATCCTCGGGATTTATAATGGATTAAAAATGTATTTTGCAAAACAAAAGGACTCAGGAGAAAATGTAAGGACTTAAAAGGGGTTATAAAGAATTGAAGGTACAGTTTTGTTTGTGGAAATATTAGCCCAAATGACTATACATTTCCAAACATTCTTATTTCTCAATCGTATTATTGATTAAATCTGCATAAATATCACATATTTTCACAAATATATCAAAAGATACTTCGAAGTACATTCTTACCCAAAGCATGAACTTTCTTTTTATTGAAATAAAACCACTTTTTACTTATCTTTAAAAAATTTTTTTTACAGTGATTTGGTTTTTTAGGTACTTCCGTTTTTTTGTTTTTTTTATAAAACATGAATCAGACCGAAATTGGTTTGAGTTACAAAACTGAAAGACCGTGCAAGCTTAAAGTTGCTACTAAATTTCCTCTACAAAAATTATGCTTTAGCAAATCAGCATTTAGTAGGCTTAAATTATATTATGGAAACTTCAAATTCATGTCTCTCAGACCCATACTGGAAAGATTCGAAAGTGGAATTCTTTGCTTACAGATCTGTGGTATATGAAAATTTACGGCAATAATAGGGTACATTCGAGAATTTTAGAGAAAGTTGATAATCTGGTGTGGCTTGCGACATTCTATGTAGCCATAGGGCCTTCATTTGTATATGCATATTGGCGTGGCACGTGATTGGTAGTTTCTGAAGTAGCGTAACTCAGCGGCTATTTCGACGCACTGTAGATATGGAAGTACGTCCATGATTCACCAGTAGATGTACCGTACAGTATTTGATCGGGCCATGAAAGATGCGCATGCTGTTAGCTACATGTAAATACACATTGCTAACTTTGGGAAATCCAGTTGCATGGGTGCAAGGTGTCTTAATGTACACGTTGCCGCTGGGAAAAGTAATACTTGGATTCTTATGTGCTAAACATTTCGAACATACTGTACATATGCAAATTTATGGTTAACGTTCATCAAATGCAATTCAGTTAGAAATTCATAACTTTTTAAAGATTTTGCTAGTTATATTACAAGCTTGCCATAGAAAACAAATTCTGACCTGATGAGAGTTTGTCGCAATATTAATATCAGTCCTATATTCAAAATAATTTGACACAGTCACTGGCTCGGTTACTGCACAAGAAGTTAAGATTAAGTTGTTATTAGGGTTAAAACTATTTATTATACACATTCACCAGCTGACATAGGGATTGCTGTATGAGGACGGCCAGCCATCACCAACGGCAGCCATACTAACATGGCTGGCATCAGTCCGACGGCACTACGGGGAGCACTAGGTTAAAACTAAAAATGGTTCCCTGTGTACATCAAGCGTAACTCTGCCTGTAAATTGGGATTCATACCACCATTTGAGACCCGTAGTAGGCCTTGTACCTGTGTTGACTCCCACTTGTGTAAACTCTGGGGGATATCTTAATATGATCACAGTGTTATATTTTTGTACGGTATAATTTTGAAGCAACTCTCTTGTTGGCGTACATTGGTGCAGCAAGTAAGCATGAAAAAATGACTCAAATCTGTTGGGTATGAAAGAAGATCTCTCCAGCATGGCCTCAGACCTTTGACACAAACTCCTTAAAAGACTGAAGGACAAAGTCTGTGGAGCACATACTTTGCTTCAAATATCAAGTAAATTTATTTCCTTTCCCTATGATAGACCTCCGTGATTAGTGCTTTGTCTTTTCACCTACACGTCCTGGGTTCGATTCCCGGTGGGTCTGCAACCAGTGAGTTCACAACTGGTTATCAAAGGCCGTGGCCGTCTTGATATAATGTCCAGCATTGCATGCTTTCGGGACATTAAACCTTGCTATGCTATGCTATGCTATGCTTTGCTATACTATGCTATGCTATACTATGCTATGCTATATATCACTAAAAAGTGGCGTTTACTGGAATTTCAAAATTTCTGATGTAAATGCGTTGTGAAGTGAAAATGACCCATCCATTATTGACCTTTGCTCCATTTTGAATGTTTCTTATAGTATTGCCGAAGATTTCTCATTGGTCTAATTTTTTCTGTCTTTCTCAGAAATACAGACACTGTTGAATATCTCAGAGATGCAACTTAAAAAATGGTCCAGATCTGACGTGTAACTTTGTACATCAACATTAACAGCAATGTCTTATAACATTTTTGAAGTAGAGGAATTGTTTCGAACATTACATGAACCACCTGAAACAAAAAGTACTATTCCCAGACCAACTTCAGCTTCAAATACACAACAAACAGCAAACTCCAGAAATACGCACAGCGCATTTTGCCAAGATGGGAATAGTTCTATCCTTCTTGCAGTCTCCAGTAATAACTACATCCATCTGTTTTACCAAGAGTGGCCAAGTACATCAAAAAGGAAGAAAATTCAATGGTTCTTCAACCCTGAGAAGAGAATTGAATCTGTTTGCCTACAGAAGTCTGGCCATCGGGCTGTATTGGTGACGAGCGATGCTACCGTGTACATCCTTCCTATCCTTCAAATGTTCAAACCTGATGCATCAGGCACCAGTCATTTCCAATCCTCGGACCTTGCTGAAATAAGGATGAAGTTACCACACAGTACAAAACCAACAGCTGTGGCATCCTGGTGCAGCTTTTCACATGGTAAGGATGTGGCGCTTATTGGAACGGAGGCAGGAGAAGTTGCAGTAGTTGACTTACTGATGAGGCGAGAAGTGACCAGGGTCAGAATTGGTGATGCAGTGGTTTCACTTGAAACAGTGGAATATGGGAAGTACCTGACATACTTGTTGGTAAGGTTTCTTTCTTTATGTTAATGGATTAGTTCAGTTGTCATGCAAGTTTATTTTATATGTAAGAAAACTTCAAAAGAAACAAAATGGTAAAGAACGCATTCAAAAATCTGATTCCTTTAAGGAGATATTCAAGTTCAAAGCTCTTGTCTTATCTGTGTAGAAATTACTGATGTACAGTAGTAAGTCTACTATAAAAAGGTTGGCGCCCTCATCCTCACATTTGCAACTGTTAATGTATTTTGCAGAAATTTTGTTAGATCTGTTAATGTATTTTGAAGAATTTTTATTTACTTTTTTCAACTGTTTGAAATACTGTACTTTCCGTCAAAATTTGTTTAGGTGGTAGTTATAATTACTCTTACTAGATTTTGTTTTACTATACTTTCCTGACATATCTAATGGCTTCTAAGCCACAAAATTGCAGGACAAAATATGATAGAATACCTGTACGTAAAGACTGAGGAATCAGAGGCTGTGAGGTTACAACTAGTTTGATTTCAGGCGTTTCTACATAAATGATACTAAACTTTAAACTTAAATATCTCCTTAATAGAATTTTTTTTTTGAATGCTTCCTTCACTAATATATTTCTCTTGAAATCCTTTCCAAGGTGGAACTAACTGTCATTTATTTTGAAACAAATATGTTATAAGGAAAAAGGTACATGTAGTGTGGAACCATACTTAATATCAATGCAGGAAAGTAACTTTGTTCTACAGTACAGTTTGTTCAAACATGTCATTTAGAGATGATCGCCTTTTAAGTTCTTATTTCTGCATAAATTTTCCACCTTTGGTTAAAATAGGCTAAGATGGATATAAGATGCATATTAATAGAACGTCTGTAGCTACTTAGTAGTAATATTGTCAACAATAAGATTATGCCTATTTTGGGGATATATTTGGGTCTTAAATGGACTTTTTTTTTTATGTCCATAATCTTTTTTTTATTCTATTTCATTCTATTATAAATCTATTCACATGATTATAGAAATAGCTTCATCACTTGGTGATTGAACCACTTGGTTTTGGAAAAGGGGTTAGAACTATAATTAAGGTATACAATATTGATGAAATGAGGAAAAACCTAAATTTTCCATGCTTGTTGCCATGATAACATACTATTAACAGTGATCTGGGTAATCAAAAATAATTGATTAAGTGAAATTATACTTTGCAAAATATTCTATTTAACCCTCCCTATAAATATACCTTGTTTTTGCCACTACAGCAAAAGTGCTATGTCTAAATATTTTCAAGTTTGTTTGTGTTTATGGAAATGAAAACAGTCGTTTGTCCAAATGGAATTAAAAATAATGCCATGTTCAGGTCATAGGACAGTTTGTCTTTCCACAAATTGTATTGGACATAGTACATTTAATATTTCCACAATATTTATTTTTCCTAGATGATACATGTTAAGTCAAGGGTATAGAAAGTAGCCTACTTGGTTGTAGAGTTTTTCCCAATAAAAATGTCAATTTTGCCAAAAATGAACATAGGACAACTTTACTGTCCTGTGATGATATATGGGATGCCATTAATGAACTACAGGTAGTGACGATTAGAAACAACCTTAATAGTGGGTTTGTTTTTTAAATGGATTAAAAATCTTTTTTAAGAAAAGCATCAACAACAAAATCACATCAAAAATGATTAAACTTAGTCCAGGTTACAGCTTTTTGACATTTTCTAACCTGATTTTGTCAACAAAATATTGAGATGTCTAATTTGAGATGTCTCACCCTTTTCTAATATAAGTCCATTGTTTGTTAATTAACTGTGAAAGTAGTTTGAAATGAAATGGCCGACTCTGGATGGGAGGTACAGACTATTATTAATTCTGCCAAGCAACAGAAATGTGATTTGCATTTTAGGAGTAGTTCAGGGGTCAAGCAAATCTATCTATTAAAGAGGACTTTAAAAGAAACAAAATGGTGAAGAAACCATTTAAACATCATATTCCTTAAAGGAGATATCTAAGTTTCAAGTTTGGTATCATTTGTGTAGAAACTACTGAAATCAGACTAGTTGTAATGTCATAGCCTCAAAATCCTCAAATGCTTTATGTATTCTATTATTTTTTCCCCTGCAATTTTGTGGCGTAAAAACCATGGGATATGTCAGAAAAGTAGTAAAATGTATCTAGTAAGGGTATTTATAATATACCACCTGAAGAAAGTTTGAGGACAAATGATTCAAATAGTAAAAAATGTAAATGGTCAATTCCACAGAAATAGGGACATAAAGCATGAAAATTGGAAATAATTTAATGGAGTAGATTAATTGTTTTTACTGTAGTATCCACTAAGATGTGAATATTCATGATCAAAGAACATTTTTGAAATTTTTCAAGTATTTATGCAAAATAAATGCTGCCCTCTATAGAGGACCATGCAATACAAATGGAAAATTTTGAGCTCATTTTTTGCCAGTTTCACCAATATTTGTTTTCATGGTGTACTAACTTTTTAGATTTAATGTGTTTGTAAAGATACAGATTGCCAATGTAACACCCGTCACACTTTTTCAGAAAAGTTTCTATAACTCTATATAGAGATGAAATATAAAAGATATGTTTCCAATCCCCTTCATTCAGACTGATTGATATCTATATATCAGTGGCACCCAATAAATCAAATTTCTTTTATTTCCAAACATGTGGTAAAATAAAACAGGTAACACCCATCACAAATTGTGTGATGGGTGTTACATACATTGTAAAAAATGCAGTGTATAATACTAGGAAGGTAAATGACATTCAAACTTTTAAAGATAAGTACATTATTTGATGGTTCTAGCCTTTTAAAACCTTGAGTTTAGGATTTAAATTATTCTTAGATGCTCGGATTATATGGTTTGGGGATTTGCCACTATAATACCCGTCACATGTTAAAATACAAATTGGTATAACTTTCTACAGGGATGGTGCATACAAATTATACTTCAAATGTACCCTGCTCATATTGATATCTTTATCTCATTTTATCCTGTCAATGAAATTCCTACATATACAAACTTCACTACTAACAAAATGTGTAACACCTGTCACAAATTATGTGACGGGTTTTATGTATAAAGTAAAAAATGCATTATGCACTACAAGAAAGGGTCAACGACATCCATGATTTGAGGAATTATGTAAATCGAAATACATTATTTATCAGAATAGGCATTTCTGCCATTGACAATGTTTCAGGTACTAAAATCTCTGAAAGTGCACTAGAGTGCAGTGTGTGAACACCATAGTGTGGTGTGACACCTTCCAGAACATGGTGTTCCTTACCATCAATGATATCATTCCCCAAAAGATATATACCTAGTGATCCTTTGTCTTTTCATACTGTTTTACTTGAATTCAAAGCTTATTTTGTACAATAGAGATCAAAATACATTCAAAATAGATTAATCTAATTGTTGAAAGGGCAAAAATTAAAACTGATCAATAGAAATTTCAGACACCATAGCACCCGTCACGTACATGTATAATGTAACACCCGTCACAACAATTATTTTAGTGCCAAAGTCTTACAGCTTTTATAATGCTTTATTAGAATGAAGTTCCAACTTATATTTGATGATTAAAATTTGCTCATTGCTCTTTAACATATCACAGTTTAACATGCATGACTTGTCCTTTTCCTTAAAAATTTGTTCCTAGTAAATTATGACCACAAACTTACTGTGGCAAATAATGAGACCACTTATCTTACTTAGAATAACTGCTCAACCATGAGAACAAATACAATGGGGCCATTGATAAGGGAATTTGATTCTAATTACTTGTGGTTTTCAGAATTAAAAAAATAAAGAGGAAAAGTCTGACCTGACCTGCTTATTTATCAGGTCGGGTCTGACTTTGAAATTTTAAGGAGCACAACAACTAATGTGTACATGTTCTCATCAAATTTGAAAAACATGTCTATTTTTATGCAACACCCGTCATGCATGTTTGCTTGCCTCAGTCTCTTCTGTTGTAGCATTTGTCTGATTTTTTCTTCTGAATTAAGTAGAAGCTTAAATGATACACCTAGGGATGGTACTGCATTGGGGTACTAAGAGTTACTATCTGAGAGAAATTATTCAGAAGTTGGTCATTTTTACACAGATAATACAGAGCTTTAAACTTGAATATCTCCTTAACGGAATGCGATTTTTGAACGCTTTCTTTACCATTTTGTTTTGTTTGAAGTTTTTTTTCATTTAAGATGGACTTGCTTGACCACTGAACTAATCCTTTAAACTTAAGTCATCACATATAAATAGGCCTATTGCATTTTTTATGAAAGCATGGATTGTTGATCAGTCATATCTTGGAGAATTAAAATCCTGTATACAAAATTTGAAGAATTGAAAAATATGTAAATCAGGATTTTACTATCTCGTTGAGACCTTCATTTTAGATTTGAAAAGAAATATTGTTGATTGTGTTACAGAGACTGTTATAAACATTTTTGTTGTACTTGTATAATTTACCAGTGCATATATAGTCAAAAAGTTCTATATTACCAATGTTATTGAGAAAGATGACATTAATGGTGCAAAGTTTTTTGCTGCTTTTAGAGAAGGAAAATATTGACAAGTTTTTGGCATGATAGTTAAAGCAGGTAGCAGTATTTCATTTGTTATTTTGTTTAGATTAGAAGATCTACATTTTAAGTGAAAACACACTATCAATGCTAGAGGTCCCAGGTTCGAGTCCAATAGCGATTTAACCAGCGATTTTTCCACAGATATGCAGAACGATATACGCTGACATCAAATGCAGAGGTTTGTCTTCTGCATCATACATTCCCCACTCGACCTTTGGGAAAAGTGGCCAATGGTTGGGTGGCGCTCACTATCTTTTGGAGGGGACGTAAAGCCGTGGGCCCCCAATGGTGGAAGATTCACCCCCTTCCTGGTTCTTTGAACACTTCTTTAAAATAAGCAGGTTGTTAGCCCAGTGTTCATCCACTTTTCATTCTGGCAAATTCCTTGGGTCCACACTGAAAACAAGTTACTTGTGACTTTCGTCTGCTTTCCCTGGCATGTGCCTAAAAAGTAGAAAACAATGTCAGACTATCAAATTACTAGTGGAATAGTGTGTGGGTGTGAGGGGAGTGAAAGGTGGAACTATCTCTCGTTGCTTGTGAAATAGATAAGAGCTATAAAAATGCACCATATTCTCATGAAGCAACAATGGTATAAACAGTAGTCTCAGGGTTGTGGTGGAATGTGGAAGGTAGATATTAGACAGAGCATCCTTCCCCCTAATAAATGGGTACCTTTCCTCCTGTAAAATACCATTGTTGAAGTTTAGTACATGTACATTGCTTAGAAATATTATTGCAACTTTTTTGCAAAACTCTTTTGTTTAATTGTCTTTGCTTTATGATGTAAGTACTTACAGGATTACTAACTGTATAAGTAAGTAGGATTTTTCCATTCACATGTAATTTACTTTCAGATATCTACGGTATCAAATGTTCAGTTTGGTCTTCTCCTGGAACAACACACTACCTGCGCCCCTTCCCTCACAAGCTCCATGGCAGTGGAAGTGGCAGAACTCGAATATGAAATCATCAAGACTGCCGACACAGCAGTAAGCATCCTTGACACCAAAACATCCTTTGAAGCCTTTAAACCAATGAGATTTGATCAATTTATGCGCACCGTCCATTTATCTTGCCAGACCATCAAGGGTCGACGTACTGTTATCGCCCGTAGCTCTCTGTCAAACATTTTGAAAGTTTATGATGCTAGCATCGATAATTGGATGCCTTTGTTTGTGTATAACATTCCAATATCTTCTGATCATGTTCTGTTGACTGATCATTTCATATTCAGTGTGTCCAAAGAGGAAGAGAAAGAGTCAAAATTACTAGTTTTGTCAAGTCAGTTTTCAGAGACATCGGATAGGGAGCATGCTGTGAGCTCTGATGCAATCATGCAAGAACTGAAACTCTGCCCTAATGAACAAATTCTTGCAATGTACAGGCAGTACTTCCCCCCAAATAGGGTTCAGTCTTGTAAATCACAGTCATGTGCAACTTCATGTAGTAGTTCTTCTGCTGGAGGTACAGGTGTGCAAGATTGTTTGTCTGGTGAAGGAATCGGCAAGAGGGATTCACCTTTGACACCAGATGACCTGTCGGCAGGGAATTCCGAACACCCAGGGATACATGAGGAGAAAGAATGGGAGGGCACTGATGTTTTTGATGCACTGCAACCCTCAGCAGTAGAAGGGTGTGTCATTGTAACAGATCAAGGAATGTATCAATGTAAACCAAGGTATTATGCAATCATGTTATATCAAAATCTAATGTAATCAATGGAATCTTCTGAATCACAAAATGAACGTCAATATAGCCAGGGGTGGAAAATATAACACCCACGCATAGGTAGCAATCCTGGGGGGATGGAGGGGACTTGCCCCCTCCCAATAATTTTGTTGGGGAGACGAATGTGCTTATGTCCCCCCTAACCTTATATAGGCCTAAAGCCTATATGACCCACTTGATTTTGTCTGTTTTTTCCCTTTAATGTTGAAAAGAAATTGCCTCCATTGGGCCAGTGGCATCAATGGTCCCAGAACTTTTTTCAGGTCTCCAGAAAGGAAAAGGTGAAAAATTAATAGAAAAAGGGAAAAGAAAATGGGAAAATAAAAGGTAGAAAGGTGTAATGAGATAGCATTGAAGTAGTTGTTTGTATTGTACCAGTTGCAGCAAAAAAGAAGCAAAAACTATCATGTATATGTGCTGTATAGTGAGATAATGTGAGTAATGCTGAAATAGTTTAAAGATTTAAAGTCATCTGTCGAAGCTTTCACCCTCAAAGAAGGACCTGAAATTGTTACTGCATGTATCTAGTTACCTTCTTATGAGGCAAAGGACTGGTCCTTTAATGTGTGTAATGAAGTGATGATTATGAGACAATGCAAGTGTTGTTCATGATCTCTTTTGCTGTTCTTTCCCTTTCAAAAGAGTGAATGCAGAAGAACTGTTCTTTCAACTCCTATATGAAGAAAATGACAAAGCAGCAGAAATCCTTGGTATCACTCTTGAACTTAATATGGCAGCTCTCTACCGACAAACAGCTGAAAACAAACTGAAGGAGGGCAAGGTTTATGAAGCGATGAAATTCTTCCGTCTGTCAAGAAGTTCTTCTTTGACTCGTGCCACATTACTTGCAAAGTATGGCTTCTTAGAAGAAGCGCTCTCAACTTTGGAAGGAGCCCTGAGCAAGCAGGGAGAGCTGAATCATGAACAATGCAAGAGAGTGGCCGAGCTTACGGTCAAGTGTTTCATTTTATTATCCATGAAAGATGAAGAGAAAAGGAAAGAAATTCTTGAGAAGCTGAACACGTTTCTTATTGATAATTTTGATTATGACGAGGAGGTCATTATTACTGTATTAGCAAAGTATGGCATGTGGGATATCATGCTTGAAATGGCCAAAGCCAGAGGTCATCTTCTTGTTGCCATGGAGATACTCCTCACAAGATCTTCATTCCCCTTAGATCCTGTTATTTCCGAGATGGTGCAATCCCCTACGTACTTACCAGCTTTCGTTCGAGCTGGAAAGGGAACGTTTCTTCGTAAACTTTCGCAAGTGGATAGAGTACGTCTTCTCTTGACCAAACCAGAGCTCGCTCTATCAAATTTGCAGTACTTAGAAGAATGCATTCCTGTGTTGAGAATTTCTGACCTTGTAAAGCTTGCCATCATCTTTGATCCGACCGAGCCCCTCAACAGGCCAGCATTTGATTCTGACAGAGGGCGCTCTGTATCTCTTAGTTCAATCAGCTCTTCAGGTAGTTTCTATGGTGATGGGTCGGTAGCGCAGAATAATGAGCAGTTTATACTTCCACATGGCATTGAAGTCATCAGGTGCTTCATCTCAGTTCTGCTCACGTTAGCTATGAGAAGAAAATGTAAAGGTACAGGAACGATTATTTTTGATTTACAATAATGTTTTAAGATATAAAACTTTTAGATTCTGTAAGCTTCAATTCATTGTTCAAGCATATCAGTCTTACATATTTGTTTAGAAGATGATAAAAACCTGAATAAACTACTATTCCATTGGCAGTTTGGTCCATTCCCCAGAACTGGAGATCTCCCAATCGGGAGGTTTTGTCATTATAACCCACAATTCATATTTCCAAATTTAAATCTCTCTAAAGAAATACATAATGGCAAAGTACAGTAGAGGGACACATAATAGACTTTTGATAATCTGCAAATTAATCTGTACTGAATTTTCATTCTGATTTGGCAGAAAGATCAGCTCTATCTGGTTTATAAGGGAAACAAAGTCGAGCATGTTTCTATTGGAAGTTTCAGATTTAAATTAAGGCATGGGGGGGGGGGGGGAACTATAGTGCAATGGAGAGAGTGGAAGTTATAGTGAAGTTTGGAGTGATGAGTTGGTAAAGAGTATATTTGGTAGATGAGTGGATGGCAAAAGGTGGGTTGGGGTAGTAGGTGAATGGAGGATGTTAGTTGAATGGGGGATGGTAGGTGAATCAGGGATGGTAGGTGATTGGGGAATGGTACAGTGAATGGGGCATGTTGGGTAATAGAGGATAGCAGGTGACTGGAGGATTGTAGATGAACGGGATGGCAGGTGAAGGGGAATGGTAGCTGAATGGGGCATGTTGAGTTGATAGAAGTGAGGGAATGGGAGAGAGGAAAGAATGTTGGGTGGAAGATGGTAGAATGATTGGTAGATGTAGGAATTAGGATGAAGGTGGGATGGCATGGGGAACGGGATGGGATGAAATGTGGGACAGGATGGCATGTGGGACAGGGTACCATGGAATGTGGGACAGGATGTTATGGCATATAGGACAGGGTGGGATAGCATGTGGGACAGGGTGGCATGGCATGTGAAACAAGGTAGTGTCATGACATTTATGACAGGCTGGGATGGCATGTGGGACAAGGTGGGATGGCATGGGGGACAGAGTGTAATGACATGTGAGACAGGATGGCATGTCATCTGGATTTCAGGTGGGATCGTATATGGAATAGGGTGGGATAGCATGTGGAATTGGATGGAATGGCCTCCTGTAGGACAGGGTGGGATAGCACGTGGTACATGGAAGGATGGCATGTGGGACAGGGTAGTATGGTATAGGGAGGGATGGTATGTGGGACAGGGTGGCATGGTATATGGGACAGAGTGGCATGGGACAGAGTGGCAAGGCAAGGTGGGATGTTATCTTGATTGCAGGTGTGATGTCATACAGGTCATGTTGTGGAATGGTATCTAGATTTCTTGTATGATTTCCTGTAGGGAAGGAAGTAGCCTGGTATGGCATGTGGAACAGAGGGTGGAATGGCAGGTGTGACAGAGACTGGAAGCATGTTATTAGCAGCGAGGGGATGTGATCGTTTGCGATGTCTGGTTATGATAAAGACTTAACTTTAGAGGTGTTGTATGGATAAACCTCTAATTTGCTGAGAACTTGAGCATGATGGGGAAACACATATTTGTAGTAGCCATGTTTATCTGTTTTTTTTCTTTTCTGATTTACACATAAAACAGTTTCAATCTATAGGCCTAATAGTTCCAATTTTTTTCAACATATGGGTTAATATAAATAGGTTGCATAATAAGTAAAGATTAATGTGGAGGCAGAGTGCCTATGTATGCATTAAATGCACTGGGCAAAGGACTTTGGCTCAAATGGAATGGCCCAACTCTAGGAAGGCCATTCGTCCCTTGAACAGTGCATTAAATGTGTATAAAAACACGATGGCAAAACATTAATCTTTTTATAAAATTTGTCTGTGTTACATTGTTTAAGATGCATAGTAACCAAATAAAAAGAACGAAAGACGAGAAAAGTTTACATATATTTTTTTACTTTATTAAGAAATTCACCTATTGTAAAAATGGAATAAACCAATTAATCAAGGTTGTGCATTACCAGGATTTAATGCACTGGTCATGACAATACAAATACTCAAAAGAAATGTTATAATATAGGTTGCAAAGATAACAGATTTGCCAGATTTAAGTTTGTGAAATTGTGAAGAGGGGTGATTTACAACTAAATTATCTCCCTCTTTAAGATTACGATATATCTGAGGAGCCTCTGCTAGGTGACCTGGAGGGCAGACTGTGCCAGGATGATGACAGCCCACTGGGCATCCTCAAGAATCCCAAGCTCAAAAGAAACGTGGTGGCTTGCGGCAGATACCATGCAGGCCTCGTGACATCCGGGGAGTTATACACGTGGGGAAAGTCCCTTCATGGCCGGTGTGTAAACAGTTTAGTTTAAGTATTTTTTGCTCGGATTCTTTTGTTAGTGTCATATAAGAAGGGGGAACTGGAAATGCAAAAAACCAGAGCAAAATTCTAGTTGAAAACAGTTGGATTTTCAACTGGGATGAACTTGTCCCAACTTGGATTGAATATTCCCAACTGGTCTTAACTTGGATTTGATATTCCCAACTAGAACTGGTCCCAACTTGGATTAAACAAATTCCTAACTGGGATGAACTGGTCCCAACTTGGATTAAACAAATTCCTAACTGGGATGAACTGGTCCCAACTGAGATTGAAGATATTCCCAACTTGGATGAGTTCATCCAAGTTGTGATTTTCCGAAATTCCTGTCAGAAAAATTCCCAGGTGGAACCAGTTGGGAAAATTCCAAGTGGAATTTTCTCCTGGGAAAAATCATCTGAATTTTTTTATGATTTTTCATCTCAACCAAGACTGTACTCAAATATAGAATTTCATAGGTGATGTATACTGTAACTAAGACATCCCTTTTTATTATGTTCTCCATGCATTATTCTCTCCATAATTATCCTTTTTTTTTTATCGCCTATTTTTCACCATCTTTGCCCTACATTTCTTATTTCCTATTTCCACTACATTTTGGTTAGAAAGTAGCTTTACCTCCCCCTCCCACCCCAGAACAATCAGTTCCTTGTTGTTTTGTTGAAGCCTTTATGGTACATAGGTATACAAGAAGTAGGGGGCTAATACCAATGTCAGGAAAGAATGTTGTAAAGACAGATGTAAAGAAGCTGAACAATAAATTTTAAAAAAGCTGATATAAAATAAAAGCAAGAAATACATTTCTAGCACTTGCAGAATTGGAATTGATTATGAAATTTCCCACGATTTTGATTAAAGGTGTCGCCAATCTTCCCATAAAAAATTGTGACAGAAATAATGATTTGCAATTTAATGCACTATTCATCACACGATCACATAGCGGATGTTTTTAGAGCACATATTTACCACATATACTAATGCTTAAGAAATCTTTCTCTCTTTTTTTAAATTAAAAAAAAATTAAAAATGAAAAAATCTTCCACTTATTCCCATTTCCCTCGCATTTATAACTTTGGAACCATAGATTTTTTTCAACTCTGAGCACTTGTAACATTTTCTTTTTCTTTTGAGCACTTGTAACATGATATAAATACAAATTCACATTCAGGATCCCAAATAGTAAAACCAAAATGAAAGACTTTCAAGTTGGAAAAATCAGGGTAATACCTCTCTAGCTTAATGTGAGACTTGGAAACAAGGCAATAAACATTGTTATAGAAAGGAAAACTGCGCTGTAATAAGTGCAAAAAAAAGTTGCAGCATAGAATCTAGTAAGTGTGCGACACTTTATGTGAATTGGTTATCATAGTAAGACAATACCAGTTTGATGGTAGAGGTACTGTGGCTCAGAGAGGTGCTGTGGTTCAGTGGTTACGGAGTCATACTCATATTCGAGAGGTACCGAGTTCGATTCCCGTCATGAGCGCTGTATTGTGTCCTTGAGCAAAACACTTTATTATACTTGCTTCAGTCCACTCAGCTGTAAAATAAGTACCAGCACTGCTAGGGAATTATCTGCGATGGACTGGCGTCCCATCCTGGGGGAGTCGTGTACTCTCATCTGCTTGCGCCATGGAAACCGGGGATAAGAGCACTGGCTCAATGAGCCTAATGGCTAAATGAGCCTAATGGCTTGGATGAATTTAGCTTTAGCTTTCACCAGTTTGATGGTATTTACTGTACAAATATTTACAATACAAATACTTCGATAAACAGTAGTAGTTTTTTAAAATTGGAATAAAGTTTATAATCACATCACTTTTGTCTTTTGAAGCCTTGGACATGGATCAATTCTCCCCAAAGAGGGCTGGTCACCCCCTCAGAGGGTCGAAACCCTCCATATGCACCATTTGCAAGTGGTTTCAATTTCATGTGGAAAGGAGCATTCTGTTGCCTTGACATCAAATGGAAAACTCTATGCATGGGGAAACTCCAGGTTTGGTCAGTTGGGTACCGGGGAATATCTGTGCCACACCCATCCAGTGCTGATTGAAAGCTTAGCTGCAAGACAGTGTGTGGAGATTGTTTGTGGCCAGTATCACACGTTGGCTCGAACCCATGATCACAGGTAATTTTCTAAATTAATATCAGTAAATCTGCAGCAGAATTAGGGTCAATTTGGAGGTCGTATTTCCTATATTACATTCTGAAAAAGTTTTGTGTGTTGAACACAAAATAGAACCATTGAACCACCCAAAGAATAGGGGCCAGATTTTGGTTGATATTTTTCATTAAAAACTCATGTTATTTCTTTGGACTTTGACTTTTTATTTTGGATGTACTGTAAGAGGAAGTAGGTTATTCTGGATGATGATGGTATTAAAAGAATTTATCTGAAATATAAAAAAATGAAAATAAAACTTCCTTTTTGCAATTTGAATACTCATCATATATCATATGAACACATATCATAATCATATTAAGAATATTAATGTGGGATGCGGTGGCTCATTGGTTTAAGGAGTCATGCTCATATTTGGAATGGTTCTGGGCTCGACACCCACTCTGAGTGCTGCAGTGTGTCCTTGAGCAAGGCACTTTACTCTACTTGCTTCAGTCCACTCAGCTGTAAAATGAGTACCAGCACTGCTGCGGAGCCCTGTCTCATCCAGGGTCATGTGCTCTCATCTGCTTGCGCCACGGAAACCAGGGATAAGCACTGGACCAATGGGCCTAATGGCTCGGATGGATTTAACCTAATCATATTAATAAGATTGAGCCAGTATTAAAGGAGTAAGCATTTTATGTGATATGGGACAATGTCAGGAGCAAAAATTGTATCCATTTTATATTCCGATTTGAAACTCTGATATTGTTATTATTATGTAGATATGAATGGAGTAGGAATTGTAGTGACATCACAGTCTCACATTCCTTAGTATAAGGGTGTTTCAGCTGACATCATGAGGTCATGTGACTTTGTTTACATTATCATTTTGTTGGGCAAGAACACTGTTGTCTGCTGTACACTAAATTAGACTTACAAACGTTTGCATGTTGTATAAAAGATCATTTTTGGAAGATAATTATGCTGGAAACTTGATGTGCTTTCGGTTGCACTAATAGACATGTGACGGGGATTAAAAAGAAGTTTTCTCAATTTTCTTCTGATCCTGATCGACATTCGAAGTAAGTTTCTGCTGTACGACGCATTGGCTTTCAACCTACGGTTCACACCAGGATTTGAAGCGAGCACTTTATATCATGTCTGTAAGCTTTGTCTGCGTAAAACGAACAATCAGATAGCGTTCACATAAAAGTTATCTTTGTATACCCGGTGAATATATAAAATGTAAGGAAAATATGAAGTAAAATTGGAAGCGAACACAACAACTGCAATCAGTGAAATTCGCTGGTAGGTTAGCATGCAGTATGTTTGTTGTACCTGTGATGACAGCTGTGGGAAGACACGTGAAATGCAACAACTCTTGCCCTGCAAAATGGTTTCCAGATGAGTTAAGAGTCACGTGATGAAATCCCTTTATTCGGGGTGATGTCATAATAATGTACGTAAATCTTAACAACCAGTTTGTCGGTGAAAACGCAGCAGTTAACCATTACAGCCAGTGTGAAATTGGTCACCTTTAGAGGCCCAAATCTCTACGTTTGCTTGGGTATCATGTAGGAATTGTTGCACATTTGGTAGAAATATCGTAGAAAAGATATTTTTGAAGTGTTAACAAAATTGTATCATGAGTAAGTAGGCAAAGCGTGCTGTCCACTTATACCCATATCGTTACATGTTTTCACTGACAAAGTGTTCCGGATCTTGAGAATGCCCAGATGAACGAATACTCAAATTCTTTTCAGGAGTTTTTTTTTTTTAAATATTATTTTGTGGTTTATGACCTTTGAAATTTTCAACCTATTAGTGGTACAAGTATGATTTTTAACCTATTAGTGGTACAAGTATGATTTTTAACCTATTAGTGGTACAAGTATGATTTTTAACCTATTAGTGGTACAAGTATGATTTTTAACCAGCAGAACTTTGAATTTCCTTCAATTTCTCATATTGATAAAAAAATAGATATCCAGAAGAATTTCCTTTAATTTCTTATAAAAAAAAATTTTTTTGTTTGGTATCACTTTTACAATTTTAAAACTTGACATATCCCTAATTAGCAGAACAGGATATTGGAGTAGTATCTACACTGTTTTATTTTAGATGTGTCTCTTTATTACAAGGTAAACAAATTGGACCACTAATGTATCTGTTACTCTAGATTTGTGTGTTGCTTTCTTTAACACTCACTGAAAGTATTAGATCAGTGGTCAATCCAGTTCATCTCATACAAAAGAGGACATTGAAGAAAACCATTTAAAGTAATGGTACTATAAATTCTCATTTGCATTTATACAATAGAGACTATAAAAGAAATGAATTGGTGAGAACGCCATTCTGATATCTTATTGCATTCAGGAGTTGCATTGTAATTCAAAGATGTCACCAATGCGTTAAAATGTGATGATCCAGTGTACATTGTGATGTCATAGCTGCAGATCCAAGACAATGTTTATGGATTTATGATATCATACTTCATACTGCAAGGTCACTTTTTATCACATGGGTGAAATCTTTGAAATGCAATAACTCCTAAACGGAAGAAGATATAAGCATGGTTTTTTTTCACCAATTTGTTTCTTTAATAGTCCGCTATCATATGATAAATGAACATGAAATTCAGGGGAATATTCCTAAAGGTAAGTACCATATTCAACGTAATAAGCACTTACAAAAATAGAATTATACTACTTTTTAGGCCCAAAGGTTTTTCCTGATAAGCGCCCATGTGCCGGGGGCGGCATATACAGTGTGCTATTTGAATTGTTTGACTACTTTCCTGACCTACCCAATGGTTTGTAGGCCAAAATTCTCAGGAAAACAATCAATAAATTACATAAACAGTCCTGTTGGTACTCCTGAATGGGAGATCTCGTAGTTTGCCCATTTGGGAGATCAGGACATGTGCAGTATGAGTCTATACAATACGTAGCTTTGCCATAGTCTTTGTGTAGTCGCTTTATGTATGCATTATTTCTTAATACTCTGTTTTATTAGAATAATATGAAGATATATAAGTATGAATTGACTCTTATAATATTTGTCACAATGAAAGTCAAATATAATTCCCCAACCAAACTTAAATGTTTTTCAAAAAGTTACTGTTAGGCAGTCACAGTTAAAGCATGACTGCCTAACAGTAACACATAATAAATAGTCACCACGTTTCCTAAAATTCCTGAAATATTTCACAGTAAATTTTAAAAGCGTACGGTGAAAGGTTGATTAATATGCCATTCTTTTATATCGTGAAGACAAATTTGAAACCTGCGCAGTGGTTAAATTTTCCACGATGAAAATTGGTCTGATTTTTATATAAAAATTTGAATTTGGATAGATGCATTGTGGGATACTTCTGTAAAGTATCTGCTGATCTGGAGAGTAAAACTGTTCTCCCGATTGGGAGTTTGAACTAGACTGGTAAAGACTTTTGAAGAATGTGAGAATGTGACATCACAGCTGTTGTGTCCCCTTTTCTCCCTTACAAACATTTCTTTCCTCACTATCCAAAATCTTACACCATAATTTATTAACACCCTCTTGGCACATTTGACTCTGACTGTCGCGGTGCCGTTAAACATCAACAAACCAAACCAAACCAAACCATCATATAAAATCAACTGAAGTAAACCTTGGAATCTTCTTTTATAAATCCAGGGTCTACAGTTGGGGATGGGGTGTGCATGGTCAGCTGGGACATGGTGATGCTGAGAACCACCCCTCTCCAAAGCTCATTAGTGCTTTAACACAGAGGAATATCATACAACTTGGTGCTGCAGCATGTCACAGTGGTGCTCTGTCAGTGGATGGAAAGGTAAACAAGTTCATTTTCCTTTTTGAGCTAATATCATTCAGATGGTACGCAGTTCGGGAGGGACGTTAACATGAGTATACTCGTATCTAATAACACTTCAAATAGTTAAAGGCCACATACCGTGTTAACATGGACAGTAATGTACAATAACAGTCAACGTTTCTGATTGGTCGCACATAAGTACTGACAACCAATCAATAACCACCATGGAAGTGACTAGTACACTGTACATGTACACACAATGCGTACAGTATGTACTTATTTAGAAACGATCCTCAACATCGCAATTTTACCAAATTGACTAAGACAAGATTCCTTCTTTAAAATACAAGTTACTTCAAACGTACTTTAACCTTATGCCATTTTCAAACCACGTTTTTCAAAAAATTATTTAGGTAGCTTATAAACGTATTCCTGGTATCATTTGAAAGAACTCGAATAGTTCTTTCACAAAATGTTAACTTTTTGATGGGGGGTTATTTTGAAGATTTTGAGAAAAAATGGGTTGTAATAGAGAAAAAAAAAATAATAAATGCACAAAAATTAACGAAAAATGATTTTTTTTTAAATTTCCAAACTTTAAGATCACATTTTTGCTTAAATCAAGCATGATAATATTGATAAGACATGATAATATTGATTTCTGGTCAAATATGTTTCTGGGGAAATTTCTCCAAAATTTCATAAATTTTTGCCATTTTTGACACTATTTTTTGAATAAATTGTGTATTACCATACATCGCACATACTTTGTTGAACCACCATTCGAAATGGCTTGAAATTTACTTTCATTTGATATATAAATAAAGGCTATCTTCACCCAAAGCTATAAGAATTAAATTTCACCTCTGAGTAAATAATGATGAAACAGTGCGGCGGTAATCAACGCGTACTAGCACACGAGCGCACCAGGTTCGAGCCTCTGGTGCAACTACTGCACTGAAATTTTTCTGCTGCAGTTTTCAGGGGTCATTTTGCTAAAATTATTTTTAGTGTTTTCTCATCTTTCCCTTTTAGCTAAAAATCATAGAATAGCATCATTGAAAAGGAAATTTTATGTAACTTAAAACTTTGTTTTCAATATTCACAAGAAATTATACTCATGCAAAGATTGGCCCATTTGTTGACTGAATTTAGCCAACAATTGCTTTATTTACATATATTTTCCTAATTTTGCTTTCATTACTCAAAAGTTCAATATCTTGGCTTCCACTAAGACCAAACTTGTAATGAAAGAAAATGAAAGGAAAGTTGTCAAAAATTTATATGAAAAAAAGTTAAGAAAATTAGACTCACATTTTTTAGACCCCGGGTAGAGTAAGGGTTAATGACCACATAATTGTTTTTAGTATGGTTTGGGAAGTAGATCTAGAAATGTTTTTGGAAGTCTTATTTGCTCCCTTTTTTCATGTCAGAAATTTGGAAACTGGTTGTAATGAACAAAACATTTGAAGAGATCTTTGTTATTTTTGGGTCACTTCCATTAGACGAGTAGAGTTACCCTATTCAGTCAGGGCACTGCATCATCAGCTGTTAGTATATTGAACCATATAGAGGCTATGATGTAGGTATGGTTGAGGGCGATCACCTACCTGGTCAAAACCTGAAATAAAACCTTTAGACGAGTAGAGTTACCCTATTCAGTCAGGACACTGCATCATCAGCTGTTAGTATATTGAACCATATAGAGGCTATGATGTAGGTATGGTTGAGGGCGATCACCTACCTGGTCAAAACAGGTTGGCAAGAAGAAGGATAGTTGAACATTTTGATACAGAAAAATTGTGTTGGAAAATTGTAAGGAAATTTTTCTAGCTACACTAATGTAAAAACTGCAATTCTAGTGCAATTGATTCAGAGAGTAATAAATGATAATGAAATTGTAGGTCAAGATTTTAATCTTTTTATCAAGTTGAATAATTTTGCACTGCTCTTGTGTGCAACAAAGATTGCATTATTATTTCTTACGAAACATTTTCCAAATTTTAAAGCAGGACCTGATGTTTTGTGTAAACTGAAGTTTAGAAACTGTTGCAAAACTGATAATACAGTAGTGACCAAATAACTGAAGCAAAGATAAATATTATCCTTGTTTGTTTTCCTTATAGTTGTGGATGTTTGGGTGCAACACATTTGGTCAGCTGGGAACTGGGTCAACAGAAAAAGTCAGCATTCCACTTCAATTGGTCAAGCTAGCAAGTGAACCGGTCAAACTCTTTGCCTGTGGGTTCTTTCATAACGTCGCTGTAACGTCAGGGACCCCGGAGAAGGTGTTTGTTTGGGGACATAGTCCACTAGACCTGAGACATATGCTTCAGGTATGAATCAGTTTGAATTTAGTTGCTCTGAAATTGTGTTTGTTTGTTTCTTTGTTTGTTTGTTTGTTTGTGTGTTTACATCATTCTCTCTTGTAGGAACTCGACAGAAATCCCATATGGAGTATTGAAACCAAGCAGTAGTAGATGCTGGCTATAGCTCTTTGTCCATGAAGCGTTGATTACGATAAAGACTACAGCTCTTTGTCCATGAAGCCTTGATTACAATAAAGGCTACAGCTCTTTGTCCATGAAGCCTTGATTACAATAAAGGCTACAGCTCTTTGTCCATTAAGCCTTGATTACAATAAAGGCTACAGCTCTTTGTCCATGAATCCTTGATTACAATAAAGGCTACAGCTCTTTGTCCATGAAGCCTTAATTACAATAAAGGCTACAGCTCTTTGTCCATGAAGCCTTGATTACAATAAAGGCTACAGCTCTTTGTCCATGAAGCCTTGATTACAATAAAGGCTACAGCTCTTTGTCCATGAAGCCTTGATTACAATAAAGGCTACAGCTCTTTGTCCATGAAGCCTTGATTACAATAAAGGCTACAGCTCTTTGTCCATGAAGCCTTGATTACAATAAAGGCTACAGCTCTTTGTCCATGAAGCCTTGATTACAATAAAGGCTACAGCTCTTTGTCCATGAAGCCTTGATTACAATAAAGGCTACAGCTCTTTGTCCATGAAGCCTTGATTACAATAAAGGCTACAGCTCTTTGTCCATGAAGCCTTGATTACAATAAAGGCTACAGCTCTTTGTCCATGAAGCCTTGATTACAATAAAGGCTACAGCTCTTTGTCCATGAAGCCTTGATTACAATAAATATGCATTGATAAGAAATCCATGTGATGTGTACATAATTGCAACCAATAATTTAACAGATGTGCCAATAGTTGGGTAGCTAAAGAGTCTAGTTTGAGGGGGAAAATTCATTCAGATCATGATTAGAAAAATTTGGCATTATAATTTAGGAAAATCATTAACTGTTGATCTTGTTTCGAAATTTTTTTAATATAAAGGCCCCTGGATAACTTCTATCCAATCCCATAGACAAAATCTAGCTACGCCATGTTTTGCAGAAATTAGCAAAGTGTGCTTCTCTTTTGAACTTTCTCTCCTAGATTTCGCGCAAAATGAGGGCACAAGCCAAGAGACTGAAGGGCAAGTATGTGGAGAAACCGCATGGCCAAGATAAACAGTACCTGGAACCACAGATATTAAACACAAAGATTGAAAGTAGCATCAGAAAAGTAAGTGTGAAAGCTTGACGTACCTGCTTGTTGGAAGATAGGATCTATAACAGCAGAGTTTAAATTAATTATACATTTTCCCACGGTTTTGAATAAAGTTGTTGAAATTCTTCCCAAGAAAAATTGTGACAGAAATAATACTAATGTACTATTAAAACACATCTTTGTATGCTCCACTCTTTCGCAATTTAATGCACTATTCATTGCACAATTACACCGGGCTCGTTTCTGAAGCACATATTTACCATATGCACTGTTGCTACTCAAGAAATAAAAAATATATAAAAATAGATATAGAGAGATTTTTTTCTTCCTGCAAATTCCCATTTCTTCCCGTGGTTGGTTAGAACTACCAGAACTGTAGATATTTTCCAGCTCTGTGTAATAGTTTTTAGTTCTTTTTGTATTCCAGCTATGTGTTATTGTAAATGGAAATGTAGACCTTAATGATTGAAGATGACACTGTGTGCTGATTGGAACAATTTTATATGTTACGTTTTCCCTTCACCTCTGTTGTTAACTTTAATGCCATTCTTTCCTTTGTTAAAAGAATATTCCTGCGAATTATGACATCACACTTTACACTTTTCAACACAGTGGTGAAATCTTTAAAGTGCCCTTAAATGAAATAAGATACCATCATACTTTTTTTCTATCAAATTGTTTCTTTAAAGGATTAGTTTAGTGGTCAAGCAAGTCTATTTTATATGAAAGAGGACTTCAAAAGAAACAAAATGGTGAAGAAAGCATTCAAAAATCTTGTTCCGTTTTAAAGATATTAAAGTTTGGATCATTTGTGTAAAAACGACTCAAGTCAGACGTTTTTACACAAATGAGTTTTTCTTAGGTGTGATATCACATTTTTTATGTATTCTATCATATTTTGTCCTGTGATTTTGTTGCTTAAAAACTTTGGAATATGTCAGGAAAGTAGTAAAACAGAATCAAGTAAAGGTTAATTATAATTTGCCACATGAAGAAAATTCGAGGAAAAATAATTCAATATTAAAAAAGTGAAATAAATTTTCTTAAGAATTGTTAACAATTGTTAAGAATGTGAGGATGCAGGTGCAACATTCTACAGTAGACTTACTACACCAGTCATTTCTACACAGATGAAACAGAACTTTCAAATTGAATATCTCCTTAAAGAAATATTCCCATGGTTTTTTGTAAAATTTTATTTGAAAGAGCATACTTTTAGAGCCAATTTGGTGCAAAAATCAGGTTGATATCATAACAAAAAAGGATAGATCTTAATGAAATACATAAACTTTGTGGGAGAATGTGTTGCTGTGATGTCATACAGAGCCTTTTCCTATTCGTTTATTGGCATTTTTTGTAAACCTTAAAATTTGAATATATCTCTTGGTTGGAATAACATATCAACATGATTTTTGTACTAAATTGTTTCTAAAATTTTCTCTTTCTTATGAAAGGTTACAACAAAAACCCCATGGGAATATTCCTTTAATGGAGTAAGATATTGACAGTTTCTTCATCATTTTGTTTCTTTTGAAGTCCTCTTTCACTTGCTTAATCACTGAACTAATCCTTTAATAGTCCCTATCATTTTAATGAAAATAAAAATTCACAGAGAATATTCCTTTAAATGACACAGTATCCATCATTCATTGTGTTATGCAGGTTGTTTCCGGCTCAAATCACAACCTTCTTTTGACCACTTCAGGTGACCTCTACAGTTGGGGTAAGAACATATTTGGTCAACTCGGACTTAACAACAAAGGGTCAGTAAAGACACCAACTCTCTTGCCAGCATTTGCAAGTCAGGCAATTGCAGATGTGGCTGCTGGGATTGACTTCTCGGTAGCTGTCAATCATTATGGGGAGGTGTTTACCTGGGGATCATCTGCTCAGGTATGTACATTTACCCTTTGTGGTTTTTCTTAGATTTTTCATCCAAGAAGTAGTTTTAATACTGGAGCAGACATGTCTGGACTAAATTGGGAACTGTGAGATTTGCAACAAAATATTTGTCCAAAAAATGATAAGTGTGTCAGTTTTGATTTGTTTTTTGCATAGGAGGATGCTAGAATTAGATTAAGGTATTTTGTCTTGTACATTTCAGCTTAGATTTTCAGTTGGGAGCAATGAATCTGATATGACGATGACAGAGCATGGAACCCGCCCAGTCTTCCAGCCAGTCAAAGTTCCACACCTTCCTACAGTAACCATTCCAGCTGAGTTTATGGTCACTGAAATCCCAGACAATGTGGTGAAGATATTGACTTTCTGCACGATTCAAATAATTTGGTAATTAAATAAATTATATCTTTCAAAGTCACGTAATTGGTAATGTTAGATCATTTTACTCCTCTTATGTGAGTTTCTTTGATTTGTATGGTGTGATGGAGGGGCCAGAACACGTAATTGTTGGGAGAGGCGCAAGAGAGGAGGGGCAAGTGGGCTTCATTATCCATCAATTTAAACCCACGCATATATATTTGATTGATGTTTTGTATTGATTTTTGTGATATATTCTAAATTATTTCATATGACCCCCACCCCCCCTCCCCCCCATCCTCTCCTCCCAAGGTCGGCCAGGCTGGATCTCTTGACTTATTATTAACGGTTATGCTCAGGGGTGAAACGATAGGTTGGGTAATAAACTCCAACACATTAAGATTAAAAATGCTGTAAAGTTGTCAATTTTTAACCGATTTTGTTTAAATTATTGAAAATATTTTCATGGTTTATAGCATAATAGCTCCAGTTGTTGCTACCTCCATAGATTGTGAAGCTCTATTCAAAGACTCAGATGGGCTGCTGGTTATACTGCAGTTAGCTTCTTGATTATTTTGACAACTTTATCATCTTTGAAATCTCACAGGTTGGTATGCCAAAGAGTGATTTGCAGCCCTTGTTGGACTCTCTTGGAACATTCTCCCTTGCACAACCGCAGCATGCCATAGTTGCTTATGGTTTTCATACCTCCACCCTGATCTTCAACCATTTGCAAAGCTATTACAAAAGTGCCGATATCCTATCACAGTGTGTGGCTAGTGCATTATGGGAGGAAGCAGCTCAACTTTGCATCTTGGAAGAAAATTATATTTCATCTTTAAGGTGATAGATTTATTTCAAATTGCTTTTTCTCATTAGTGCATGTCAGGAAGTGTTTTATGTGCTGAGCATTAAGAGGGGGGGGTGCACTTTCATATGTGAGTTATGTATATGTATATGTGCAGCCAGAGCAGGTGCCTTTTGTGCATCATTTTCATAGTGCAGGTATCTTTTTTGCATAATTTTTGTAGTGCAGATCCAAAAATGTTGTTTTACTCTGTTAAATTGGTACTGCTGGTCCAGTTTTACAACATTTTTGTTGAATACTCAATACTTCAGGTATCAAAATTAACTTCTTTCATACTGCAGGTATCAAAATTGTTTAATTCATATTGTAGGTACCAACAAATCTGTCATACCCTGCGAGTATCGTTTTCATTTGATGGGCTGCACACCCCTACCACTTTTAGTATGAAGTGCCCCCGGAAGTCTTGTATTTCAAAGAAAACTTATGTAGTTAGTTTGTGAGATGTGACAAATCTTTTAATGTCAACATAATAAATGCCCAGGGGCTTACGAAAATATAATTATACAAGATTTTGCTGCCTAAATTTCTTCCTAATAAGCGCCCATGCTTGGGCATCGCATACAGTATACACTTTGTACTGCACTAGCACTTCTTGAAAATTGGTTCTAGGCCTAAAATAACCAACACAAAACCAGCATGAAATCAGACCCAAACTAAGCACCGAATGTAACATAATTTAAGTATGTTATGTTTTCAAATTACCCATAAGGTGGAGAAAAAGTTTTTAAATGAAGATTCATGGTCTGAACTCGCCTTAAACTGATTAAGTAAATTTGCCGCATTTTCAATTGTCCCCCAAAAAAACCAACATATTATTGACATGAAAATGCTACCGTATGCTATTTATAGATGTGGGATATGTTTTCAGTCAAAAAAAATAGTGGGTGAACGCTTATTACAGCATGTATGCTTAATACGTCAAATATGGTATATGCAAAATATAACATGCCACAGTGAATAGAACCAGTACACAGTACTGGTTGTGCTTTGTAAATATGGCACTCGCAGGTATTACTTAAATTGTTTCAATTTGTGTTGTTCTTTTTCTCTAAAACAACAGGTACAATTTGAAGAACATTGATTCCATTGATGACATTCATGCTAAAATTGAAAAAGCTGTACAGTGTGCATCTACACACATCAGGTAAGTGTATAGATTGGTTGTATCTCAGACAAATCTTTACCGTTTAAAAAAAGATTTAAAATGCATCAAAATATGAAGAGACTGCTAGAGAAAAATAAATAAATTCAAGTGTGAATGTAAACGCAGTCCATTACTCTTAAAATATCACAGATAATATGAGGTTTGATATTGTTACAGTTGTCACAGATCCATTATGTTCAGTTAAAATTCAATTTGTAATTAATTCAAATTTATATTTGGCATTTTTCCGTGACTCGTCGTTTTTTCCAGAACTGAATTTCTTGTCATTTCTCATATCAGTATTAGACATTGAATTACCCCCATGTCCAAGGATAAGTTCAGTGGTCAAGGAAGATGAAAGAGGACTTTAAAAATAACAAAATTGTGAAGAAAATATTTTGATATCTTATTCCTTTAAGGAATGTGTATAAATACCTGGGGTGAACAGGAAGCACACCCTCATCCTCACCTTTTAAACAATTACTACCCTTGGCGTCAGAGTCCCCTTAAAGTTTTTGGTTAAAGTTTTTATAACTTAAGTTATGAATGCTGTACATTCATGTAAATTGGCACAGGGTAGTGGACATGGGTACTGTTAAAATGAGCTTGATTAGGGTTGTGTGTGCATACTAATGAGCTTATTTGCCTAACAATGAAAATATTTGTGTCTGTGATACATTACAAAGGTTTGGGCTTAAAAACTGGCAACGAACAACCCGAAGTCCTAACTCAAGCACCTTAGTTTTTAATACCCTCTTGGCACATTTGACTCTGACTGTCGCGGTGCCGTTAAACATCAACAAACCAAACCAAACCTTATTCCATTAAGGAGATATTCAACTTTAAAGCTCTGCTTTATCTGTTTTGAAGTGACTGGTGTAGTAAGTCTACTATGGAAATTTGGATTCTCACATTCTTAACAATTTTTCATGTATTTAAAAGAAAATATTTTCAACTTTTTGACTATTTGGATTATTTTTCTTCAAACTTTCTTCAGGTGGTATATTATATTTACTCTTACTAGATTCTGTTTTACTTCTTTCCTGATATATTCAATGGTTTTTAAGCCACAAAACCATAGGACACAATATGATGAAATGCATCAAGAATTTGAGGAATCTGAGGATGTGACATCACAACCAGTCTTGATTTCCATTATTTCTGTGAAAATGATACCAAACTTTAAAATTAAATATCTCCTTAAAGGAATACAATTTTTGAATGCTTTCTTTACCATTTTGTTTCTTTGAAGTCTTTTTTCATATAAGATGGACTTGCTTAATCCCTGGACTAATCCTTGAAGTTACTTTCATGCAAGTGAAATTTCTTGATGTTTCACTAAGTTTTTTCAATTCTTTCCTTCTGCCCCTTTTTGCAGTTTGATAAAGAAGAAATTCAAAAAGAGTCAAGCATGTGTGGAAGAACAAGAGGATTTGGCAAAGCAATTTTTACTCGAGGTTAGTTCAGAAAGTCAAGTTCATTTAGATCAGAAAACTTTGAATTCTAGTTACGCATACTATTTCATTTTATTCCTTCTCCAATAATAGTCAATACTTCAATTATTATGTTTTAATTAAAGGAATATTCCCATTGTTTTTTGTAAAATTTTATTTCTAAGAAAATACTTCTAAATCCAATTTGGTACACAAATCAGCTTGATATCATATTCTGTTCAGGAGATATGGATTTTTAAAGATTTCCCAATTGCATTTTAAAGCTTTTGTACAGTATGATGAATTTGTGTTTGATGTCATAGAGACAATTCCATTGCAAATGTCTATGTATTTCTTTGAATGTTAATTGGTTGTTTCTGTAGATTAGAAACAATATTCCAAAAGTTATTGAAGTAGGGTATATTTGGCAATGCGTATGAATTCCTAACTTTTATCAATATATTTTTCTAGCAGGTTTTACTAATAAAAAATGATGATAGATTTTAATGAAATACATCAACTTTGTGGGAGAATGTGTTGCTGTGATGTCATACTGATGCCTTAATGTGTTGCTGTGATGTCATACTGAGCCTGAATGTGTTGTTGTGATGTCATACTGAACCTGAATGTCCTGCTGTGATGTCATACTGAGCCTGAATGTGTTGTTGTGATGTCATACTGAGCCTGAGTATGTTGTTGTGATGTCATACTGAGCCTGAATGTGTTGCTGTGATGTCATACTGAGCCTTTTTGTATTCGTTTATTGGCATTTTTTGTGAACCTCAAAATTTGAATATCTCCTGGTAGGAATAACATATCAACATGATTTTTGTACTACATTGTTTCTGAAATTTTTCTCATATAAAAGAGCATGAACAAACATGGGAATATTTCGTTAAAGGTATATGGATGTTAAGAGACACCATCTTAATTGATTCACAAATTTAGAACAAGAAACATTAAAGTAGCAAAACTGTTATCAGAATTGGTTACAAATTGACCATGGCATGCATCAAAATGCAAATGTGTATGCAAAGTTGTGATGTATTACAGGGTGACCTTGGTATTGTCTGTTATGAATCCTCTGCTTTTAAATGTCTATCAGAAGTCTTTGAAGTGGTGCAGGAAATCCTGAAGTATTTGAGTCTTACCATAACCCTATACAAATCTTGCAGGAATAGATTTTCCCATTAATATTTTCAGTGACTGAAATTTAGGAATTTCAAAGAAATGTAAAGAAATAGAGAAAGATTTTGATCTCTTCACCTAGCCATACATCCAAAATTTACACTTTGTTTAAGTAAAACTAAGAGTACTATTTTCAAAATTCAAAAACATTGATCTGCTTAGATTTTAGAGGATTAGTTCAGTAGTCAAGCAAGCTTATCTTATATAAAATAGGATTTTAAAAGAAATGAAATGGTGAAGAAACTAATTCAATATCTTATGCTGTTAAGGAGACATTCAAGTTTAAAGCTGTCTTTTCTATGTAGAAATGACTGGTGTAGTAAGTCTACTATGGAAGATTGGCACCCTCATCCTCACATTCTTAACAATTGTTAATGTTTTTTGAAGAAAATGTTTTAAAACTTGTTTTACTGTTTGAATTATTTTTCTCAAACTTTCTGCAGTTGGTAAATTATAATTACCCTTACTAGATTTTGTTTTACTACTTTCCTGACATATGCAATGGTTTTTAACCCAGAAAATCACAGGACAAAATATAACAGAATACATAACGACTGAGGAATCTGAGTATGCGATGTCACAAGTAGTCTGTTTTCAGTCGCTTCTACACAAACAATACCAAACTTTAAACCTAAATACCTCCTTCACGGAATAAGATTTTTAAATGCTTCTGTCACCATTTTGTTTCATTTGAAGTCCTCTTTCGTATAAGATGGACTTGCTTGCATGACTTCTGAACTAATTCTTGTACACCAGCACAGCAATTCTTACTTGTGGATATACCTTTAAATTGATTCTTTACCGGCAGGTAAACTCAATGTATATATGTCATTGTCACTGTTATTTTAAATGTCATTGTCATTTAATTTCCATTTAATGACTTGACAAGATGTATATTTTCTTTCAAGGTCTTTCAACATTGGGCTGAGGCATCACTGCAAGTTGAGGTCCTTGAGCAATTTCTCTCACAGCATCTCAGTTTCTTGGCTTCACAGCTCAGCATCCTTATCTTTAGGTAATAAAAGAAATTATAAAATTTGTATGAAGTATATTTGCATTAAATCCCGTTAATGCACGACCATGACTATTTGGTTTATTCCATTTTCAAAACAGGTATTTTTGTTTTCAATTAAGGGATAAAATATATGTAAACTTTTTTGTTTTTATTCTCTTTAGTTTTTTTTTATGCATTTTAAACAATCTAACATGAAAATGTATAAAAAGGTTACTGTTTTAGCATCATGTTTATATGCACATTTAATGCAAGGTTCAAAGGACTTTGCATTCGCGAATGACCCTCCTAAAGTTGGATCATTTCAATCGTGTCAAAGTCCTTTGACCCGTGCAAACACTCTGCCTCAAGATTAATCTTTAAATAATGCATATCTTCTTTTAAATGAATATTCATTATTCATGTGGTTTTGTATGTTCACCTATATGATAGAGGACAATTAAAGATTGAATCAAATTGGTGAAAAACCATATTGATGTCTTATTTCATATAGCAGTTATTGCGTGTTAAAGTGTTACACAGTGTACATTAAAAGCGACTGGTGCAGTATAGTCTAATTTAACAGCGTGATCTTTTAGTTATTTGAAAAATTAATCACCTCTTTCAAAATCATTGGAAAATCTTTTTGTTTAATTATCAAGATGGGATAGATTTGCAAGAACATGCTTAGCCCATCTGTTTCTGTACCTGATACAATAAGAGGAAAATGAAATTTCTTCTCCTAGAATTACATACAAATTGTCTTGGTTTGTCTAATAATATTAAAGTGTTATCACACTGTATACTGCACAAGTCACTTTTCAAGACGTGGTGTAATCTTTGACATGTAATAAGTTCATATGTGATTTGAACATGTTTTTTTCACTGATTTGTTTCCTTAATAGTCCTCTGTGAACATAGAAATTCACAGAAATATTCCTACAGTGTTTTCACATCATTGTACGCAATGACTGAGTTTATAGAGGTCAAAGCAAAAGGAAGTTAAAGTCAGGCCAAAGGGAGCCTATATGGTTTTCTTTCTGATTTGATAAAGCGATCGTTTTTATTCATGGTAGCAAATTTAGTTTAGTATTGTAAAGAGTGGAAAATGCAGCAAATTGATAATAAAGAATAGTGTACTTAATCTTATGGGTACCCACTTGCAGCAGCATGGCCACAAGGTGGTATGAGGGGGTAGTTACCCTCGCATCTTGAAAGAAAATGGTCCTTCAAATTCTTATTTTATGATTTAGTCTATATTTTTGCTTAAAGTTTGCTTAAGTTATGCCATGTAAACAGTACTTAGTAATGTTAAACCTTCTGTTTAACCCTTACTCTACCAGCACTTTTGAAGGGTTCTCTGTCTTCCGGGCAACATAGTTGGGCTCGTTCTGCTTCAGTGACCCAGTGGGCCGCCCACCGGGATAATGCTGCATATATTTTTGAGTTGGCACATTTTCCGCGGGTATATTGACCCTTACTTTACATGTATCAGCACTTTTTTTTAAAACACACTTGGCGAAGTCAAAGATGGGGCACCCAAAACGGTGATAATATCGCCGCATGGTAGAGTAAGGGTTAATTCATCTGCCGTGACTATCAGGTTACTAAAAGGTATGCGAATATGACCCCCTTAATTGTTACCCCCCACCCACTATTTTACACCCCTGCCCCCACTTATTTTAACCTGGCCACTCTACTGCCCAGATATGTCCATCTTGTATGACAGAGAACAAAAAGACAAACTGAACTGTAGGGAATCTCCTCCAGGGTTGAAACTATTAGTTTAGCCTATTAGTCGGGTATATACGGGTGGTTAATGCACCCCAGGACTCTTCCAAACCAACTTTTTAGCTTCTTTTATGGTCCTAAAACACATTTAAGATGTTAACAACAAAAAATCTCGGCACTCTGGCGATATTCAAGATGGCGCCCAAAATGGCGTCCAATATGGCGCCCAAAATGGTAAAATTCTATAAAAAGTCATATATTGGCCATAAATAATAATTTTATGAAAGGAAACCTCAAAATATTGTTCTAGAAGCTTTTTGGAGCACTTGCAACCATATTCATATTTTTTGCCATGTTCCTAATCCAATATGGCGGCCAAGATGGCGTCCAAAATGGCGTCAAAATGGTAAAATTAAAAAAAATCAAAATGTTATTGGCCATAAACAATAATTATCATTGAAAAGAAACCTCAAAATATTATTCTAGAAGGTGTTGTGAACACTTGCAACCATATTTATATTTTGCATAACTTTGCCATGTTCAAAATCCAATATGGCGGCCAGTATGGCATCCAAAATGGCCGCCAAGTATATCAAAAAAGAAAATCATGTGAAAAAATTGCTTACATATGGACATTTTATATAGCTAATGTCCACCGCTTATCTGTTCATAAGAGTTACTAGTTTCTTCTACAATGTTCATATTTCATACATTTGAAATAACCTGTGTTTATAATGAATCAGTCACTGTCAGAATCAGAGTCTAGGCTGGAATAATCTGATTCATCTGGAACACCATCTTCCTCAGGATATTCTTCATCAGATGAATCCTCCTCAGTGTCATCAGCCAATATATCTTGAAGACATGACGGCAAGATAGGTCCCTCTGACCACACTGGCTCAATGTATCCATCACAAAGAGCCCATCCATGTGCTGTAGGAGGCGGGATTTCAAGTATGGGTATGTGTGCCCGTTTCCATTGAGCTACCCTGTAATTTGCACGTTTGATGTGTGGGATCAGCGACTGTCTACAAGGTGGCATCCTGGACAAATCTACTTTGGATGACTTGATGGTCTCTCCTTCGCCAACCATCTTCTTCAACATTGCACATCGAACTTGATTGGCATGCTTAAGTCTAGGAAAGCCATATAGAGCACACACAAACTCATCCAGCTCATCAACTAGACTCTCCTCAACTTCCCAGCTATTGCCCAATTTCACGAAAGAGTCTTGGTAGCGTGGCCTCTTTTCAAGTGTCTTCAGAGGAATTTTCTTCCCCTTTCCTTTAAAAGCGCAGTTGCAATCTTCACCAGTAAGCAGTAAATGCCGAGAAGTGCCTCACAGTATGTGGGTCCCAAGTCTTTTGCTATGTCACCGATGTCAAGGAGTCTCTGGTTAACTCCACTGCCAGTGTCAAACAGAACAGTCAGTGGACGCAATTTCTCTGCATAGTACAACAATATGAAGAAGATATCGCTATCTGGGCTGTGTACAACTGCCTGTTTGTAACCATGTTCCTTGGCATAAAACAAATACAGAATCACTGTTTCCTCTTGGTTAGATCTAAGCCCTTGGATTTCATGTTGTTGCACAGATGCACCGTCGGTAGATGTTAGCAAGAACGGAACACCTTCAACCACAAGTATAACTTTCCTTCCTACTAAACGTCGTGCTGCTTCTGGACTACTCCAAGAGCGAAGCATGAGCTGACACAACTGCTTTTGTTTTCGTCATTCTGCAGAAAGACCTTGAAATTGGCTGGCTTTCTGGTGTTGATGCCTTCCAAGAGGATTTTCTCACTGCAGCCACGGCGAAGCCCTCCTGACTTTTGATGGACTCTTCCAGATACATGTCAGTTGAGAAGATTACATCTGGCTTATGGCTTATTTGGTCAAGCAGCTTGAAAGAAATTTGCTTGAAGGTTGGAGGCAGATCCTTCAATGTATGGAAATGGGCATTCCCATCTTCAATGAAGAGTGTTTCTCCAGCATTTCTGGACGGTAAGGAAGCTTGAGGCACGTCGCTTGTGAGGAAGTGGACTGCTGCTGCTTTGTTGGTTTTTGCCATGAAGCCATCGGGAGTACCTAGAGCATGAGGTACTGGTGTAATGCAGTAATTCATCAGTTCATCAATGCTTACAGGTTGAGAGAGCATCTGTGACTTCACAAGAATTTGAAAGGCTATATTCCCTGCTCTTGATATTTCAAAGCATTTCCTTGAGCAGATGTTAGCTTAACTTTCTTGTTCAACTTTTGCATGGTCTTCAGCTTTAACTTCTTCAACGGGTTAAAGAATTCCTTTCGTCCTTCGTCGTCATCTTTTCTTTAGCCTCTCCTCAACAAACTTCTCCTTCTCCAACCTGCCAGCTTCCTCAGCAGTTAGAACATCATGTTCTATCTCAGAAGGTATGGGATTGCCAGATAAAATCACATACAAGCGGTCTTTGTCTGCTATGTCGAATGGGTTGAGGAAGCCTTCTATGGCATCCATTACTCGTTGTACTGCAGCTTCACTCCTCTTGATTTCTGTCTGGAGTTGCTCACGGTGCTTGCCACACTTGGCGTTATCATTGTCAAGACACATGTCACACATCTCCAATGTGGCCTGGTAGTACTTACTACGTTCTGATGTCGTCCGAATCCATCGCTGGTAAGCACCGTAGTTCTCTAAGATTCCAGTAAGACCAGCTCCACCAGCACCAGCATGGGACTTGGCAAACTTCATGAAGGTTTCCTCTATCGCGTCTTGTCTACGGCACATAAGTTACCGGGTATTCTAGACCTGGCAACGGATATGGCTCCTTTCTCTAGTAATCGAGTAGCTCCTGGATGACTGACCTCAATGTTGGCGAGAAATGCATCAAACCAGGTGAGGTATCTAGAGTAATTGATTCCTCCAAAGCTAAAGAACAAGTCTGCCATGTCCGCCATGCACTTGTGGTACAATTTCAGATTGTTTGTCTTTACTGCATAGAGCAGCATGAAGATACGGTGTGCATGATCCAAAAAGATATCCAGAACTTGGCGGTCTTTCCTAGTTCTCCATTTAGGACTCGCTCTTGGAACACCGTGTAGTCATTCAGATACTGCTGAATTGTAGGATCTTGAAGAACAGCATTAAAGTTCTCAGCATTACAGAGTGTTATCAAGGCATCCAGAGCATCTGCATTTGTGGGGCCGTGAGCAGTTTCATCCCTCTGGGCGATATAAGCTGAAAGAAGTAGTCGTTCTAAGGCTTCACTTACTACTTTCAGACACCACATGGACTTGCTATACGCTTTGCCATTTAGAACTCCTTTCAGGCAGCCAGAGGTTGTGAGATTTGCTTCTTTAATGAGCTCAGAGTAGCCCGAACCAGCCATCTTATGTCCAAGCATATTCAAGTAGTTCATGATGGTATGGAAGGTTCCTATGAGGACGATGTGGTTCTTGTAAGCTGCAGGGTTGTCCCATATGATAGGCATGGCTTTCATGATTACACCAAGGTCAAATGTAGTTATTGTGTAACGCTGTCCAACTTCCTCAGTAGCCTTCTCGCATTGACGCAACAGTTCTTTCACAACATTGTACTCTGTGATAGGCTCGGTAATGGACGGATAAAAGTCAATGGTGGTAAGTTCACTTGGGGGGCATCCAATGGCAGAAATGAACCCACACAGTGCTGGTATCTGCTGCTTGTTAGTACTACTTGCTTTTCGACAGAAAGCCCAGATGAAGTACAGTGTTAAAGCTCTTTAACAAAGCCAAATTTTCTTCTGGCTGCTGGACATTCTGTAGGTCTATGTTAGGACCTTTTCTCTTTGCAATATGAAAAGGTGGCAATGGAGCAGGTGTGTCTAGCTTGAGAGAGTGCTCTTTAGTTCTGGGAATTGAGACTTGTGTGTGTACTGGGTCTTCAGGCTTCTTGGCTTCCTGTAGCATAATCCCAGCTGCAGTATTGATAGCAGGTCTGCTGTGTATGCCAGTAAGGAGTTGGTTGAAGTTGTCCCACTCAGAATGGAAAAGAACATTATGCGGCGATTTCACAATCTGTGCTGTCAGTAGTGAAGAACGCTGTTCCAGAGCAACTGCAAGCGCAGTCTCCAACTCCACAGAAAAGAGGTAACTCTCGCAATGGCCTAATCTGCTCAGGAGGGTAAGCAACTGTCTACTTCAGTAGAGGTGGCGCAATGTCATGCAGAGAAGGATGTGCTTGGGAAGAAGCCATTCTCCATTTGAGACAGCCCTGCAAAGATCTTGTCCAATGGAGAACACTAGCCGCTCTGCCTGTCTTGAGGAGCTTTTGGATTGACCAGATATGACCAGGCTGAGGAAGCGTTTCAAATTTGGTGGTATTACTCCATCCTTTACTTCCAATTCACTTGGTGGAGGAGGCCACGTGAGCTCCTTGGTCTCTTTGAATGCACGCAGTATGATGCCTCGTGAGCAGCAGTGCAACATCTTTCATGGCATCCTTTGAGGCAAGTTGATAGGTTTGACTAATTGCTTCTTCGACAGAGATGCTGGAGTTGTAGACAAGATAAAAAGGGCCAGCCCTTACCCTCTGGGTCAACTTTGACGAATGCAAGTTTGGGGCCAGGTTAGAATGGTTTTCTAGCTTGCGTTTAAGTTTTTCTGCCCGGTAGTTTGGATTTAACGTTGTAGTGTTGTTGCTAACTCAGTCTAAAATTTTCGGAATAGGACTCTGCAAAAACGGTCTGCGATACCGACTTGGGATTTAAAAGGGTAAATTGGATTCATGCAGACCAAATTGATGCATACAAAACAATTTTCCCATCGCCATCTATGATTTAGAAAATAGTAACAATACAAACATGGTTGGTAAGAGTTCCCAATGGCCCTAAAATAATATTCTGTACTTTCTTTTAATTATGGACAATATATGACTTTTAAATTAGAATTTTGTCATTTTGGCGGCCATTTTGGACACCATATTGGCCGCCATATTGATTTGGAATATGGCAAAGTTATGCAAAAATATAAATATGGTTGCAAGTGTTCCCAACAGCTCCTATAATAATATTTTGAGGTTTCTTTTAAAGATAATTATTGCTTATGGCCAATATATGACTTTTTAGAGAATTGTCCCATTTTTGGCGCCATTTTGGACGCCATCTTGAATATCTCCAGAGTGCCGGATTTTTTTTTTTGTTAACATCGTGAATGTGTTTTAGGACTATAAAAAGAAGCTAAAAAAGTTGGTTTGGAAGAGTCCTGGGGGGGGGTGCAAATTAACCCCCCGTATGTACCCGTCTATATGTCCTCCATTAAATTGCTGGCCCTGAAACTGGTCTCTTATTTATTTCAAATGTGTGATTTTTATGTTAAAAACTAATGTGTTAGTTAAGGTTAAATACCAACAGACTGACATTTATTTTGTTCTGTTGATTTAATGCCTCTGATTTGTATTTAATTTTGTTTTTCAAATGTGTGATTTTATGTGGCTTTTTTTTGTTGTGTTGATTTAATATAATCTGCAATTAAGTGCTGAGGATTGGCCCAATCAGGTCAAAGAAATGAGACAGATGTCAAGGGTGTAGCTAGCCTTTCGGATTGGGGGGTGGCCGAGGGATTTATTTGGACCCTTTAGCATATTTTCTTTACCTTTTTACTGTTTTACCATTACAATTTTACTTTTTTGTACTCCCTGACAACACCCTTGGATTTCATGAATTATATTTAATTACGGTTAAAACTATTCATGAATTAACATGTTCTGATACAAAATATCATCTTCCTTCTTTGTTCAACAGTCCTGATGCACAAGAGAACCACGAGCAGCAGGAAGCATCATCTTTAAGAGACAAGTTCTCAACTACATTCTGTCTGAAGCTAACATCTCAAGTCGTCACATCTATGAAACAGGGTAAAATTTCCTCAGGGATAAAAAAACTTCTTGAAATGGAGAATCCACAAACCAAAGAATTACCATCTCCCACAAGGTCTCGGATATCATCATCTGCATCATTCGCATCTCTCTCAGAAAATGCTGCTTTGGAGGAAATTGAGCGTAGTAGTCTTTCTAGTATCGGAATGTCAGTAGGAATCAGTTTGTCTTCGGAACAAGTTGCAGAACTTGTTACTTCCGCCAAATCGAACGAAGAGAAAAGCAAGAAATTGAGGGCGGTTGTGTTTACTTGCGGGCATCACCGATCACATTCCAGTTTTCTTTCGCAGGATTTGGTTGAATTTGACAGCAGGGTAAAATCTTTTAACAAAGTGCAATTGGACACGAGTGCATCTCTTATTCTAAGACTTTACAGGAAGGAGGAGACCTAATTCCTGTGGGCTGCCCTCAGTGTGTATTGGAAGAAATAAGGGCGGAGGTTGAAGAGGGGTAGAATGCTATTTTGGAAATTATAGGGGACTCGTGTCTCCATGACAAAAGTTTTTAAACAGAGATTTGTTTCTTTTGATACTATGGAATGCTAAAATGTTCTGTGAAATATTCCTGTTATGAAAGAGGGCAATTACTAAACGAAATTGGTAAAATCTTATTCCATATAGGAGTTAAAGGATTAGTTCAATGGTCAAGAAGTTCAACTCTTTCATGTGAAAGAGTAACTCGATACAAACAAAATGGTAAGGAAACTGCTGCAATATCTTATTCCGTTAAGAAGATTATTCAAGTTGTGTCTCACCTGTGTAGAAATGACTGGTGTAGTAAGTCTACAGAGAAAGTTAGATTTTGAAGAAAATGTATTTGTTTTTTTTTGCTATTTAAATTATTTATCCTTAAACATTCTTCAGGTAGTAAATTACAATTACCCTACTGGATTTTGTTTTATCACTCTCCTGAAAATGGTGTTCATGATGAAAATCTGCTGCAATGGATATTTAGTCCAAAATCCTCGAAGCCTACAATGTTGAACGAAAACGTCACTTAAAATCACTCATCAATAAACAAACAAAACCTTCACTCTTAAATTACCACCCTATTTGTTAATTATTACTTCAAGCCAGACACATTGACCACAGGGAAATACTTTTATCCTTGTGTTGAGTGTGAAAGTCAGTGCAGCTGCAGTGAAATTAGTTTACTATCAATGTCAGATTATGACCATGAAAAGTGAGGTGAAGTGTGTGGAAATCCCTGGTGTAATTTCTCATTGCTTGTGCTGGATTGTGTTTCTGTTGTGAGCAATTTAGACCCCGACATATTTCAGATTTTGTTGGAGCTTAAGACACAAACTGTATTGCGAGGATTAGACTTAATGTTAAGTCACAAAATTGCAGAAAAATATATAATAGAATACATAAAGAACTTGAGAAATATGAGATTGTGATCTCACAACTAGATTGATTCAGTCGTTTATACACAAATGATCTAGAACTAAACTGAAATATCTCCTTAATAGGATAAGAGTTTTGAATGTTTTCTTCACCATTTTGTTTCTTGTTGTCCTCTTTCATATTGAATCAATTTACTTCATCACATAATGCGAAGATCTGGGATACTAAATTTGAGAGATTTCTAGGTCGTGAATGGAGTAAGTGATTATTTTTTTAAGAAGTTTATTGTGGAAAGCTTTTATAATTCAGTGTAGATTGTAAACTGGAAAGCAGGAGCAGTTTTCTTGCCAAATGATCATCAGTACTTTTTGTTTTATTTTAATGAAAAACTTTGCAATAATTTGATATTGGCCACTCCCTTGCAAAGGGTGTTCATTTAAGTTTGTTTTTGAGTTCTGAATCCTCATGACAGCCCAAATAAGTTAGTAGTAGTAACGTATTCACCATATTTAAGTGCCCCTTCTCTAATAAGCGCCGACCCAACATTTAACTGATACATAATTAATTTGATCAATTTGAAGACTTTAAATCAGTTTTGTTACATTCTTTGCTAATTTTGCATGTGACACTCATGATGTTCTTGTGTTGGTTGTTGTGGGGCTAGTGTATAATTAGTTTACATATAGGGCATTTTTTGTTTGTTTGTTAATAGCACATTATAAGCGGCTCCGAGCATGGGAGAAAGAAACTTGGGGCCTACAAAGTGATGCAATTTTATTTTCGTAAGTGCCCCGGGCGCTTCTTACCTCAAATATGGTATTTAGCTGTATTTATTTAGGAACATTTAATATTATTAGAGAAATTTGTATTGAACAGTATTTAATTGATGACACTATGACGCAATTGATTTGAATTTGTGGGTATGTAATAAATGCAGGGAACTGGTTTTGGGGTAACATTAAAACATATTAATCATATGTTAGCAAAGTTAGTGGAGGAGGTACACACTGAGAGCACTAATTTAAGAATTCACTTTAGAGAAGGACCACTCTTGCTAGGCTCTTGGTGTAACCAGCAGTAATTCTGTTTGTTTGTTTGGGTTTAATGGCTCTTAAACAATTCAAGTCATATTTGCCTAACGAGAGTATTTATAAACTGTTATTGTTTCGTGCTAGGTCTGAGTGCAAAGAGATGTGTTAGTCTTGTGTTGGTACAATGAAGTTATAGTACATGATGGTGATAAAGTTAAAACAAGAAGAAACACATAGTAATTGAGTAGTATGAAATTCAGCTAGTGGCCCCAGAGAGATGGTTAAAGAAATTTTCCTTGAATTTTTCAGTTTTATATATATGATAGAGGACTATTAAAGAAACAAAATGGTGTGAAAATCATTTGATATCTTTTTCCGTATAGAGGTTATTGCATTCTAAAGATGATGCATGGTGAAAATCTGTTGCAATGGATTTTAGTTTAAATCCTGAAAGCCTACGAGGTTGAACAAAAACATCACTTAAAATTACTCATCAATAAACAAACAAAACCTTCACTATTAAATATTATCCCATTTGTATTTTATTACTTCAAGCCAGACACTTTGACTACAGAGGAATACTTTTGTCCCTGTGTTGAGTGTGAAAGTCAGTACAGTTGCAGTGAAATTCGTTTACTATCAATGTCAGATTATGACCATGGAAAGTGAGGCGAAGTGTGTGGAAATCCCTGGTGTAATTACTTGTGGTTTCTGTTGTGAGCAATATAGACCCCAACAGATTTGAGATTTTGTAGGGGCTTAAGACACAAAATGTATTGCAAGGTCTAGACTTAATGGCAAGTATGTTGAAAGTGACCTCACAGTGTACAGTGTGATGTCATAAAAGCAGATCCAAGACATTTCTATAAAACAAAAAGATGTTTTTCTTTGACTTATAAATGTAAGGTTCTTGGGCAGATGGGCAAAGCACGTTCTTATAAAGTGTATGTTATACCCCATCTCAATAAATAAAGAATGGTTGCAGTAATTTAGAAAGAGGCGATTAGTTTTCAAAGAAATCCTCAAGAATTGTCTTGGATTTGCCTTTATGACATCACACTGTCATGGTCACCTTTCAACGCACTCGCGCAATCTTTGAAATGCAATACCTCCTAAACGGAAAAAAATATCAACATGATTTTTACACCAAATTGTTTTTTAATAGTCCTCTGTCATATATTTAAAAATGAAAATTCACAGGAATGTTTCTTTAAGGGTCTGATTGGTCTAGTAAAAAGGCCTAGCTTTAATGGTAGTGGAAAGAAGCATTAAATATTGTTCAAGAAATGTACAGTATGTCATGGAGAAAACTTAGGAATTTGTGTGGAGTTTCTTTTGAAAAGGTCAGAGATAGTATAAGAGGTAAGCTTTTTTCTTTAATGATCCAGCTGTAGAAGAGTTTGTAGAATGTGATGGAATCATGACAGTAGGGGCAAATAGGTTGTGGCTCTTGTGTGGTACCTTTTAAGGTGGGAATGGGTAAGGCAAGCCTATCTTTAGAAGAGAGATGATGACCACCTTTTTCTGTTAGAGACCCTACGGATTATTGGTGTGGTCTGCTTTGGGGTTAATATAGAGAAGTTTGTTTGTGGTTTGAGAGTTCTAATGCACTTGCCAGATTTTCTTTATGTGGTTGTTTATATTCATTTTATAGTCTGTACGGCAACGTGAAAAGTGTTGGGTTAATTCTGTCCCACATGGGAACTCAAAATATTGTGTCCCTTTCAAAACTAAACCAGAGCATCACTGATGCTGAAGCTCAACCATTCAGTTGTTTAATCCTCTGCCAAAATTATCTGAAAGAGACAGCTGATAGTGACAAGGAGTTTGGGGAGGAATCTTCACCGTACCCAAAATCAAGATCGCTGCCCTTTTATCTATCACAACAATAAAATATCAACATGGTTTTTTCATTAATTTGCATGTAAACTTTGATTAGTCATAACTCAGCAGAAACTAAGTAGAAATACATTGATTTGGAGCTTCTGTAAAATATGGTACTATTTTGTAAGATTTTGCTAAAAAAGAAAGTTACATTATCTTTTTATGTTCTGTCCCTGATTCATCCTCCTTTCTCCTGTGCTCATTAGGACTAGAACCCCCACCCAAGGGATGCTTCTTACCGTGGCTCTGTAGGTTGGTTAACCATCAAGAGTTTGATCAAGGAAAAGTAGGGGGGTGTGCCGCCTCAAAAGTTTGGACATCCTTAAAATATTCTTCCTTTGCTGTAGCATACCTTGCTCAAAAAAGTTGGGTCAGTAGGTTGGCAAATTCTTTTTTTTACTCATAAGATTTTCTGTATACCTTTTATACACACAAAAAACATTTAACAAAAAAAGCTAACTATAACGGTAAATACCGTCATGGTTCGCGTGCCCATGAAAATTGACACCCATATCAAATGACCCACCCAATTATAAAAATGGCATCCTACACTATGTTCCTCATGACATCCTATGTCCCTCATGGCATCCCATGTTGCACATGGCATCCCATGTTGCACATGGCATCCCACCCCATGTCCCATGTGACATCCCATCCCATGCCCCACATGGCATTCCACCAAGGGCATGTCTAGCTGTTCATTTTTAGGGGGGCTTAAGCCAATATAAACATATTCAGGGCCCCTGAAACAGGTTTATGAATAGGGGGCTAGGACAGAGGTTTATAAGTGTGGGGCACCTCTCTCCCCCAAATGATTTCTCCTCCCGGTGGCATGCTCGTTTCCCAGTTGGGAAGATAAATTACCATAAAATTGGTAAGATTTGATATCTACCTACTGTGGTGTAGCGGTTATTATACCTGTCTACAGACCACGAGGCCCCGGGTTCAATCCTGGGGTGGGTAGACACGCCAGTGCACCACAACTGGTTATCAAAGGCCGTGGACATTGACTTGGTTGTCGATGTTATGTCTGTCCGTACGTCGTACCTGTGTTCTCGTCCGGGTCGTATTAAGCGTTTCGTGATAGCATTTGTACTATTATAACTGAATACGCAGGCGACGACCCCGTCATTGTAATTGTGCGTTCAACTCTCTCTCTTTCTAAGATTTGCTTAAAATTGACAGCGATTTCCCGGAACTTGAAGAAAATTTAATGAGAATCCAACCCCTCTGCAACAATTGCCATTGCACCCTTACAATCCATCACATTCTCCTTGCTTGCCCCCTGTACAACCTTCCCAGAGCTCCCCTCGCTCCCCACAACTCAATTGCTGAATTCTTTCAGAAAAATTCTCCAGATAAAATTATCTCCTTCCTTCATCATGCTTCCCTCTACAACCATATTTAATTCTCCTCTTCCACCCCCTCTCTCTACTTTGTTTTTACCATGCACCTCCTCTCTCGATCACAGCTTTCTGACCTTTTGTTCTTGAATTTCTCTCATTCTCCCCCTGTATCCTTTCCTTCCTACCTCTAATATGATCTGACCTTACAGGCACAATTTGACCCTCATTGTCATGGTGCCATTAAGCCCTCATCAAACAAACAAACATTAAGTATGAATCCTGGAAATTAAAGAAACTTTCATGAAATTGAAGGAAATTTAACGAAAAGTGAAGGAGTTGATGAGGATTTCCTGAAAATTGATAGAAAATGCAAATTTCCTGAAAATTTAAGGAGATATCCCGAAAATTTAGGGGGAGTTTCCCAAGTAACAACAACATTTTATGGAAACTTAATTAACAGTGCAATTTGTATAACCAGGAAGAATTTTGAGTTCTTTTTCCACTGAGATGTCCCTTTCTACACCCCTTGGCAATTAGACAAGTGTTAGCACTACCCATCGGACAAAAACCTTTGTATTGCTTTGAAAGTTATTGGAGGGGGAGAAAGGGGGAATGGCCCTGATAGCCTATTTTATTTAGACCTGCTTCTCTATCTGAAGGCTTTTGGTTTTTGTTTCCGATGTGATAGCATCCGGAACCTATGTGGTCATGATGGCGTGTGTGTATGTATGTGACGGCCAGCTCGTAAACGTGATATTTCAAGAACGATACAGTAGATTTATGTCATATGAGGTACACATATAGCCCATGGTAGATGTGCCCTATTGTTTTTGATGGCTTGCAATGTCATGCATATTAATAAATAGGTGAGGCTTAATGTAAAATTCTTGAAATATTCATATTTTAACAGTCTGTTTTGTTTCCTATGTGGTATAAATATAATGTTAGCTGGTGTGTACATGTTTATGATGTAAAAACGTTGAATTTCATTATTGCATAGTGGGCGGGGCTTAATATGATTTTCCTGAAAAGAGCTTGTATTTCAAGAATGGTAAACTGTTGGTACACAGATAGCCCATGGTCCGTAGATGTGCCCTATTGTTTTTGCTGGTAATGTCATGCATATAAATGAGTGTGCGGGCTTAATGTAAAAATCTTGAAATATTCATATATTAACAACCACATGTCTGTCACGGTCATGAAGCAATATCTTTTCTTAGCAGAAATGGTCTGTCGTTCATTCAGTTAATGCACATTATTACTTCAGGCATTAGGATACACAGCTATTTTCATCACCAGTTTAAAAACAAACTTCTACCACTAAGAAACCTAACATGGATGAGTGATTTCAATCACAAAAGTGCATTTATTATTCAGCACTGGCTTTGTGTAATCTTATATGCCTAAATAGCCTTCGGCTACTTGACTGGTGTGCATGGGAATGGCAAATAAACAATCATTGATTGTAGAAACAATACACTGAACAGGAAGTTGGGTTGGCAATTGTCATACCTGAGCTTTCAAAAAAAAAAAAACTTGGGTGTCGGGTGCGGGTAGGCTCAAAGAGAAACTTTTCGGCATGGTTTCATATTTGGTATAATTATGATGTTAGCTGTTGTGTACAAGTTCATGTTTGTTTGATGAGAGAGTTTAACAGCACCACAACAACAAAGGTCAAATTGTGCCTGAGAGGTTAGATCATTCTAGAGGTAGGAAGGAGAGTATACGGGGGAGATTAAGAGAAACACGAGAACTAAAAGCCAGAAAGCTGGGATCAAGAGGTGTATGGGTGAAAAAATAATGTAGAGAGAGAGGGTGGGGAAGGTGGACTAAATATGGTTGTAGGGGGAGCATAATGAAAGGAAGGAGGTAATTTTATCTGGAGGGATTTTTTGGAAGAGCTCGACTATTGAGTTGTGGGCAGCAAGGGATGCTCTATGAAGGTGGTACAGTGGGGCAAACAAGGAGAATGTGATTGACTGTGAGGGTGCAATGGCAATTGTTGCAGAGGGGTGGGGGGAGCCAATAAGGAGGTGGGAGTGAGTGAGGTGAGTGTGACCTATTCTAAGGCGGGTAATGTGGACGTTGTCGACACGGGATAGGTTGTGATGGTGGGTTTGATTGGAATGGTGGGCTGGATGATGTGGAATTTGTTATCAAATTTCGGAGTCCCATGAGGTTTGCCAGCGGCCACGAAGAAGGGAAGCAATAAGCGTTTTGATGTCAGAAAGGGTTTTGGGAAAAAGGGTAGGAAGTTTATGATGTCAAAACGTTGAATTTCATTAATACGCATAGTGGGCAGGGTTCAATATGATTTTGCTGAAAAGAGCTTGTAAACATGGTATTTTAAGAACGGTAAACTACATTCATGTCATATTTGGTACACAGATAGCCCATGGTCTGTAGATGTGCACTGTTGCCTGTGCTGGTGATGTCATGATAATAATGAGTAGGCAGGGCTTAATTTAGAAACCTTGAAATGTTCATATTCTAACAACCGCATGTCTTGTTTCATATATAGTATAATTATGGTAGCTAGTCTGTATGTGTTCATTGTATAAAAAATGTTGACTTTCATGGATGTGTAGTGGGCGGAGCTTAATATGATTTTGTAAGCAAAAAGCTTGTAAATATATCTCAAAAACTATAAGCTTAATTTATGTCATGTGTGGTACACAGATAGCTCATGCTCTGCAGATATGCCCTGTTTTGGTAGTGATATCATGCATATTAATAAATGGATGAGGCTAAAGTATCATGCATATTAATAAATGGATGAGGCTAAAATTAGAATTAAAAAAAAGTGATAAATGAGCAACTGAATGTCTGTTTTGTGTCATATTGGGCATGGTGATATTGTGTACAGGCTTATGTTATCAACAGATGTCATTGATATGCATGGTAAGCATGGCTTAATGTGAAAGTGCTAACAGATGTAAACACCATTTACTGTATCTTATGAATGGTATATTAAATTTATGCCAATGTTGTACACATGTTCTAATGTTGTGGTAGTAAAATCATGAATATCAATGAGTAGGTGGGGTTTACCCTTACTGACAAATTTTTGAAATAGGATAAATGATAAACTGTTTTTGCATCATACTTGCTATGATAGTGTTGTTAATTATTGTGCACATGCTGATGTTGTCAACTGGTTCTATTTTATTGATCTGCATGGTGGGTATGACTTAAAAATAAATATTATGTAACAAATATTTAATATGCAATGACATGACAGTTTATACAAAATTTGCAATCAATGATTCTGCTTAGGTTGTAGATGCAAGGTTCAAATTTGAAGATTGTGGATCCAAATGAAAGATTTTTGGCCAAATATTTGATATTTCAGTTAATTATATCTATGGCTGCCAAAATTTGGTGGGTGGGAGGGGGGGGGGGAACAGCATTTTTTTAGGGGGACTAAGCCCCACTTAGACATGCCAATGAATTCCACCAATGTCCCACATGGCATCCCACCCCATGTCCCATCCCACATGGTACTTCATCCTGTCCCACATTATATCCAACTATATGGCATCCCTCTGTCCCATATGACATCCCTCCCTGTCCCACATGGCATATCTTCCTGTGTCCCACATGGACCCCTCCCTGTGTACCACAAAGCATCCCTGTCCCTGGCATCCCACCTTATGTCCTGTATCAGTAGCTTCCCACCCGTGGTCTCCTACTCTTATGTCATACATTGCATGTCACCGCCCCCCCCCCATAACATTTCATGTCCCACATGGCAAACCATCCAATGTCCCACATGGCTCCCACCCCATTTTTCACATGACATCTCATCCGATTCCCCACACGGCATGCCACATGTAGCATCCCACCTCATATCCCACCCTATGTCCATAAGCAGTCTCATCCCAGCTATCATAGTCCGTGATTGAGAATACTAAGGAAACTAGTCTTCAAATGAAGTGTCTCAAAAAGTTTTACATTTTCTAAGGAAATTCCAGCATTCCATGAGTATATTTCAAAAAACTTTTCTAAAGAATTCTGAAGAAATTAACATTTACTGAGGAAATCTCAGGAAAAACTGTGGATGGCCTAATGGACGAAATCACCGTTACGGTTCACATTATGCTTCGTATGCTCACCAAAAATTACTAGAGTAGATAGATAGGTATTTTGTTGGGCTTGGTGGGGTTGCAGCAAAGGAATAATTTTTAAAGCATGGCATGGTATGGTATTTTATGTTTGATTCTTCGTCCGTCACACCTCTGCAACTCTTGCTTCCTACAGGAGGATTGTAAAAAACAACTTCCACTTGAAGATAATTTTTTAAGCAGAAGAATTAAGGAATAGCACAAGAAAATAAAAAAGCAAACATCTGTTCTTTTGTCTTAAGGCATTTAATTGACGCATTAACATCCAGCCTATTACATTATTCCTAGAGCTTTTGAACTATGATTAAAGCAAACAAAAAGAGATTGTTACACTGAACAGTACAAATGCAAGTTTCACAGTATAGACAAAGAAATGGTACAAATATGCAAATGTTATGAGCTGATACTAAAAGCCAATGGTTTTACCTATGCTTGCAGAATTTGGCTGTACCAGGTAGCACGTCGAGGCGTAGCCACCATTATTTTAGGGAGATGAGTATCTCACCTATGGGGATAAATCTCACCTGAGATTAGGCAAGGGGGCCTTATCCACTAATCCCTCTCTAGCTACACCAATAGGAGGGAGAGAGCCTTCCATGAAATTTCAGAATACCTTGGTTAATTTCAGAGGGTCAACTGTTCTGCATAAATGTACCATAATAAATGCATACTCCAGAAAAGGACAAGCAAATCCCACAATTCTCTTTACAACAAGCTCTTTACACCTTAAAACAATTTGTAAGGTAAAAAGGCTGCTGTTTGTACCAAACAATTGATACAGGATGTGACGGCGCAATCTAATCTTGATGGTAGGTCATCCCTACATAGGTAACTCAAATGGTATTATTCCACTCCCGGACGACTCCCATGGTATTATTATTCCATTCCTAGATAGCACTTATGGTATTATTCCATTCCCGGATAGCTCCCATGGTATTATTCCATTCTTGGACTGCTCTCATGGTATTATTCCATATCTGTACCGCTCATATGGTATTATTCCATTCCGGATGGCTCCCATGGTGGTATCATTTCCACAATTAAAATCTGGGGTACTAGATTGGGGCAACCTTCAAGAAAGTGGAAAATCAACTGCTTCTATCTGTTTTGATATATGGGTAAAACACCATGTTAAGTTTTTCAAAATGAAAAAAAAGACAGCCATTATTTCATTCCTGGCAACATGTATTAAGCATGTCCCTGCAAGTGTAAATCGGACAAATTCTATTTAGCATAAACTGAAAATTACATAGTATAAAACTAAGAGTTGAGAATAACACGATGTTAACCCATATATCACTGCAACCATTCAGCACTACTGCAAACAGCAATGTCATTCCAGCAACCATGCTGCAATTCCAGCAACAATGCTGATATCAATAATGATGCCGATAGTAGCATCAACAATGGTGCCGATAGTAGCATCAACGATGGTGCCGATAGTAGCATCAACGATGGTGCCGATAGTAGCATCAACGATGGTGCCGATAGTAGCATCAACGATGGTGCCGATAGTAGCATCAACGATGGTGCCGATAGTAGCATCAACGATGGTGCCGATAGTAGCATCAACGATGGTGCCGATAGTAGCATCAACGATGGTGCGGATAGTAGCCTCAACGATGGTGCCGATAGTAGCCTCAACGATGGTGCCTATAGTAGCATCAACCATGGTGCCGATAGTAGCATCAGCGATGGTGCCGATAGTAGCATCAACGATGGTGCCGATAGTAGCATCAACGATGGTGCCGATAATAGCATCAACGATGGTGTCGATAGTATTATCAACGTTGGTGCCGATAGTATTATCAACGATGGTGCCGATAGTATTATTAACAATGGTGCTGATATTATCAACATTGGTGCCGATAGTATCAACAATGGTGCTGATAGTATCAACAATGGTGCAGTTTATTAACAGCATTTCATATTACATAAATTGTTACAATTTTAGACTTGGACCAGCGTACTCTAGTTATCACTGTGGTATCACAATATCAACCAGATTTATTTTTGTCTTGATCTTTTTGATTATTTCACTCCAATGTGAAGAGGGAGAGCTATCTCACTTCATACTTAATGTTTCTTACCAAAAATATCTAGTTTTAACCATAAGTATTCATAGATCTTTTCATTTTCAGGTCACTCACAACTACTTCAAATTCAAGTGTCTTCATTACACTGTTTATACATAAGGGGTAGGGTTGAATACTGCCAGTCACTTCATAGGAGAAGGGTTAAACAGTGTGTAGAGGTGAATGCTGATAATCTTTGCTAAGTGGGTCAGACAAGAAAATAAACCACTGGAGCAGGAAAATTGAAGAAATTTATTGTTACATGTATACTTCATGAATAAGAGTTGGGCCAATTCATTTAATCTATAAGATCATCATAACCTCAACATATTAAATCTCTGTGATGAAACTTTATCTACCATGGACTTTGGACACCAATCACGTTAATCAATTTTCTGTGCATAAGTTCACTATTCCGTTGTTATTTGGGATGAAATTATTTGCTACACATCCTTTCCAATTATATATAGGTGAAGCTTAATTTCTGCAGGTATAGCTCAACAATTAACAGATGGCAATGGATTCCTAATTGCAACACCTACTGATAGCAGATTTATCTTAAAACATAAACATTGAAAGTGAAAAAGCATTTTAACATCTATACTGGTGATTCGCTTGGCCCGCAGGCCAAATCTGGCCCGCCAGACAATCCAATCTGGCCCGTGAAGAACAGTCGTAGCGGAAAAAAATCTGAATGAGATCAGTAATAATCCCCAAATACTCATTTGGTTTTCCTAGGCAGATCAGCGCAGCGCACTATTAAACATCGTGGCTTATCAAGTAAAATGTTATTTTTAATTCTGTTATATAATGGGCAAACTCGCAGCTTGTCGAAGGCTGATAAGAGCATATTGAATGAACATAAAGGGTCGTCAAAAATACAGGTTAAGCAAATTGAACTTTCCCTTTAGACCACTGGGAGCATATTTGCATACGAGAGAACTGCAGTCAATCTGATAAGTTCCAAAGAAAATCAAAGGAAGCCATATAGCACGTGATTGGATATTGTTAAAAGCTGATTGATCAATAATAAGGGTGATATTGAACAAAGGCTTTGGGCCAATTGTACAAGAGATGGGTGGGAGAATGGCTGATATGATTGGGGGCAGGGGAGTAGGTGAATTGTATGTAGGTAGGGAAACACAGACTAGGGTGGGTAGAGGCAATAGTAAGACACAACTGAGAAGACAAGTGGTAGTCCAGTATATCTGTCTTATAGAGCAGGAGGAAAAGGAGATTGTTGCCTTCCGAGAAAGTGAGGGAATAAAAGATGACCAATGGGATGAAAGTGGGGCTAATCACGCATGCAAGACAGATTGTACACAAAAATGTAACAAACAACGACAGTTGATCACAATGAGAAAAGGGCGGTTAATTGCCTGGATGAAAATACTAAAGAGAAAGGGCTAGGTTGGCCCTACCTAGGGTGTTAAAACGAGTGTGAGGATCGCACAGAAGAAAGAGACAGCTGGTACGAGGTTGATTTATCAGCAAAAAGTAGGGCTTAAGGGGAGAGGAGAAGACTTGAAAAGAGAGATTTGTAATACACCACATTCACAACTTTCTTTATAAAGTTGCCTTGCGGATGTTACATAGTGTATTAAGCTCTGGTTAATTAAACGTTCTATGAAAACTTGACAAGGAGTTTACTAATTGTAATAAACAACATAAAACAAATGAAAGATATCATTTCACACCCAACATTAATTGTATCCATGAGAGGATATTTCAACCATTTGTGGGGAGGGGTTTGTCCTGGGGTGTCTCCCAATGATTAAGTAACCCAACATTAATTGAATCCATGAGAGGATATTTCAACCATTTGTGGGGAGGGGTTTGTCCTGGGGTGTCTTCCATTGATAAAGTAACCCAAGATTAATTGTATCCATGAAAGGATATTTCAACCATTTGTGGGGAGGGCTTTGTCCTGGGGTGTCTCCCAATGATTAAGCAACCCAACATTAATTGTATCCATGAGAGGATATTTCAACCATTTGTGGGGAGGGGTTTGTCCTGGGGTGTCTTCCAATGATTAATAACCCAACATTAATTGTATCCATGAAAGGATATTTCAAGCATTTGTGGAGAGGGCTTTGTCCTGGGGTGTCTCCCAATGATTAAGTAAAAGGATGAATAAAGCATACACCCAAGGTTATTTTCTCAAATTAATGCAACTGGTCCCCATCGTTGAAAATATCAATAAGTCCCTCTGAACAAAACGGCTATCCTCATGTGGCAGATTGGCTGGCATTAGGTGGTCATCTTAATTTTCTTATTATTAGGCACTTGATGTTTGTTTGATGAGGGCTTAACGGCACCACGACAGCGAGGGTCAAATTGTGCCTGAGAGGTTAGATCATTCCAGAGGTAGGAAGGAAAGAAAATAGGACATTTAAGGTCCTTTTTAAACCATACCAAATGATGGCTTCAGACAAATCCCTGCTTATGTTACAGGTAAAAACCCTTCCCTAAACATTACAAACACTATGGGGTTACAAAGGAAAGAAAATAGGACAAAAAACATTTGCTAACATCTGAAATCCAGTACAAAAAATGTAAAAATCTGCCAATCATGGTGAAATGACATGACAATTTCGTCACCAATTCCTGTTTATGGTACATAAACCAATGTAAAAATTAAGACAATGCTTATTTCTAATATTCAAGAGCAAACAAAATTAATTAAAATGAGCAAAAAAATATATAAATATATACCACAATAACAAACATAGCCTTTTTAGTATCAAAATAAGAGGTATTAAAAGAAATGTTCAAAAGGTGTAAGTAATGCCAAATGAGAAGATTTTATTACCCATCCCAAGGGAGGCTAACGATGGTCATTCATTGGGCCTTAAAAAAGAGATTGCTAGCCACCTTGCCCTTTGCTTGGCGAAGTTATAGCAACTTTCTTTTTTATTCTCCATTGGTAGTTTATACACATTGAAGGAATTTCTTCAGGAACATGGCAAAACTTCTAGTTTGTGCAAGAACTTGTACACTGTTCGTACACTGTGCATTAGCTCATACAATTTGTGCATGAATTTGTACACTTTGCACGTGAACTCATACACTGCTCTTAATTCTTATATTTCATACATGAAAACATACCTTGTGCCAAAACTGATACCGTGTGCATGAATTTGTATACTTTGTACATGTACTCGTACACTTTTGCATGAACACACTTAAAATGCTATCAATCTTAATTAATAATAATGAACTACTGCACAAACATGCTAGTATTTGATACGCCATGTTTGCTCCCACTTAGGATTTCTCTCTGCACACACAGACCTTTTAATACCCTCCACACTGACCAGGCCTGTGAGAGGCAGTTAAAAACAATTCTTCATTAAAGGATTATGGTACGTATTTCATGTAATAAACTTGTTGTCCGCAATCATTTTTCATCCAGAGATCCACTCCATGGATATTTAACTGATCGATTTTGCCATAATTGTCCAAATTATTGTTTTCTTTCAACCCCTATCCTATTAGTTCTTGAACGTTCATGAATTCTTGCCATCGACAGCTTCAAGTACCTTTAAAAAGGGTGCATGCATGAATCATGGTAACTTGAGTGTTTACTTGAAGAAATGCTAAAGGGCAATTTACAGTGTGGAATCAAGAAAGTGGAGATTTGCATAAAGCAAACCTCTCACATGCCTGAATGATACATCCAGGTCTGCCCTCCTCCATTTTAAGAACATACCATAAACCTACTGCTATAGAAGGTCCCACTCTATGCAAGTTCCTCATCATCCATAATTACTTCAATTGACCTCTCCAAGTTAGTTGTTTTCAACCAATCACTGCACAATTTTGCCTAGCAACAAGATCTGCATAACTAAGTGGCCAAACATCCTACGTGGTACTGGTACAGTACAGCTAGCTAGCGGCACATGCTAATGCAGTCAATGCAATATACTGCAAAAACAAATTTCTGCACGAACAAACTTGAGTGACGACAAGATCTTGACCAAAAATTGCGCCTACGAGCTTTATAAATCTGATTCTCGTTACCCAAACGATTAGCAAACACACAATTTTGTTTATTCCTTTTGCTAAATTCTCTAAAGATCTGGAGAAGTGCCATAAATGGATCAAAATTTGCGGCAGGCCATATAAACATCTAAATGTTAATGTATTGGTCATGCATGGCTGCGTATTTGAGGTTTGTTTGCCCCACCTAGTTACCGTGTTGCTATGGTAGGTGTGGCCCATTTCCGTACTCAGAAAGGTCACTTCCTCAAGCAACAATAACCTCCCATATGATATATCCCTGTGGTCAAAGTTGACAATGGTTCTTTGTTGTTAGTTACAGATAAACCAAATTGTATTATTTGTGAGGGTAATAATAATGCACTTGTAAAAAGATATCAAGTAAAAATCTGCTCCAGGTGTTCATAATCCTTAAGAAACAGGGGGTTGCGCAAAATCAAAAGCTGCTTCAGCTTTCAGAAATTAATCCCCATGTTTCAAGAAAAAATGATGTATTTTCAAATCAACGAATATCTGATCATTTTGGTTCCAAATGAACATGTACATTGGTTACAAACCAGTTCAGGCTAGGTATTATACAGTTCATCATATTACATGGTAAAACACACCAAAACCATTTTGGAGACCTCTATTCCGCCCCAAAAGGGGGAATGCCGATAATGAAACCTGTGATAACTAACTTCCGAACAGAATCTACTTACTTGCTTGAATACAATTCCACTTTTTACAAGTTCTGAAATATTTCACAGTGCTTACATGAATTTACCTTTTAAATTCAACAAGTACCTTGCTTCACTGCAGTATAGTGTGGTTTTACAAGAGCTAATTTGTGGGTGCAAAGCCGGCGTACCATCAAATGGCGATCAATTTTTTCCTTAATTTACATGCATGCAATCAAATGTAACAGACTTATTTTGAAAAATCTACAAGAAAACGACTAATATCTACTCTTGAGGTTGAATACTTAAAAAGTTACGTTTCGGATCTTTATTCTTAAAAACATTTACTGTAATTCAAAAGATGTATAACACATTCGTTAGAAAGGTGGCGCAGCTCACCAAACAATCCTAAAATCCGATGTTGACACAAACAGCTCTCTACGAGGCTTGTGAAAGTGGTTGCTTACTCAGCAAAATCTGATGTTTCATTAGTAAGGGACTGATGTTGTCGTGTGCTGGTCCCACATTATGGGACATGGCCATGTTCCCATTTGCATAATGGCATATGTTAAACATATGGCTTTTAGAAGTTTTGTAACTTCAGACGCTTTGATATTCCAACAGATAAAAAGATGAATTCCAAGCAGTGTTTTGAATTTTCAACTTGCCTAACGTCGGCTTGATTTGTAATAGCGCTCTTTCTTGTTGCGAATATATGACTGTATCACAGCAGAGTAACTTCCACCTCTAGTACCTCCAAATGCAGCAGTGGTCATCTCAACCTTTCCACCTGCATGGACAAGGTCCATTTTCAGCATTCCTGCTTAAAACCATCCACGTTTTCACATATGAGAATGAAATCAATGCCTAAGGTTCACAAACATGAAACAGTGATATCCTGACAACCACTGACTTATAAAAAATACCAGCCGATTTAAAAATGCTAGATAATGGAACAACTCTCCAAATCAAGAAATATCATTTCAAATAACTTTAAATTTGGTCTTAAAGAGACAAACCCACACAACTCTCCGTAGAGAGGTCATTGACCTTTTGGCTATCTTTGATGCAAAATTTCTCCTTCAAAAGGTCATCATGAACAAGATCCTAAGATCCAGTAATTCCCAATCAATTATCGATCAATTGATTCCCATTAAAAGAGGAACTCTGTGGTTCCTAGGGGGCAAGCAAGGGTACACACATTAATTGTATGTAATCATACTCCCTGGTAAATCCATCTGATGTATTCAGACCAGGGACAATCTCACAAGCAAGAACTCGATTCCTGCATGCATTTCGAACACAGTTTCTGCTGTGCTATTAAGTTAATGCAAAATATTGATGGACTTCAAACACCATCAACAAAACACTACGCTAATCAATCTAAAGCACTTCTTTTAATTTATTACTTCTATTATCAGTCAAATCATGGTGTGAATCTAAAACTTAACCATGTTGTATAACTAGCGGTCAAATGTGACTATTTTTTTTGTTCTTTCAATAAGATGTATTATTCTAACCAAAACTTACATTTGATTATAATGGATATGTAGGTGGTCATATTTTGTGGAAAAAAATATTTAAATTTCTAAAATCAAGAAAACTAGAAAAAGTTATATAAAAATGACCTAGACTCTTTGTCAGTATGACAAATATGGAGGTGTAAGTTGCAAAACTCGAGACCAGAGGAATCCAGGTTTTCACCAGGAATCATATAAATTTAAACTTCCAAACCCCCCACCAAATTTAAGCTAGTGACCCTTGTTAAGCATGCAGGATGCATTTTGAGTTATTTATATGAAAATTCTCGAGTCATGAAACATCCTGGAGGTGGTATCCACCAAGAATCATATAAAATTAAGCACCTCCAGAACCTCATGATGCCATTACTAGAAAAATCAAAAATATCAAAAAAAGATTAACTAACTAGGACATTTCTTCTAATCCATCTTCATATATAAACATCATAAATTCTTTTAAATTTCAAGTTGCTACAATTCAATTTTAAGCAAGACATGTATATATTCTGGTAAAAAAAATGCCCATCACTTGAAATAAGATCAATTCCTCAAAATGTATAAAGTTCCTAATCAATTAGTAGCTCTTTCTTTTGTTTTAAGTTGATTGAAAAACACACACTTGATATGTCACCATATAATCTATAAAACTACTGCCATGCAAAGGGTATCGATAAACATTTCAAATGTCTTGTAGAAAAGGACATATTTTCCCATGTGATGTCCTTTCCATTATAGAATCTAATTTAAAAATATCTTAAACACTAACAAACATTATCAATTTGACTGCAACCTAAGATATTTTCATAAAGGAAATGATTGGCATGTGCCGTGTCATTTAAAACGAGTGCGAGAACTGATCGAAGAGGAACTGAAACAACGCAAACTACATTGGGACAGCTGCAAAAAGGGTAAGGAAATATTTGACATACGGGTTATACATAGTTCTGATGAATTCTATTAGACAACAGGGTCCAACAAGGGTGACTTAAAACTTTACATTTAGAGGGAAACTTCAGGATATCTAGAAGATTGGCAATGAAAGCAAGAATGAAAATGCTGTCTACTGTTTTATCCTCTCACAAAGTCAGCTGAGCATGGTAATAGTAGAAAGTTTAATGCACACATGTTCCTCAACTCGCAGTTCTCTCTTACAAAACATAAAATTTCAACAACAAAAAATTCATTCTCTCTCAGAAACATGACCTCTTTGAGGCTTTGTAAATATTTACAATATTGACAAGTACAAAGGTTTCCTTTTTTCTTTATGTACAAAATCAAATACTGTAAGTACACATTTTATTTTAGTCCCTGTGCTCGGACTCTAATGACATCCCCAACTGATTACCATCTGCAAAATTCAACTGCATGTCTCCCGTGTTCCCATTGAACTGGGCATTTGCTTGAAACCCAGGCATCTCATACCCTCCTTGATAGAGCGGCGTTTGCGAAGAAGGTTCAGCCTCGGGGTTCATGTCACTGGGAGAAACTCGGAATTCCCCAACAGGAAATGGCGGCGCATCCACACTTTGGCCACTGGGGTATCCGGTATCATTTAACTGTTCATCATCAGAACTTGAATCTTCAGAGCTCAAATCGTAATCAACATTGCCACCACTAGCTTGAGCAGTGTTCTCTTGTGGGGCTTCTTCTTCCGTCTCTTCCTCTTCAAGGTCTTTTTTCTCAGGGGAATCCATCTGGATGGTAATTCCTCTGCCACGCCCTCTCCCCTTGGCTTGCTGGGCACCTGGCCCTGGTTTATTTGCTTGGATCCCTGGCTTGGTTCGCTTTTTGTTCTGTTTCTGTTTAAGGTATCTTCTCTGTTGTGGGGGGTGGGGTGGCACGCCTGGCATTGGTGGCTGAATACAAAAGGATAACAAAAGATTTAATTATTTCTGATTACTTCTGCAAAAAATATTAAAGGACTATGGACATTAGCAGATTTTAAATATGTGAAACAGCATGGAATTCTGAGTAGAATAGTTTTCCAAAATTTGTAAAAAGCTTACTTAATTATAAAGTTGACTAAGCAAAGTTTCATGATTTGTTAACTTGTCCAGAATTTGTGATGTACCAAGAGGAACACATATGAAAATCTTTATATGTTTAAATTCTATTCTTCAAATTCAGCTACTTGTGAATTTCAAAATGTCTTTTATAGATACATGTTTTTTGGGGTGTGACAAAGTTCCATCAAATATTGCCCGAAGTCCAATTCTATATTTCAGACAACATTGACAGAGGAATAAAAAACCCAAAGGTTTTACAAAAGGTGACTTCCACATTGTATCGCACATTATTGCATAATAACAGCCACAAATTTAAAATGCTGTAAATTGGTTAATTTTTAAGCAATTATAATGGAATATTTTGCTGTTTTAGTGGTTTAGATCATATTTCAGTAGTATATGGACAGGCACTGGCAACATTAGCTAAATTGATTTGAAATTCCCTATCAACCATGAAGCAAAACGAACAAATTTATCAAAAGCTTTTAAAGATGCCATTTGAAAGCTTTTTGTGCAAATATGCAAATTTGTGTGTTACTCTTGTGCACATCCCTTTTTTTTAATGTGTATTTTTTGATGTGTATTTATCTTCTTACCTTTTACTCTACCTATTTTGTACTGTTGTATGAGACCTCATGTAAGATTAGCCAAGTGCTAACTTGAATTACCCTATGTAAATGTTGAAATAAATATCACACAATCCTTAAAGTGGACTCTCTTTAAGCATTAGACAAGAGCGTCCAGGTGTGCATTTACGCTCCTTGTTACTACTTACTGCACATTAAAAAGAAAAAAAACACTGCTACCTGTCTGATATGTACAGTTATGATGAGCATTTTAATCAGCAAATGAGATTAAAGAATAACAAGAACGGTAAATACCATCATGGTTCGCATGCCCATGCAAATTGACACCCATATTATATAACCCGGCCAATTATAAAAATAACATCTTACACTTAGTCCCACATGGCATCTTACGTACCACATGGCACCTCACCCCATGTCCCACATGGCATCCCATCCCATGTCCCACATGGCATTCCACCATATCTTCCACATGGCATCCCACCCCATGTCCCACATGACATCCCATGTCCCACGTGGCATTCCATCGTATGTCCCACAGGGCATCCCATCCTATAGCCCACATGGCATTCCACCCTATGTCCCACATCCCATGTACCAAATGACATCCCACCTCATGTCCCACATGACATCCCATGCCTTGTCCCACATGGCATTCCACCATATCTCCCACATGGCAAACCACCATACAGTGTCTCACATGGCATTCCACCATATGTCCCACATGGCATTCCACCATATCTCCCACATGGCATCCCACGCTATGACCCACATGGATCCCATGCTACATGTATGTCCCACATTAATCGAACCATATGTACCACATGACATCCCTCCCTATGTCCCACATGGCATCCCTCCCTGTGTCCCGCATTAGTGGCTTCCCACCTGATGTTCCACATACACTGATGTTCCACATACAGACCTGCCAACCTTTAGGATCACCAAACTGTATTCTGGAACTACAAGAGTTGTATTTTGATAAAAAAAAACTGTACTCTTCAAACAAAATGCACAAAACAAAGGTTTACTGTGGCTGGAAAAAAATTACCACTCTTTTTTCAGTTTCTCTTATTGTACGCATCTGAATCGGTTAAGTCGGCAAAATCAATCTTCGAGAGGACATGAATGTCACCCAAGCGTAAAAAGTATGAGTAAAAAAAAAAAAAAAAGGCAAAAAAAATTATAAAAAAAAAAAAGGCAAAAAAAAATATATAAATCGTATTCTGGTGCCAAAAAACGTACAATCTTATTCTCAACATTTTCCTGTATTAAATACAGCAAAATCGTAGAAGTTGGCAGGTCTGCACATAGCATCCCACCATATGTTCCAAATGGTATCCCTCCAAATGTCCCAATGACATCCTACTTTATGTCCCACATGGCATCACATTCCATGTCCCACATCCCAATAGCCTCCTACCCTGCTGTATGTCCCACATAGCCTCCTACATTTTGTCATACATGGCATCCTACCTTATGTCACACATGGCATCCTACCTTATGTCACACATGGCATCCCAACCTATGTCACACTGTGTTACTCGTGGCATCCCACCATGTCCCACATGGCATTCTACCCTGTTCCACATGGCATCCCAACCCATGTCCCACATGGCATCCCATTTCATCTCCCACATGGCATCCCACCTCACATCCCACATGACATCCCATAGGCTCCATAAGAAGTCTCATCCTAGCTATAACAGTCCCTGATTGAGCATATACTATGTATGAGTGTCAGTTCATAAAATAACTTATATGCAAATGACTTGTTGAAATAGGGTGGGACGCCATGTCCCACATGACATCCCATGTCCCACATGACATCCCATGTCCCACATGACATCCCATGTCCCACATGACATTCCATCCCATGGCAATCCACCTTATGCCCTGCATGGCATTCCACCACATATCCTACGTGGCAATCCACCCTGTTCCACGTGGCATCCCACCCCATGTCACACATGGCATCCCACCCCATGTTCCACATGGCATTCCACCCTATGTCCCACATGACGTCCCATAGGCTCCATAAGAAGTCTCATCCTAGCTATCACAGTCCCTGATTGAGCATACTATGTATTAAAGTGTCAGTTCATATAATAACTTATATGCAAATGAGTTGTTGAATAAGAAAAAAAAAGGTGGAGTCAAGTAATTATGCCTGATATAGCCCTTAATGTATACAACATGGTAAATATTAAATCATATGTCCTTCATGGCCCCCATCCATGTCCCACATGGCATCCCTCCCTATGTTTATATGCAATCACATCCTGTCACACTCCCTGACTAAGCAAATTAAATTAAAAAAAGTCTGGTCAGGTCATGCAACTTTATGCAAATGAGCACAATAATAAAGGTGGAGCTTAAAAAATCATGCCTGATACAACTGTTGGTGCCCAAATATTTTAAAGAATTTTAAGGATTTCAAATCTCAAGTGCTACAAGAGAGACTTGAAGATCTATAAAGAAAATTGAAAAATCATATTATTTTACAGTTACTTTCTAAGAAAAAATCAAATGTATTGTAGACTTTTCAGAAAACTAGTCATCAATCCTATCTTAAGTACCTCTGAAAAACTAACATTTTATTTAGAAATTTTAACCTTCCATAAGGATATCTGTAGAAACTTTTAACTTTTTTTGAGGAACTCTGAAGAAACTAACATTTTCTGAGGAAATCTCAAAAAACTTTAATAGTTCTGAGGAAATCTCAGGACAAATTTGTGGACGGCCGGGCGGCCGTAATCGCCATTACATAGGTTCGCATAATGCTATGCATGCCAAACCAATAAAACACGTCATATAAAAATAACAAAAAGATTCAAACAAGCACTCAGCTGAAAAACGTGGTGTATAATTCATGAGAATAATGAAATATTGCTCTATTAAAGGAGACTGGGCACATTGATAATCAATATAACACCATGAATACTGAATACATTTTTAAATGATACAAGTGTTCAGTATGAATGGACGCAGCACAAGACATGACTTCACTTATTTCAAAGGAAGAATAAATAAAATCAACTTCTTGGTTAAGCACTTCTTGATCTCATTCTAAAGTTTTCAATTTCATAAATATGATAACAATTTTTAAGATGAACTTACGTGACCACTGAACTAATTCTTTAAACTTGAATGTCTCCTCAACGGAATAAGATTTTTGAATGCTTTCTTTACCAATTTGTTTCTTTAACGAAATAAACTTTTTGAATGCTTTCTTCACCATTTTGTTTCTTTTCAAGTCCTTTTTCATATAAGATAGACATGATTGACCATTGAACTAATCCTTTAAACTTGAATATCTCTTAACGGAATTAGATTTTTGAATGTTTTCTTCACCATGTTGTTTCTTTTGAAGCCCTCTTTTATATAAGATCCATGCTTGACAACTGAACAAATCCTTTAAACTTGAATATCTATCACCTTAACGAAATAACATTTTTACATGCTTTCTTCACTATTTTGTTTCATTTGAAGTCCTCTTTCATATAAAATCCATATGACAACTAAACTAATCCTTTAACATATCTGTTGGTTGATCAGTGAGGGCAACTATCTTTGCTAATTCATGGAAAATAACACAAGATCTAATTTTTGATACTTCTGTCATAAAAAAATTAATGTATTCATTAGAAGTAATGACAGTTGATTTGAACATTCTTAACAAATGTTTTCAGTACCATCAGTAGTAGTAGTGCGTTTGATTATTCTAAAGACTCCAGCATAATAATATAATATGCCTTCATATTTCAACAGAGTTCTCCTTTACACAAAAGCAGAGAATGATTGTCACAAAATGTTACGTCACAACATTGAAAATTTGTCACGTCTCAAATGTCATATAATTTTGGGGACCTTTTGCACAGAATGTCACATTACTTTTGCCTTGTCACATTTCATTGGCATTGATTCACACATCATGACCAGTTGACCAGTGATACCCATAGAAAGGATCATTTGGTTGTGTCTGTTTCATGAAAAAGAACTGTCGAAAGACAGTATGCTCGACTATTCAAAGCTAGTATAGAGAATGGGCTTATAGAGGGAAGTATATACAGAAATAGGGTAGCAGGGGCAGATGATTTCAAATTACTTCAGCTTTGAAAGATGTACTTACATTTTCATTTGCACTACAAGCTTAAAAGATCTTTGAGTTTTTACCTCACCCATTAACTCAGAAAACATGTAAACCTAGCAGTCTTTATAACTACAACACCTCTTTTAATTCTATTAATTGAATAACAAACAAAGTAAAGGCCCTGACTTGCTAATGTCAATGAAAGAATGCCATTCAAGCCCCTTTCAAACCAGTACTCTCCCACAGCCCCTACACATTCCCAGAACTACATCCCGGATTAAAATACAACTTCCAATTTAAGAAAATATGTGTGTCAAGCAAAGTCAAGCAACATGAAAAATGTACAATAACATTAAAGAAAATTATGCGAAACAATATTGCTTAACGTATGACAAACTACACATTGGAAACCATACAAATCCCCTCACTGCTACTTATGCATATTCTTGACTGTCCCACATTCCATCCCAACCTGTCCCAAATGTCATCTCATGTCTATACTCTATGCAATCACATCTGAAAACCAGATACTGTATATCATTCCACCACTTGCTTGACCCACATGCCATCACAACTGAAATCCAGATGACATCCCACCACATGCCATTCTGCCCTGTTCCACATGCCAACCCATCCTATGCCAACCCACCTTGTTCTACATGCCAATCCACCCTGTCTAACATGCCAACACATCCTGACCAACATCCCACCACACCCTGCCCTACATACAATTCCACCCTGTCCCACATGACCTCATCCTAACTCCTTCAGCTACTTTATCATCATGTCATCTTCTACCCCACGTTCTGCTTATTGTTTTATTTTTTTAATTTAACATTTTTGTGGTGGTGGTAACTTTATTTGCTTCTTTATTTGGCAAGACAAACATTTTGATTGCTATTTTATGTCAGCAATGTCAATATCATAACAAAACTAGAAATAGAAATGTGAAGTTAGTAAATCATGCCATCTTTTTTGATCTCAGGTCAAACATGATAACTATAACCATTAATGTGAACAATGCTCTTCATATACTGTATGATCATTTGTTTAAGCAAAATCATCAAACCCACTTTAATTCAAGTGATACCACATATACAAATATTTTCCTTGCTAAGCAAATAGGCCAATTATTCGAGCACACGATCCCCCAACCATGCTCAACTGAACAGTACTAGTGTCCTCTACAAATGAACCAAATAGCAAGTTATTATCTCAGGTTGATGTTTTGTATGCAAGTCTATTGTTATGCAAATAACCTAACTAATATGCACACTACACCTCACCATTGAGTGTTGACAATGCTCTTCACACATATGATCATTTGTGTGAACAAAATCCCCACTCCCACTTCAATTTAAGAAATATCATAGAAACAAATATTTTCATTGTTATGAAAATAAGCTAAGAAGTATGCACACACAATCCCAAATTATGACCATTTAAACAGTACCCATGTCCTCTACCATTGTAACAAGTACCAAGTTATTATCGAGGTGAAATATTTTATGTGAGTCTATTGTTATGCAAATAACCTAATTAATATGCACATTACACCTCACCATTAAGTGTAGACAATGGTCTTTACATATATAATCATTTGTGTAAACAAAATTACCACTCCCACCCACTTTTTAAAACATCATAGATACAAATATTTTCATTATGCAGATAAGCTAATTATTATGTGCACACAACCCTAATCTTGCAGTGGAACAGTACCCCTATGCCAAGTTACATGAATGTACACCATTCATAACTTAGGTCATGAAAATTACCAAAACTTTAACCTGACAAATATTTTCATTGTTATGCAAATAAGCTAATTAGTATGCACACACAACCCCAAATCATGCTTATTTAAACAGTACTCATATCCTTTACCCCTTTGCCAAGTCACATGAATGTACACCATTTATAAGTTATGAAAACTTTAACCAAAAAATGTAACAAAACTTCAATGAGACAAATATTTTCATTGTTATGCAAATAAGCTAATTAGTATGTACATACAACCCTCCAATTGTGCTCAATTGATCAATACCCATGTCCTCTACCCTTACACCAGGTCACATGAATGTACACCATCCATAACTTAAGTTATGAAAACATTAACCAAAACTTTACCAGATGCTGATGCCGAACATCCGACGCCGAACCCGACGCCGGGGGGTAGAGAATAGCTCTACTAATTTTCTCAAACTGTTGAGCTAAAAATGGAGTCACCACTAAAATGCAACATCAAATTACATGTCCTAGTGCCAAGGAGTGTGAGTGAGGGGTAAAACATGTCACAAAATGTCAGACAAATTTTTAATACATCTGTTTTTGTTCATTTTGTCACAAAATTGTCTAAATGTCACAGATTTTGGACAGTGAAATTTTGTTACAAAATGTCACCTGTCATGGATGCTCCATTCTCTGTAAAAGCTCATTAATGCAGAAGGCACTTACAATAGCTGGTTGATGGTGATGGTGGTGGTAACCCATGCCCCACATGGGGGGAATTCCAGGACCTCCTGGGCCTTGCTGATGATGATAGAAAGGTGGGGGAAACTGTAACGGCATTGGTTCATACGGTAGACCGCCACCACGGCCAAATGCTGGACGCTGTTGCATATTATCCTGCCTGTGTACAAACAAAATATATATTTTTCATAAGTGTTTGATAATGTATTGACTTTAATTTATTTCCTTAAAATGAATGTTATGTTTTGTCCAGGAAGGATTGCATTCCAAAATCTAAACTTGGGATTGCATGAGTTGTTACATTACTACAATCTTCACGTCTCTATTTCTGAGTAGCAGTTTTCAACATTCTGGCTCATTTTTGATAGGTCGTGTCCCCTTAGTGATTCAACTAAAAACCCATCATTTATACCACAGTGTTATAATTCATCAATAATTGATACAAAATGATAGAAACGTGTAGGAAACCGTTTTGGTTAACACAATCCATATGATACAAGTTGTTCGATCAAATGATCGCTCTGTCCCCCACGCTGCTTCTAGTGTTTCAAACTTTTCAACGCGCAGCCGGCCTTTGATAAGATTTCAATCAAAGAGAAAAGATTGTCAGTCATCAGGGTGAAAAAGCGGCATTCTTGTATCGAGCGAGTGATTGCTATTAAGTCCTTCATTGCTTGTTGATGAAACGGTATACATACAAAGGTCAAATTTAAAGACAATAATAAATTCTTCCCGCCCCACTCTTACAATTTTCAACAAGGGCAAACAAACACTTCTATCATAGTGTCCTTGGTTTTGTGGCTTACAAACCATTGGATATGTCAGAAAAGTAGTAAACCAGAATCTTCAAAGGATAATTATAATTTACCACCTGAAGAAAGAGGGAAAATAATTGAAATAGGAAAAATGTTAAATTCATTTACTTTAAAATACATTAACAATTGTTGAGAATGTGAGGATAAGGGCGTAAAAATTCCATAGTAGACTTACTACACCAGTCATTTCTACAAAGACAGTATTTTAAACTCTGATATCTCCTTAACAGAATAAGATTTTTGAATGCTTTCTTCATCATTTTGTTTCTTTTGAAGTCCTCTTTTATATAAGATGAACTTGCTTGACCTCTGAACTAATCCTTTAATCCAGAAAATAAGATGAAGAGGTCATATGTTGTTGTTCTTACTTTTTAGGTCTTCGTCCGTCACTTCCTGCCCACTCACCAACCACCATCCCTGCCACTTCAAGCTGACCACCAGGTCCTGGTACTGGGCGTTTACCTGTTAAAACAACAAAATACCTTATGAAAATAGATAACCACAGACTATCTCTAAAATGACCAACTTCTGAGGGGAAAAACAACAAAGAAGCAAGTGTTTTCAGACATGTGAGTGATGATTTATAAAAGTACCTAAAATTGATCAATTTTTTCATGATCCAGAAAATAGGTGAAATTTATTTCTCAATCAGCTAAAAATAGCTCATCAAAATAGCTAAGTATTGTCATTTATGCAGAAAATAGGTAAATTTAGTTTGGAAAATAGCTGCAATCAGATAAATAGCTGAAATCTCACATGCCTCGTTTTTAGGCACTGTTCTCCAGTGGACAGTCAACTGTAAGCTAAAAGCAGGCATTTGGTGACCAGCAAAAAATAAAATATAAAACTTCATTTAACCTAAATGCAAGATAAATAAATTAACATTCAATAGAAAGAGAACATAAAGGTTTAGATAAACTTAAAATGTTCTTTTTTCCAAAATACATTCTTTGATTACTAGAAAGGCAAACAAAAAACAAAAACACAATCCTAAAATCATAACAAACAAGAGTCTTAGGTGGTACTCTTAACTCTTCAGTCAATGGATTATGCTAAATCAATGTCAAGATAAACAAAGACTATAAAGTTGATACTTGTGATATAAACCAGAGAACCTTGTAAATCATTACCTTTAAATAACTTGCATAATGTATGATAAATGTCTAACATTTATAAGGAACTAATTATAACTAACTTAAAAAGGAGCTCTCGACCCAAAGGCAAGGCATCTTTTTTGTGATAATTTGTAGGCATTTCGTCCATCCAATCAAATCTCGCGATCCATTTTTTGTGGATTTAATCTCAATGAAAGTTCGTTCACTTGCCGGGTGCCCTCAATGAAAGTTTGATTGCTCACCAAAAACTCTCGAACAATCACTCTGTATGTACGTAACTTAATTGATGCACATGTTAAGTAGTTAAGCCTTTTAAAGTTCTGATCTTCTCTTCTTCTGGTACAGTATACCAACATTAGTGACACAATTATAGGGCCAATATTAAACAAAACTTGATATTTTTAGCCGATAAAGAAGCCTGGGCCTAGTAGGATTTGGCTAATACTGTAGGCTAGAAGTATGACTTTGACTGTTATGTTAGTGTAATAACCCCCCTTTCCAAAATATCAGATCCTAATGTTACACTTGCCTAATGACACAGTAAGCCTCGACATAAGAACTCGTCCCTGATTTATTACCAAATGACCATTGAAATGCGTTCCAACCATGAAAAGATGCCAACTCCAAGCAAAGTTTATTAGGTGAATAAGTTTACAAGAAAAAATAGTAACAAAATAAATTTCCTGTGCATTTGTGAAGTTCTAACAACCTGCCGAGTACCCTACACAGCTAGGCCTGTGTGCATGATCGGCAGCACAGCAAAGCTATGAATATTCAAATCCAACAAGGCTGTATGAAAAGCTTATACAAGACATGCACTGGATTATTTATGAGACTCCAATAAAATACACCATTATTTTTTGGTCGAGTGCTCCTTTAATTAGTTGTCAGAGGCACCATACATGTTGTCAAAGATATTTCCATTATTCATCAACTTGTTTTTAAATTCCGTCACTGATGACTTCTATGACACTGATCCCATCACCATGCTTGAGTGCGAGACACAAAAACAAATTACATTCTGATACATTCTTTCAAATTCAAGTAGCAAATGGCTGACGAAAAATTTACATATGAAAATAAAGAACTCTTTGCGATACATATTTGCACATGTTCTTGGCTGACAAGGCTGAAAATTTAAAAAGATCTTCATGAAATTTCACTAATTTTGACAAATATTTCAGTAATATTTTATTCAGTAGTTTGTAAGGGCCTTAAGTGTGCTAATGAAGAACTTACCATAAATGCCCCTGTCCCTTGGTGGCCCTTGAGGCATACCTGGACCATGATGGATGGGGTGGTTGTAATAGAAGTCACCAGGAGGTGGGGGATACATGGCAGGTCCTATCATGCTTGAAAATGTAGGGTTTGCAAACTTGTGGCTTGTGCCCTCTGTGATACACTGCATCATGCGTTCTGCTTTGCCGGTGAGATCAGGCTGAAAGAAGAGAGGATAAAATATTAAAACAACTATGAGGTTCGCAAACACGAATTTGAAGTGAAACTTTTTCAATCATATTTTCATACTCTTGTTTGTTTGATGAGGTCTTAACGCCACCACGACAACGAAGGTCAAATTGTGCCTGAGAGGTCAGATCATTTTAGAGGTAGTAAGGAAAGAGACCAGGGGGAGAATGAGAGAAATTCAAAAACAAAAGCCAGAAAGCTGTGATCGAGAGAGGAGGTGCATGGGTAAAACAAAAACAAAGTAGAGAGGGGGTGGAAGAGGAGAATTAAATATGGTTGTAGAGGGATGCATGCTGAAGTAAGGAGATTATCTTATCTGGAGGATTTTTCTGGAAGAACTCAGCAATTGAGTTGTGGGGAGCGAGGGAAGCTCTGGGAAGGTTGTACAGGGGGCAAGCAAGGAGAACGTGTTGAATTGTGAGGATGCAGTGGCAATTGTTACAGAGGGGTTGGGGGGGAACCAATAAGGAGGTGGGAGTGAGTGAGGTGGGTGTGACCAATTCTAAGACGGGTAATATGAACGTTGTAGATACGAGAAAGGTTGTTGATGGTGGATTTGATCGGGATTGTGGGCTGGATGACATGGAGTTTGTTATCAATTTGGAAGTTCCATAAGGTTTGCCAGCGGTCACGAACAAGGGAAGCAATAAGCGGTTTGATGTCAGAGAGGGTTTTGGGAAAAGGGGAAGGGAGGAGGTTAAGGGCAAGCTTAGCGGCTGTATCAGCCCTGTCATTGCCAGGGATGCCAACATGGCTGGGTATCCAGAAGAAAAGAACACTTTTCCTGCAGAGGGTGGGAGAAAAAGAGTTTCCGGAGGAGGTGGCAGGTGAGGTTATCCCATTTAAGATTGAGTAATGAAGTAAGATCAGCCTTCGAGTCAGAGAAAATGGCAAAGTGACTAAGAGGAGAGTACTCAATAAAGTTGAGGGCGAGGAGAATGGCCTTAGCCTCGGCTGAAAAGATGGATGAGTAGTCAGAAAGTCTGCTACTGAGGGTGATGTCTTGGATGATGGCAGCAGCAGCTGTCTTGTTGCCTTCCTTGGAGCCATCAGTATAGATGGAAGTGTAATTTGAGAATTGGTCTTTGATTTGGTTGTGGAGATTGATGAAGAGGTTAGGGTGAGTTTGAGTTTTGTTATAAGTGGAGAGGTCTAGGTGGACAGAAGGGAGGGGGGTGGCCCAAGGAGGAAAAGTGGGCCAGGAGTAGATGCCGAGAGTGGCGGGGTTGATGCCGAATTGAAAGAGGTCTGATTTAATGCGTAAGCTGAAGGGAGGCGATAGGGTTTTAGTCCTATCAAAGAGGGAGGAGAAATTGGGGTACCTAATGAGGTTGTAAACCGGGTTCTGGGTGTTGGTGAGGACTCTAAAAGCATAGGAGAGGCTAAGCTTTTTACATCTAAGTAGAAATGGGGGTTCGTTGGCTTCAACATGAAGGCTAGTGATTGGGGAGGTCCTGTGAGCTCCTAGACAAAGCCTGAGGGCTTCATTTTGGATGGTGTTAATGTGGTTGAGGTATGAGTTGTGAGCAACACAGTAGACAATATTGCCATAGTCAAGCTTGGCACGAATGGTGAGCCTGAAAATTTCGAGGAGAGCATAGCGGTTCGCTCCTTAAGTGGTGTTGGAGAGCAGACGGAGGAGGTTGAGGGAGCTATTGCATTTTAGTTTCAGGTTGGTGATGTGTGGTTTGTAGGTGAGCTTGGGGTCTAGAGTTAGACCAAGGAACTTTGTGTTTTCAACTTTAGGGATGCGATTCCCATTGAGCACAAAGTTCGGGTTGGGGTGGAGGTTGTTAAAATGACAAAAGTGCATGCAGACTGTCTTGTCTTTGGAGAATTTAAAACCGTTATTGTTGCTCCAGACTTGCAGCTGGTTGAGGCTGGTTTGGAGCCTATTTTCAACAATAGGAAAGCTAGGGGAGGAGTAGACATACTTTTGTAATCTCACAAATTTTATGGAAGTGAATGAACACCGGGTTAACACCCTGCTCTTTTCGAGAAGTGTTCAGAGAACCAGGCAGGAGGTGAAACTCCTACCATCGGACCCAACGGATTTACGTCCCCTCAAAAGGATGGTGAATGCCACCCAACCATTGGCCACATTTCACAAAGGTTGGGTGGGGGAGAAGGTGTGATGTAGAAGACAAGCCTCTGCACTTGATGTCAGTGTATATCGTTCTGCATATCTGTGGAAAAATCGCTGTTTAAATGCCGTTGGTTTGTTTGATGAGGGCTTAATGGCACAACGACAGTGAGGGTCAAATTGTGTCTGCAAGGTTAGATCATTCCATAGGTAGGAAGAAAAGAAAATAGGGGAAGATTGAGAGAAACACGGGAACTAAAAGCCAAAAGGCTGGGATCGAGAGAGGAAGTGCATGGGTAAAAAAAGTGGCGAAAGTAAAGAGGAGAAGGACTAAATATGGTTGTTGAGTGAAGCATGATGAAGGAAGGAGATGATTTTATTTGGAGGGTTTTTCTGGAAGAGCTCAGCTATTGAGTTGTGGGGAGCAAGGTAAGCTCTGGAAAGGTTGTACAGGGGCAAGCAAGGAGGACATGGTGGACTGTGAGGGTGCAATGGAAATTGTATTGTTGCAGAGGGGGGTGGGGAGCCAATAGTGAGGTGAGGTGGCAGTTGCAGAGTAAGGAGGTGGGGTGGATGTGACCTATTCTAAGGTGGGGAGCCAATGAGGAGGTGGCAGGAGTGAGGTGGATGTGACCTATTTTAAAAATGGGTATTGTTGCAGAGGGGTGGGGGAGCCAATAAGGAGGAGGCAGTGGAGTGAGGTGGGTGTGACCTATTTTTAAAGGCGGGTATTGTCAGAGGGGGTGGGGAGCCAATAAGGAGGTGGGAGTGAGTGAGGTGGATGTGACCTATTCTAAGGCGGGTATTGTTGCAGACAGGTGGGGGGAGCCAATAAGGAGGTGGCAGTGAGTGAGGTGGATGTGACCTATTCTAAGGCGGGTATTGTTGCAGAGGGGTGGGGGAGCCAATAAGGAGGTGGCAGTGAGTGAGGTGGATGTGACCTATTTTAAGGCGGGTATTGTTGCAGAGGGGTGGGGGAGCCAATAAGGAGGTGGCAGGGTATTGTTGCAGAGGGGTGGGGGAGCCAATAAGGAGGAGGCAGTGAGTGAGGTGGGTGTGACCTATTTTAAGGTGGGTCAGTGGACGTTGTCGGCACGGGAGATTGAGAATGGTGGGTTTGATCAGAATGGTGGGCTGGATGATGTGGAGTTTGTAATCAATTTGGAAGTCCCATGAGGTTTGCCAACAGTCACGAACAAGGGAAGCGATAAGCAGTTTGATGTCAATGGAAAGGGAATAGGGGGGAGGTTGAGGTCTCAAACCTGGGACCTTAGCATCTCACTTATGCTCAAACGACTGAGCTACCTGCCTAGTGCATGATTCGGACACTTAATTTGTCTCATAACTATCCCAAGTTCATGTTCTTCATATTCCACTGGGGAAACCATACTATGCATATTGTACACCATACACCACTCCCCAGCAACTAACTTCCCAGCTTTAGGATAGAATGCCTATCATTGCCCTCGTTTAGGTTAAACTTTTTCAAACCCTACCAAAGCCAATCTTCTACACCAGTCAAAGAAAAACAAGGCCCTGTTAGAATTTTTTTAGCATATCACCCTAACCCAGTTTGAAAAGTGATGTGAGTGAGTGGTTTGTATCTAATTTTTCCCAAGCCAAATAATTTTGGTGATTGGTCAACCACATTAGATATAATAAATATTAAAGAATCCTTTGTATATCGCTGGAAAGTAAAAAGAAACAGAAGTGAATGACTGATCTGAGAGAAAATAAGTTACTTTAAAAAAACAAATGCCCTCCCTCATTTAATGCCCTCACTTTTTCAAGCCCTACTAAAGCTAATCTTCTACACCAGTCAAAAAACATTAAGTTCCCATAATATAAAAAAAATGAGCTTATCCCCAAACCCAGTTTGGAAAGTGATGTGAGCGTAGTTTGTATTGATTTTTTCCCAAGCCAATTACTTTTGGTGATTTGATCCTTTCAACCACACCTTGAAAACAACTATCAGAAGCAATCATTCCTATATCAATAGAAAGTAGAAAGAAACAGAATGACTGAGCAGAGAATATATTTTTAATTTTCCAACAAAACAAAAATCTGGGATTCTTTTAAAACTAATGTGTGCGAGGGTGATAAGCTCATTTCTTTTTCATTTGGCCTAAACATATCAGTAAGGTGGTTAATTGTTCTTAACAATCTGAGGAATTAATTGCACAGCTATTCTGAATTTTACTTATCAGCTATAAGGGAGGTCCAAAATAATATATTTCACCAAAGATGATATCAACCTCCTTAAAACATTGCACCTGCATTTTACTTACCTTATTATCGCACAGCTCCCTTAGTCTGCTTCCCATCAGTGCCTTCTGCAGTTTCAGCTGAAACAGTTTGCCATCAAAGAAGAGCCACGGACAGCAAAGTTCCCATGGAATGGGGGAACCAGTTGCATCGTTGACAAACAGCGCCATCTCCACACCTTGCATGAAGAGAGCGGCAAGCTGCACTCCTCTTACTGTTATACTAGGAACCTGGAACAACAACAAAAAATAATGCAACTGGAGTAGAATGCTGCAGTTAATCTGAGACAATACTTTTCTTTTTAAGTGGAAAACTAAATACATTTTAGAAGATCGAAGTTCAAAGATAGAGGAACACACAAACAAAAAAATTGTTGAGTGTTTGTTTAAAGTAAAAAGACATTTCACAAATTCTGAAGAATCTTACCTGGAGTTCTTGAAGTGACCTGGAATTGTTGAGAATCGGTGAGACACTCTGAGCGAGGAACGCTTCAAGTTCATGTTTGTACAAGACAGGTGGACGAAGATGGTACATGTACCTGAAGGAGAACACAGGGTTCAATTAGTTATGAGCAAACTACACACTTGAGAGGAAAACTTGAATGAGTGAAAGAGAGATTCACACCATGGCAAAACAATACGATATACATGCAGAATATGTAAACATAAGACGAAAGACGTGTATATATCTACAAAGGGTCGAATTTGCCACTGTTCTGAGAACAGAGCATTTTATGTAAGAACAGTGAATTTTCAAACATCACTGTTCCAGTGGAACAGTGTTATTTTTATACGCATGTGGCATCAATGATCAATGACTTAATTTCTGCTAAAAAATGTTGTCAAACAAGATTATCATAAAAAGAATTTCCTTCAGAAAGAAATAGCTTTTTCCATTTTGCAGATGCAAGGCTGCTCAATTGTGAGCTCAAGTAACCAGAAATACACATATGCAAGGCAGCTCAATTATCAGCTTAAGTAATCATGAATACACATATGCAAGGCAGCTCAATTGTCAGCTCAAGTAACCATCAATACACATACACAAGGCAGCTCAATTGTCAGCTCAAGTAACCATCAATACACATACACAAGGCAGCTCAATTGTCAGCTCAAGTAACCATCAATACACATACGCAAGGCAGCTCAATTGTCAGCTCAACCATGAATACACATACGCAAGGCAGCTCAAGTAACCATGAATACACATACACAAGGCAGCTCAAGTAACTATGCATACATATACGCAAGGCAGCTTAATTGTCAGCTCAAGTAACCATGCATACACATACGCAAGGCAGCTCAATTGTCAGCTCAAGTAACCATCAATACACATACACAAGGCAGCTCAATTGTCAGCTCAAGTAACCATCAATACACATACACAAGGCAGCTCAATTGTCAGCTCAAGTAACCATCAATACACATACGCAAGGCAGCTCAATTGTCAGCTCAACCATGAATACACATACGCAAGGCAGCTCAAGTAACCATGAATACACATACACAAGGCAGCTCAAGTAACTATGCATACATATACGCAAGGCAGCTTAATTGTCAGCTCAAGTAACCATGCATACACATACGCAAGGCAGCTCAATTGTCAGCTCAAGTAACCATGAATACATATACACAAGGCAGTTCAATTGTCAGCTCAAGTAATCATGAATACACATCCAAGGCAGCTCAATTGCCAGCTTAAGTAAGCATGAATACACATATGCAGGACAGCTTTATTGTCAGCTCAAGTAAGCATGAATACACATAGCAAGGCAGCTTAATTGTCAGCTCAAGTAACCATGAATACACATACGCAAAGCAGCTTAATTGTCAGCTCAAGTAACCATGAATACAGACGCAGGGAAGCTTAATTGTCAGCTGAAGTAGCCATGAATACACATACGCAAGGCAGCTTAATTGTCAGCTAAAGCAGCCATGAATACACATACACAAGGCAGCTCAATTGTCAGCTCAAGTAACCATGAATACACATACGCAAGGCAGCTCAATTGTCAGCTAAAGTAACCATGAATACACATACCCAAGGCAGCTCAATTGTCAGCTCAAGTAACCATGAATACACAGATGCAAGGCAGCCCAATTGTCAGCTCAAGTAACCATGAATGTGACTCATTGCCTGATATCAGTCATTTCTACAAAATCTGTGTTCTGCTTAAATATCTCCAAAATGGAATATCTCCGATATAGAATATCATTATGAGATATTTTTTAAGGCCGAGTTGGGAGATATTTTTTAAGACTGAGACGGGAGATATTTTCTAATGCTGAGTCGGAAGGAATTTTCTAAGGCTGAGTCGGGAGAAATTTTCTAAGGCTGAGTTGGGTTATATTTTCTAAGGCTGAGTCTGGTTATATTTTCTAAGGCTGAGTCGTTTTTTTTTCTTCTAAGGCTAAGTCTGGTTATATTTTCTAAGGTTGAGTCTGGTTATATTTTTTAAGGCCGAGTCTGGTTATATTTTCTAAGGCTGAGTCGGGTTATATTTTCTAAGGCTGAGTCGGGTTATATTTTCTAAGGCTGAGTCGGGTTATATTTTCTAAGGCTGAGTCGGGTTATATTTTCTAAGGCTGAGTCGGGTTATATTTTCTAAGGCTAAGTCGGGTTATATTTTTAAGGCTGAGTCGGGTTATATGTCTGGTTATATGTCTGGTTATATTTTCTGAGGCTGAGTCTGATTATACTTTCTAAGGCTGAGTCTGGTTATTTTTTCTAAGGCTGAGTCTGGTTATATTTTCTAAGGCTGAGTCTGGTTATATTTTCTAAGGCTGAGTCTGGTTATATTTTCTAAGGCTGAGTCTGGTTATATTTTCTAAGGCTGAGTCGGGTTATATTTTCTAAGGCTGAGTCTGGTTATATTTTCTAAGGCTGAGTCTGGTTATATTTTCTAAGGCTGAGTCTGGTTATATTTTCTAAGGCTGAGTCTGGTTATATTTTCTAAGGCTGAGTCTGGTTATATTTTCTAAGGCTGAGTCTGGTTATATTTTCTAAGGCTGAGTCGGGTTATATTTAATGGTATGGTACCCGTCAGAATGGTCGGGTACCCGGTACAAAAATATCAGGTACGGGCACCTAAAAACAATTTTTATACAGCTCTACAATTTTCTCGAAACTGGTTATGTTTTTAGGCTAACACTAACATTACCATAATTTCACTAACTCGGACCAAAAATAAACTCAAGAATGTCCCTAATTTGTTTTGCTACGACTTAGTGTAGTTACCATAATTGTAGAGCTAAAAAACAAAAACAAAATCCTTTAAAACTAGTTTCTTTTTCTTCGGGTACCCTGATCAGAACTGGGTAATAATAACGGGTATCCGGTTCCGATTTTTTGCAATCGACTCAGGTCTAATATTTTCTCCACAATACAGTTTCTTTAATAGTCCTGTATGCTTGAACACTCAGCCTTTATCTCAACAGAAAGATACATCTAAAATGTCAAATAAGACAATAGCAAACAAAGAACACAAATACCCACCTCAAGACGCAACACATGACCAAAGCATGTCTGGGAACATATGATGGTTTCAGCATAGATGGTGAATCACTGCCAAGACAGGACAAGAAAGCACGTAACCGCGTGTTTTTATCTTCAGGTTCTCGACCGAGCCATAACCTCTGAAGGGGCGGTACCACCCATTCCAGACATTGTGCATCTACTAGGTCTGGCTTCTGAGGAGCACCATTCTGTCTTAACCACCACTCTTTTACCAGAACTTGTGGCATTTCAAGTTCTGTAGGGATAAATTAAAACAACACAGGATGGGGTAGGGGGTCGGTATGACAAAGCTTAACTGCATCAAACAAGTTAATTCAACAAGCCAAATATAAACAATCAGTATCGTAATGTCATCAAATCATTCTTACTTTTTTGTAAAAATAAAGCAAAAACCCCTTATATTCTCACAGCATGATTACCAAGGGCTTCATAACTACCACAAGATACTATGTATGGCTAACTGTTTCTAACCTTCCCATTCGGCTCCAGAGGACAGGAAAATATACTCAATGCTTCATCAAAATGATATCCTGTTCAATTTTATTTCATAATTTCTAATAATGTGAGATCAAAATGATATCCTCTGTTCAACTTTATTTCATAGATTATTTCTGATGTGAGATCAAAATGATATCCTCTGTTCAACTTTATTTCATAGATTATTTCTGATGTGAGATCAAAATGATATCTTCTGTTCAATTTTATTTCATAGATTATTTGTGATGTGAGATCAAAACAATATCCTGTTCTATTTTATTTCATAGATTATTTCTGATAATGTGAGATAAAATGATATCTTCCATTCAATTTTATTCCATAGATTATTTCTGATAATGTGACATAACGCGCATGCATAGTCAGGTTTGCTTGCCTAGTAGAATGGCTACTGCTTCTCAACCTGACTCGTCTTCAGCTGAGGGCTACAGCTGACAAGCAAATAATCAAACATTGGTTCATGAAAATGATATTCTCTATAATTGTTCCATCAACTCTCAACAAAAATGTTCTTACTTTGTCCATGTTCAACCTGGCCATTGTTCATCTTTGGTTGTTGTGGTTGAAGATGCTGGGCACTGAAGAGAATGCCATAAACCCGTTGTCGGATAGGACGGAACATAAAGGTGGAAGGAGGGAATTCCCCTGATAGTTCATCTTCAAGGCCTGCATTCAACCTGATTTCACCCTATGTATGGAGCAATTCATGACAGATTATTAAAAGAGTTCTTGGCTGGAAATGGTGGACATTAGATTTCAGACATTTGTGCTAATTTACAACTGATCGCATTTCTTGCTCCACAGTCGGTAATATCATATCATAATGTATGTTCACACTCTAGGTACGAGCAAGCATTCACGTAAAACTTATCACAAGGTAATTACATGCAGCACCGAAAAGCAACACATATCAAAGTTGAAATTGTTATTGACTATTCACATTGTGCTTTCATAACAATATCACTTTTCTTAATAAACTTTTTAAATGAATTTCAACCCCACCCATGCAAAGCACCAAAGCGATTACCAAAGATCAGAGGGTTAAATTACTATAAAAAGTTCAAAAATAGAAGAACAATTTTTGTTTATTGTTTCTGGAAAAAGGCATAGACATACTGAGAAAATATTTTTGATGGCAGTTAGTAACCAGGACTAATTAACATGGGGTTGCCAATTTGTGACATGGCTTACCAAGTCACAGCCCTTAAAATAACTTGAAATAATAGGAGAGAAACTTAATTTGCGCCACAAATTATATTTGCATCTCTTCATAGGTGAAAAACTTCAACGGGACTGAAAATACTTTCCAGTGACATTTGCCACATAATGAAGTCTTATCTTAAAAAGTCAAATAATTATTTTGTTTTGGGAACAGTGTACAACATATTGCTGATTCAAATGCATTTGGATATTAAACAGCAGGAATGTCATGGTGTTTTATTGTTTTTTTTTTTTTCTTCAAACTGATTTTGTTCTTACAAAAATCAAAATTTGTTTATACTAGCAATTTCATATGATTGAAAGCAAGATATTTCCTTAAATTAACAGGATTCCCCACAAACTCTAATTAAGAAATACAAAAAATTTAAAGGATTAGTTCAGTGGTCAAGCATGTCCATCTTATAAGGAGGATTTCTAAAGGAAGAAAATAGTGAAGAAAGCATTCAAAAAATCCTATTCCGTTTAGGAGATAGTCAAGTTTTAAGCTGTCTTAACTGTGTAGAAATGACTGGTGTAGTGAGTCTACTATGGAAAGTTGGAGTCTTCATCCTCACATTCTTAACATGTTAATGTATTTTAAAGAAAGTTTATTTAATTTTACAATATTTAAACTTTCCTCAAACTTTCTTCAGGTGGTATATTATAAATACTCTTGCTAGATTCAGTTTTACTAAGTTTCTGACATATCCCATGGTTTTTAAGCCACAAAATATGATACAATCAATAAATAAAGATTGAGGAATCTGAGTTATGACATCACAACTAGTCTGATTTTAGTCGTTTTTATGCAAATGATATCAAATTTAAAACTTAAATATCTCTTAACGGAATAAGATTTTTGAATGCTCTCTTCTCTTCAGTATTTTGTTTCTTTTGAAGTCCTCTTTTATATGAGATTTGACTTGCTTAACCCCTGAACTAATCCTAATGCTTGAGCACCATCTTACCTGCGATATCACCTGGTACACCTGAGGCATCATCAGCCCATTCTCATGTCTATGTTTGGCAATACGTATCACTTCCCTAGGAACATATGGCAGTGGGGGAGCCTTGACAACCAGGCAAGGTGGCGTAGGTTGCTCCATGAGAGATGGAATAGGCTGGCGGATTGGAGTTGATATTTGGGAGTTGCTTGGGCCCTGTGAAAAGCACAAACAATTAAATGGATGGATGAAAGGTGTTCAACTTGCATTTATCATATTTTTTCAAAATTACCATATAAGATACATAACTCAAGTCTCATAACAAACTGAAGGTGTACATGAACTGTAAACTCTAGAGCTTCTGTGTTCTTTCATCATACCTTTACAACAGAGTAGTATATGTACAGTTGATGGCACATGTCCACTAATTACATGGCACAACATACCACAACATCACTGATGCAGATGCTCAACTCTTTGATTTGTGATTTGTTGTCGATACCAAAAAAATAAAATAAAGGTGGCATGAGGATTATTGATGTTAAGTCCCCAGTATTTTGAAATAATGTGCCATGTTTTTATTGAGAAGATAGTGATTGTTTGTAGTTGAGAGCTTTTTAATGCAATTTTTATATTTAAGTCCTAATTTTCAATCACTGAAAATCATCAAACTGACCAGTTTCTCCTGCTATACTTTGATTGGGCTAGTATATATGATGGAGATCAAGGTCAAAACTTCTTTGTTATATTAAACTGCTCCCATTTAATCAATTGGTGGAGATTTAATAAACAATAAGTTAAAAACTTAACATAAGGATTGATAGGTTTGATGGTTGTTATGTCACAAAATTTATATAAAATTTCCATTGTTTATTATTACAAGACCTAAAAATTAAACCTCATGTAAATGGGTCAATATTTTTACCAATTTTGATAAAAATGTTGACTATTTTTATGTTTTGTAGCATAAAATTCAAGTCAAATTAAGCTCAATCTACTGTCCATATAGATATTTTATTTTCCATAAAGTTTCAAATAAAGCTGCACTTGCAATTGGAACAAGAATAAGTATCGCTAGTGGAAACAATATCTACTGAGATAAGGAATTGAAGGACTAGTATCTGTTTCAAATCAGCAATGGATCATATAAAGCTGATTAATTTCATGCACAATGGGCAGTTTCATCTTAAAAGCTGCTTAATTACCTGATGTCTATTCATGCATGATGGGCATTTGATCAGAATAGAAATTGCCTGAGGGGAGCTTGTGTGAAACATTACACCATGGAAAATCTCAAAAAATCTTTAAAAGTATGAAAATTTTGCATCTTGTTTTAGCCATAACTATAAAATTACACTGATTTACACCTAACAAAATACAAGGATTAGAATTGAAGATAGAGCCAAAATTTCAAGTCCAGGTCTTAAAACATTTTAAAGGCCAAAAAGTGAATTTTCTGTTCGATTTTATAACTTCAACCCAACACTGTACTGTGTTGGTTAAGCTAATAAATATGATAACAATCACAACAACAAAACGAAAGACCTAACAACAAATTTTCACATCCTGTCCCATAAAAAATCATAGGTTTTGCAGACAGAATGGGAATCTCAAATACCTTCTGTTTGAGAAATCTGAAAAATGGCTGTTTCCTCATCCTTCCAGAATATTTTTGTGGTCCTTTTCAATATAAATTCCAAAGGTATTTAAAAATTCTAAAACACAAAACCAAATTAAATAGCTGTTTATCGATCAAACTTAAAACTAGCTTGCTCAGTGTTAACTCTTATGCTAGGAACGTAAAAAAGATGCCCAGAAAGTACCATTTGTGTTGAGTGGTCATACCTGATTCTTTGATTCATCACCTGACCTGCTTGGGTCACTCAGGCTAAACTCAGCCATGGCCTTCTGTAGGTCAGGATCCACTTCATTAGAGCCCTGTGAGAGAGAGTAAGAATGAGAAAAAATCAGTATTCTGATTAACGATGTTTGTTTCAATAAAGATACACTAAAGACGAGCCTAAGATAATGCCCATGTATCACAGAAATATCAGGATAGTGGAACTGAGACTTCAGAATGGTAGGGTTTAACCGCACCCCAACAACATCAATGGACAAAATGTATCTGAGAGGTTTTAAGTACACTTAATTTAACCAAGTAGTGGGGAGGGGGATTGAATGCTTACGATTGTTGTTGTAGGAGTGGCTGTGGGGGTGTCGGATGTTGTTGTTGCAGTTGATGTGTTGGAGGTAAGAGAGGAGTTTGTTGTAAAAGAGTTCTGTCATGGTGATAATAGTGGTTAAAAATGTACAAGAGTGTGCTAAATGGGCAGTCAATACCGATGTGTTTGAAGCTAGTTGTATAGAGATGGGGGCAAGCGCATTAGGAAGAGCGGATGCGAGGAAGAAATCGTATGATTGGTGGGTAATGGGGATACCTACTACAGGAATATAGATGAACAACTAACTACATTTACACTTTCATTTTAAAATTACAGATATAAAATACATGGAAAAATTGTTGAAATATACTCTACATACAAATAAATCCAAATAATATTTGAAGCATTCATGTTCAGTTACCTCTCCCCCAGGACCTGGACCTCCTTGCTTGCCCTGGATGTTTGAACCTTCTTGCTGTGAAGCATCTCCACCGCCTCTTTTCTGTTGAGAAAAAGAATGCTGAAGTGTAAATCTAAGGAACAAATTTATGTTTACGTGGCAGAAGCCTATTAAAACTGCTCATTGGTGTTGAATCAAATTTTAATAAAACACATTAGCAATATAGAGTATATGCATGTGATGTGATGAAGTTTTTATGTAATGCCCACTTTACACAAATTATGCTTATTGACAATTTAAATAGCAGACAGACACTTTCAGTAATCGAAAACAAGTTCAGAGGTAATTTGGTGATAAGCCATAAATGGAATTGTGAACTACAAGTCAATGACCTTAAAAATGTTCCTGCTTTAAATGGTAGCCAGTGCAAAGTTCTAAGGAGAGGGGTGACATGCATAAACATGGGTTGTTGGAGGATAAGTTTAGCGGTCCAGTTTTGAATTTAATGTCTTAGCAGATTTTAGGGTAGGCCAATAAAAAGAGAATTACAGAAATCAAGGCAGGATGTCACAAAAACATGAATTAAATGTTAGCTCATTTCATTAGTAAGGTAAGGTCTAACCTATTTTATATTCCTCGAGCGTACACAACATCATGATGCCTTGCTTGATATCTTCTAAAGCAAACAAGATTTTCTATCATACAAGAGGAACAAGTCTGAATACTACACTAGTTAACCCTTTAGGCCTCATTGCAATGGTAAATGAGTCATTATTTCAAACTACTGTATTCAGCAATTTCATTGTAATTTCTTGATTAAAATTTAAAAAATACAATTGCCTCAATCCTAATGAGCAACTAACTCTTTGACCTATCCCTGAAGAATATCATTGTGTGTTACCCTGATAGCATCTATGTGACATTTCAATCCTTACACAGTGGATAGCAGCTTTCCTTGCATATTATCTTCACACACGGCCTATGTCTAATTGAATTTCAAATACCACGGAAGGCCAGACAAGTGAAATTACTTTTTCAAACAGAAAATGCTACCTGCTTTATGTTTGTTTGTTTTATGAAGGTTTAACGGCACCACGACAGGGAGGATCAAAATGTGTCTGAGAGGTTAGATCATTCCAGAGGTAGGAAGAAAAGAAAACGGGGAGATTAAGAGAAACACGGAGACTAAAAGCCAAAAGAAAGCTGGGATCGAGAGAGAAAGTGCATGGGTGGGAAAAAAAAAGTAAGAAGTAGAGACAGGGGTGGGAGAAGAGGACTAAATATGGTTGTAGAGGAAAACATGATGAAGATAATATTATACAGAGGTTTTTTTTTGGAAGAGCTCAGCTATTGAGTTGTGGGAAGCTAGGGAAGCTCTAGGAAAGTTGTACAGGGGGCAAGCAAGGAGGACATGGACTGTGAGGGTACAATGGCAATTGTTGCAGAGGGGTGGTGGGAGCTAATAAGGAGGTGGCAGTGAGTGAGGTGGGTGTGACCTATTTTAAGGCGGGTAATATGAACGTTGTGTACACAAGAGAGGTTATTGACAGTGGGTTTGATCGAAATGGTGGGCTGGATGATGTGGAGTTTGTTATTAACTTGGGAGTCCCATGAGGTTTGCCAGCGGTCACAAACAAGGGAAGCGATAAACTGTTTAATGTCAGAAAGGACTTTGGGAAAGGAGGTACGGGGTATGGGCAGATTGAGGGCAAACTTAGTGGCTGCATCAGCTCTGTCATTGCCAGGGTTTTGAAGTCACCAAGAAGGATGAAAGAGAGGGAGCTGAGGTTGTTAAGGCTGGCTCAACATTGGCATTGGAGGAGATAGATATTGCAAAGAGTGAAGGTTTTGTAGAGGGAAATAGACATACAGATGGCCTGAAGGTCGGTGATCACATGAACAGGGCTGTGATGAATATCGTGTCTAACGAGAATGGAGACGCCCCCACAGGCCCTGTCGGCGTCCACTTGATGGTTATGGTAGCAAGCAAAGTTATTGAGGGAATAATGGTCAGTGGTTTTTAAGTAGGTTTCTTGTAGGCAGAAGACAACCGGGTTGTAGGTGGTGGCCAGTACGTCAATTTCTTCAGAACTGGCCTTAAGGCTCCTGATGTTCCATTGTATAATGTTGTGGGTGTTATTGTAATTATTTGGGTTGCAAAGGAGGTTATCTGGAGGAAGATTTGTTGGGTCTTAGTTGGCTTGTTTTTTCTTTGGATCTGTCCCTGTTTCTTTGGGAGCGGTTGTTTTTTAAAGTTGGACGAGAAGTATGTTCCTGGCCTCAGGGTAAGTGATGTTGGGATTAAGGGTTTTCAGTTTGGTTATCTGCTTTTCCTGAAGCCACGTGGGGCAGTCTTTTGAGAAGAAGAAATGGTTGGCTGGGTAAGTACCGTCGCAATTGGTGCAGAGTGGGGTGTTGGTGCAGGAAGCGCTGTCATGGTCCGGGGCTCCACAAATGCCACAGCACATTTGGCTATGGCAGGAGTTTTTCCCATGGCCATACTTCTTGCACTTATGACAACGGAGGGGGTTGGGAATGCAAGGGGCGACTGGGATTCTGAGGTAGCCGGCAGTGATGGGAGGGGAGAGTTGGTGTGGCAAAAGTCAGAAAGATGGTATTGATGGGTGTTTCGGTACCATCTCTCTTGAGGACGAGACGACAGGCTTCAGTAACGTGTTGGCTGGCAAGTTCCTCAACGAGGTCTTCGCCGGTCAAGTAGGCAAGGTCTCTGGTTCTGATGACACCTTTGCTGGAGTTTGAGGAATGGTGGGGGGTGACTGTAATGTCGATACCAGTATTAGCTAGGGTTTTGATAGTGAGGAGAGTGGTGGTTCGAGTGCCCCTGGTGCTACCTGCTTTAATTTTAATACTTACATCTTGTTGTGAGCCTCTGGTCCTTTTCCCACGGAAGTTGAACTTTGGACCTGTTTGGAAAGGACAAAATGGAATGCAATTACAAATGCATGACCATTAGTATTGTACAAACTGTGTAATTAAAAAAAAAAAAAGCTCTTAAATTTCATACTGTAATAACAATCCGGAGAGGGTAACCGCACACACAGTGATTTGAATACTTAATGGAAGAATTAGAGAGATAAGTTATACAACAACATCTACAATTCTCACAATAGGTTTTCTTTTGCAACAAAAATTAATTGAAGTGGAAAGGTGGCATTAATGCTCAACGGAAAGAAAATTACCAAGTGCCCAACATCATATATAACATGGACAATAGGCCGCTAATTGAGAAAGCACTCAGAATACAGTTCAACTTCCTCCAACTGATGATGATGATGATGATGATGATGATGATGATGATGATTATGGAAAGGTGGCAGTTTTTACAAAATTGATAATTGCATATGCACAAAAAATGCAGTTAAAATATAACAGTAGAATTATAAAGCTTTGTTGAATGGTGTCCTAGCAGTACAGCATGTTAGCCTTGTTATGTCTCTTGCCTACGCCTTCCTTACCTTTCCCTCTGTGTCTTGTCCAAGCATCCTTGGTTCCTGAATAGTAATATTCCACTGAGTTTTTGAAACGCTGGACTTTAGATTCCAGACGTGCGGGAGAATCTTTGAAGATTTCCCTCGCAATGGCATCAAGGTCATAAAAGTTTGATATGTCTCGCACATACGCTACAAGAGCGTTGAAGATGACATCCATAGGGGGCAGTGCACAAGCTGGTGAACGATCCTACCAAATAGAAATGTATGCAACCATAAATCACAGCAAATGATTCTCTAAACCAATAGGAGTTGGGGACTTGATAACTGACTGCTTGATGGAAAAATTAGTCATTTGTTTTTGATGTGAATATTTCAAAAATATAGGGGCAATTGGGAAAGGCGAGTCAATCACTGTTTAACAATGAATAACAAATAATAATCACTTTCATAATTATTTTTTGACATCTGGAGCAGTCTCAACAAACCCAATGTATTGTTTGAAGCATTCGACAAAACCAATGTCGGCTATGAGTAGCACATGAATCAAGGATAGACAATTGAAAGATTTAGGGACATGTAGCGACAAGTTGAGCTTAATTGGGGAAAAATACCCAACAAAGCATGAAAATAGCAAACATTTTTATCAAAATTGCTTTAAAATTTACCAATTTACATTAAAAAATTTAAGGTCCTATTAAAATAAATTACGGAAAGTTTAAAATTTGTGACATCACAAAGAGAAAAGCTATGAAATTCCTTTTGTTAAAGGAATGCTAGCTTGAAAATTGTGGGTGCTCATGTTTTGAAAATTTCACAGATATATTATCCACAACAGATCGATAAATTTGAGGGCAAAGGTCATATTAACCTGAAAATTACTATACCGTTGTATGTTTTATCAGCATTGAATTTGTTGGGGAATCTTGGGGGTGGGGCTGGGGAGCTTGGGGGAGCTGGGTGGGGGGCTGGGAGCCGGGGTGGAGGGCTGGGGGGGGAGCCGGGGTGGAGGGAGCTTGGGGTGGAGGGGCTTGGGGTGGGGGTGGGTGGGAGCTTGGGGTGGAGAGGGCTTTGGGGGGAGAGCTTGCGGGGAGGGAGCTTAGGGAAGGAAGCTTGGGGGAGGAGCTTGGGGATGGAGCTTGGGGGAGGGAGCTGGGGAAGGAGCTTGAGGAGGAGCTTGGGGAGCTCGGGGAGGAGCTCGGGGGAGGAGCTCGGGGAGGGTAGCTGGGGGGAGGGAGCTGGGGTAGGAGAGCCTGGGGTAGGAGAGCTTGGAGGTAGGGGAGCTTGGGGTTGGGAGCTCGGGGGAGGAGCTCGGGGGAGGTAGCTGGGGAGGAGCTGGGGTAGGAGAGCCTGGGGTAGGAGAGCTTGGAGGTAGGGAGCTTGGGGTTGGGGAGCTTGGGGTGGGAGCTTGGGGTGGAAGAGCTTGGGGTGGGAGCTTGGGGAGGAGCTTGAGTGGGAGCTTCGGGGTGGGAGAGCTTGGGGAGGGAGCTTGGGGAGGAGCTGGGGAAGGGAGCTGGGGAGGGAGCTTGGGGAGCTTGGGGAGGGAGCTTGGGGAGGGGAGCTTGGGGAGAGAGCTTGAGGGGAGAGCTTGGGGGAGAGAGCTTGGGGAGAGAGCTGGGAGGAGCTTGGGGGAGGAGCTTGGGGAGAGAGCTTGGGGAGAGAGCTGGGGAGCTTGGAGGAGAGCTTGGGGGGAGGGAGCTTGGGGAGGGAGCTTGGGGAGTGAGCTTGGGGGAGGGAGCTTGGGGAGGGGAGCTTGGGGAGGGAGCTTGGGGAGGGAGCTTGGGAGAGGGAGGGGGGGGAGCTTGGGGAGGAGCTTGGGGAGGGAGCTGGGGGAAGGGAGCTGGGGAGGGAGCTTGGGGAGAGAGCTTGGGGAGGGAGCTTGGGGAGGGAGCTTGGGGAGAGAGCTTGAGGGGAGAGCTTGGGGGAGAGAGCTTGGGGGGAGAGCTGGGAGCTTGGAGGAGGGAGCTTGGGGAGGGAGCTTGGGGGAGAGAGCTTGGGGGGAGAGAGCCTGGGGGAGCTTGGGGAGGGAGCTTGGGGGAGGGAGCTTGGGGGGGAGGGAGCTTGGGGAGTGAGCTTGGGGAGGGAGCTTGGGGGAGGGAGCTTGGGGAGGGAGCTGGGGGCTTGTGTTATCTAAAATATGCCCTCACTTTTCAGTCTAGTGCTCCTTTAATTTGTTATCCAATCCTTTACTAAGATTACTTGAATGGGAGCAGCTGATTAAAAATGATGAAGATGTTTGGAATCTCCACCATACACTATCATTAAATTTTGAAGGGAGAAAACAGTGTAAGGTACACACGAACTGTCAAAAGGACAGTATGCTCGACTATTCAAAGCTAGTATAGAGAATGGGCTTATTGAGGAAAGTGAATACAGATATAGGGGGCAAATGATTTCAAATTACTTGAGCTTTGAAAGATGCACTTACATTTTCATTTGCTTTATTAATTTTCACATTTTACTACAAGCTTTAAAATATCTTTTGAGTTTTCATAGAGATATCTTAAGACCAAAAAAAGCTTAAGGTTACCTCACCCATGCAGTAACTCAGAAAACATAAAAGATAGCAGTCTTTATAACCATCACACTTCTTTTAGTTCTATCAATTGAACAACAAAGAAAGGAAAGGCCCTAACTTGCCAATGTCAATGAAAGAATGTCATTAAGCCCCCTTTCCAACTTGTACCCTTTCCCAACCCCTACACATTCCCAGAACTACATCTTGGATTGTAATACAACTTCCAATTTAAGAAAGTATGTGTGTCAAGCAGTCAAGCAACATGACAAATGTACAATAACAATAACATTAAAGCAAAATTATGCGAAACAATATTGCCCAACGTATGACAAACTACACATTGGAAACGATACAAATCCCCTCCCTGCTACTAATGCATATTCCACTGTCCAACATTCCATCCCAACCTGTTCCAAATGTCATCCCACGCCTATACTCCATGCATTCGCAGCTGAAAACCAGACTCTATGTCATTCCACCACTTGCATGACCCACATGCCATCACAACTGAAATACAGATGACACCCCACCACATGCCATTCCATCCTCTCCCACATGTTAACCCTTCCTGTTCCACATGCCAGCCCACCCACCGTTCCACATGCCAGCCCACCCACCCTGTTCCACATGCCAACCTGTTCCACATGCCAAGCCACCCTGTTCCACATGCCAAGCCACCCTGTTCCACATGCCAAGCTACCGTTTCACATGCCAACCTACCCTGTCCAACATGCTAATGCATCCCGACCAACATCCCACCCTGTCCCACCCTCACCCTAATTCCTTCAGCTACTTTATCATCATGTCAACTTCTATCCCACATTCCACTTATTGTTTATATTTCCCAAACCCCTAATTTAATTTCTTTAGAAGCAAGAAAACTTTTATTTGCTTAGAACTTTATTCATGGCAAGACAAACATTTTGATTCCTGTTTATGTCAGGAATGTCAATATCATGACAAAACTACAAATATAAGTCTGACCTGCCATATGTTTGATCTCAGGTCAAGCATTTTGCAGCAGTCAATTTTTATGCAAATAACCTAATTAAGTGTGAATAATGCTCTTCACATATACCGTATGATCATTTGTTTAAGCAAAATCACCACATCCACTTTAATTCAAGAGATACCACAGATACAAATATTTCCATTGCTATGCAAATAAGCTAATTAGTATGCACACACAACCCCAATCATGCTCAACTATCCTCTACCACTGAACAAAGTTATCATCTCAGGTTAATCATTTTGTACAAAAGTCTATTGTTATGCAAATAACCTAACTAATATGCACACTACACCTTACCATTAGGTGTAGACAATGCTCTTCACATATATGATCATTTGTGCAAACAAAATCACCACACCCACTTTAATTCAAGAGATCTCATGGATACAAATATTTCCATTGTTATGCAAATAAGCTAATTAGTATGCACAACCTCCCAATCATGCTCAACTGAACAGTACTAATGCTATCTACCACTGTACCAAGTTATCATCTCAGGTTAATTATTTTCATTGAGTCTATTGTTATGCAAATAACCTAATCAATATGCACATTACACCTCCACATTAAGTGTAGACAATGCTCTTCCCATAATCATTTGTGTAAGCAAAATCCCCAGTCCCGCTTTAATTTAAGACTATGATACAATGGCACAAATATTGTCATTGTTATGCAAATAAGCTAATTAGTATGCACACAAACCGCCCCCCCTATCATATTTATTTGAAGAGTACCTGTGTCCTCGACCCCTGTGCCAAGTTACATGGATGTACACCATTCATAACTTAAGTAATGTGCTCCTGTTAAACATTTTGTACGAGTCTATTGTTATGTAAATAACCCAATTAATATGCACATTACACCCCACCATTAAGGGTAGACAATGCTCTTCAGATATATGATCATTTGTGCAAACAAAATCCTCATATCCATTTAATTTAAAAGATATCATAGATACAATAATTTTCATTGTCATGCGAATAAGCTAATTAGTATGCACACACAACCCCTAATCATGTTCACTTGAACAGTGACCCCCATGCCACACAACCCCTAATCATACTCACTTGAACAGTACACCTACGCCAAGTTACATGAATGTACACCATTCGTAACTTAAAGGAGACACAAAGTCTGACATAATCCTTATTTCATATGATAGAATTAAAAATAAGAAGCTTTTTGGACCAAGTTTCATATCTCCCCCTCCCACAGCAATTTAACACAATTTGTATAATTATTAAATACTTTCAAGTTTAATGCTACTACTAAATAGTAACATGGGAGCAGCCATTCTGATTTCAAAACATGCAGATTATGATGTCATCAGCCGAGAACGATGTTGAAATGCTTTGTATTTCTTTGTAATCAAGCTCAAATTTTCTGGGTTATGAGAAATTGTTTTTCTTTTGTAAATGTCAAAGGCATTTTTGTGTACACATGAAATTATCAAAACATACTGTTAAAACTTTGTGTCATATCATTTTGGAATAAAAACTTTAATCACATTTATAAAGAAATACATTAAATTCATAATGTCCGTATTGGGGAAATTATGTCATCATGCGCAAAATTTCAATACAGTATTGAACAAAATGGCAGTCTCCATGTGTCAACTTTAAACATGAATAACTTCAGATAGAAATAAGATTTTGACTTGCTGTTTTTGGTAGTTGGTTAAGATTTGTATCCTCTATCATATGATTTTAACAGACTTTATGGCTCCTTTAACTTATAAAAACTTTAATCAAAACTTAAGCCTGACAAATATTTCCATTGTTATGCAAATGAGCTAATTACACACAACCCTCCAATCATGCTCATTTGATCAGTACACATGTCCTCTACCCCTATGCCAAGTCACATGAATGTACATCATTCATAACTAAAGTTATGAAAACTTTAACAAAGCTTCAACCTGACGCTGCTGACGCCGATGCCAGGGGTAGTAGAATAGCTCTACTATTCTTTGAATAGTTGACCTAATAACCAAATTAGTAAAGAATGTTCTTGCAAGAGTGCATGTTATAACCCCATCTCAATAATTAATGAAAAAATGTTTCCGATCCTTAAGAGAAAGACAATTCATTTAAAAAAAAATACATAAACATTGTACAGGATTAGCAAGTATGATATAACATTTTACACTGCCAGGTCACTTTGCTACACACTTACACAATCTCTGAGATGCAAGGGTGCAAAGAACAAAAAAACAAGGTACAGGTTCGGCCCATATGTTACGGAAAAAGTGTAGCTTTCTTTATGCCATTATTGCTGAATGGTATAAATCCGGGGTCTGACTGGGGTATATATCCCCAACTTTTAGCTAGTGGGATAGTACAGACATTCACCTACCTCCGCCCCCTTCCACATGTGTATTTTTTTTAACCTATATTATACCCCAAATTGACATGCATGATAAAAGTTTCCAGTAACGCTATTTTGTTATCAAGAAATTGAATCTTAAATAGTTCATATAAGAACATAATTGCATGTACCGGTTCCTCCACACACATATAAAGCCCTCTTTGATAGGGTTTTGCTTCCCAATAACAATTTGGATATATTTCCGATCCTGAAAAGTCATTTTGAAGAAAAAGATTTAAAGTGTTCAGAGACAAGGGCATATGAAAAGTCACCTCCAAAAAGGAAAGAATAAATCAAAAATATTCCAGTCACAAGCAGAAAATTTTCCAACATTTTTTTCCAACATTGATGTTAAGTCATATTTGCTTGAAATCTCATGCAACAAACAGCTAGGGTTTAGCTTTCAGAAATTTAACGTTTTCTTAATTTCCCATTTTTCAAACTATAGCACCCCAATTTCATCTTCCAAACAGAAAGAGAATAATGTAGGCTAACTAGGTAAAGGTAAAATCCTTTTAGTATGGGAGAAGCAATTTTCTCTGTTGAGGAGCTAAGCAGCTATTAGTCAGAATACATTTTGGGAAAACATTGTTCCCCATGGCCCCTCCCCAACCCCCCCCCCACACACACTTTTTGAAGGAGAAGTTCAGACATGCAATATGCTTATGCTTATAATATTCAGGTGGCAACGGAATCGGGGCACGGAGATTCAGCCCTAATAATTTTAGGCACACATGTGTTATCACGTTACACAATCTCATTTTACCCCCCCTAGCCAATATGTTGAAAGCCCTCGAAACATATCTTACTTTTCACGATATTCAATTTTCCACTGTGTAATTCAATTTTCATAACGTGCTTTATATGATTTACCAATAGAAAGAGGTCAGTGGTTGAATTTATTTTTTTGTGTCCAACTTTTTAGGCCATCAAACTGCTTAAATTTAATCATATCCGGTCAGCCATTGTTCATGTATACATAGGCGGAATTTGAGAGGGAATTTTAAAAGAAGGCACACTCCCCCCATCCCCCCGGCTTTTTCCCAAATTTGTACCTTTTGTAAGATTCTTTTTTGCATCTGAGCGTGATTTTGTCCCCCCACTCCCCCAACTTTTGACTTTGCCCCACTTTCGGTACGAAAACCCTGCCCGGGGAAAAGGAGTATAAAAATTACCTAAAATATATTAAATTTTGTTTGATCGAAATATTTTGTTACAGGCGGGTCTACAATTTTATTGACAAAACAATTATAGTCTTCCTTTTCATTTTTATTTAATAAATTGAAATCCCCCCCCCCCTCCCTTCCTTAGTAGTTTATAATCTCTGAGCCCAAGCAGCATTCATTTTGAAAAGGTACGTATGTAATATTTGTTTAAAAGTGTCCGCAAATTCTGCCACAAAATGTAGCACCTTTGACAGTAACACAAGGTGCACTTTTCATTTTCATAAGGGGCACTTGATTCATTTTTTGTGTGGGGGCGGCTTGTGTGGCGGCACATTCCCTCTGCCCTCCCCATTCCTATACACTTATGTTTTAAGCATCATGGCATGGACATGAAATTCATTCAAACAAATATGCAAGAACTGCCTGAAGAACAATTATTGACTAAACTAGACTTTCTTCTAGCTGTATAGGCCTAAATTCTTTTCCCAAATATATTTTGACTGTTTTGCCACATATATTTCATTTCGTTCAAATGATATTTTGTTGCATATCAAACATGCTCCTCCATCATTCAATTTGTGATGCAAACTTTTTCTCGCCCTGTTGTCTTGTTTGTCTCTCAAGAAGATCGTAATTGTGAATATCTGAAAACTAACACTCGCCAGCATAATCTGGCCTGAGCTGTGCATTACTTGTATAATACGCCATCGCGAGTCGGATGGACAAAGTTGTCAAGGTAAACGATTAGCTCCAAAAATCATTCAATTTCATTCTTTTTTGTTGTACATAAGGGGATAAAAATGTATTTAATAAGTTTACAATATTTTTGTCATCAAATTGGTAGCTCGTCAGTACTATTTTTAATGGTTTTGCCATTTGCTGTTTTTTACATAACTTTTATCTTTTTCGATATCTTTGTACATTTTGCTACAGGGCGACAAATTTCTATATTTTGTTGAGGACGAAATAAATTGATCTTATCCTATCATAATTTGTAAAAGTGTTGGTCATATGATAGGTCAAAATGAAAATCTTAATGAAAGTTTGTGTTAGGTTGTCTCAGTGTGTAGCATGTAGGGCATGAGTGAGATGTTTATCTCATTACCCTCAACCAGGTCAATTCTCCTTATGCCATGTAAAAGATAATAAATATTAATGCATACGAACCTTCATTCCGTTGAGAGGATGATCAGGTCCTAAGAGTGACCAATGGAATGATGACAAATCATCATCTGTGAGAATGTGGTTTCCTGCAAAAGAGTCAAACATTATCCATTACTGTACAATCATTCCTATCATATTATGTAGGATGAACCAAATCCTAATTTGTGGATCCAGCCACAACTGAATTTGGCCAAATCTTGAATGAAATTCGACTGGACTGGTTTTTCAATATACAGAAAAGTTATCAATAACAAAATGAATTATGGAAGGGAGAATATTTTAGGTGAAGAATACATTTGTCAGAAGGCATATAAACGCTGTAAGAGATTGAGTGATCATTTTTTGTAGTAATTTGGTTATTTTTGGTACTTCAGGTTTTGTTTTATTATATAAAATATTAATCAGACTGAAACCGGTTTTAGTTACAAAACCATGCAAGCTTAATTTCGACCCCATTTATTGTAACTTTCAACTTTTGAAAAGCTCTGCTGTTCATTGCATATTCCTGTAAGTGCTAACAATGGAAACTTCATCCTGTCACGTGTTGCATGTATTGGACGTTTCACATGTTTATCGCTTGGAAGAAGCATTTGACAAATCTCCAAAAAATCACTTGCCCGCCAGGCAGACACATGAAGAGAAATGCTTGCCTGGAAGCAAAATCCACTTGTCCGACAATAATCACGATAATATTCGATGAGGCAATGCACATTATGGTAAAATATCTCTTACGGGAATATTAATGAGAATGCTGTATAAATAAAAGATTCTTACACTTACCAAAAAATACTGCAAATTGTAATCCATATATCCTCTACACATTTAAAGCAATAACAAGTTCCATAAAATCAAAAAAGAAACACGGAAGTTCAATAAACTTTTGCGTAAACAAGTGGTATGGCAAAGTCAGGTCAAGTTCGTCATGTAACAGTACAGTTTATACAGCATACGGTATGCCCTGTACAATACTGTATGTATTAATAAACGGGTATTGGACCCATTGCGTGTGGTGCATTAACACAGCACAACAGACCTCAGCAAGAAACAGTGACTGGATATAAAATATGCATGAGATTTTTAACGCGAGATATAATTGGTTGAAAGGAGCAAGCCTCCCTAGCAAAACAGCATGCATTGCGCACATGTTCAACTAGCTTCGGTGGCCTGGATCATATATCTGTACTTTATATTTTTTGTGTGAGTGCGATATATGTTTAGGCCTTATGTATGGGTGTGTGTATGATGTTGTTATCGCGAGGTTTAAGATCATTTCGTAACATAACGAAATATTTTGGCTTTGAAATTAATGCAATATAAATAAGTCTTGTTTTAATTTATTATCTGAGCAGTTATATTATAGTAAGTATAATCTGTGTAATGATTTAAGTTTTTAAAGAGAAATTCACTCTATTGGTTTGGATCAATTTATGGTTGCCTGGCAGGCATATCAACTTGTAAATCAACTTGCTCGGACATAAATATCAATTGCCCCGGGCATCCGGACAGACAATTTGTCGAACACTGCTTGGGACACTAGCTAAAAATGATTTCACTGGTTTGAAGTGTAGCTGGTTTATATACATTCTTTGCAGATGCTCTAGGTTATAGCTTATTAACATACATGATAATATTATCTCTATACATCGTTTGAGAAATGCATGTAGAAAAAGAATGTTCAGATACACATGTTATTTTTAGTTAAACACGATTACTGAATGACTAAAATGATTGTTTATCACTGCTAAATATTTAAACACAATGTTGAACCAAATTTTATTCTTTGATTTTGGAAGTTGATAGCTTCAAGTGTATTGCACGACTGAATTCTGCCATGATCAAAAACCTTCCGAAACAAAGACTACAAAGTGGGTTTACGGAATACAAAGTAATTCTGCTTGATATCAAACCATGAGTCATGTTAATATTGCTGGAAGTACAGCTTTTAATTTTGATAAAGGAATATAAATTTGGTAGAGAGTGGGCCAACTCAATGCTCATTAGCGGGCATTTTCTTTTCTGTATACGAGTAAGCTCAAAAGTTACGCTCTTCAAGCAGTCTGACGCAAGAGACAAATATCATATAAGGATATAAGGCGGGGCCTCTGAGTAGCTATTGTGTAATGGCAAATGCACATATGGGCCAATTCAGATTAAAGTACAGCAATAAAGACAAAATGTAGGCCTACTTGAAAAACAGCCTGAGGCATTCAGAAGATTTCCTTCTATCTTTGCTTTAATTGTAAGTAAATAAATAGGGCCTAAATGTTACTGAATTATAAAATAAAATTATTGTTCTGTTGTAATTAGCTAGGGGATTTTTCCCACCGCATATTTAAATGAGCAACCCATTGTACTGAGTGCCCGCAGATCAATTTTTCTATGGTAACTGACCTGGTACACGGGAGTTGGTTCATGCCTTTGGACAGACTGAGGTAGGAGTCAAAAATCGGCATCATTTAAGGGCAAAATGAATTAATAAAACCACACTACATGCTAACAACATACAAGTTTATTATTGTATTTTATTCACCAATGCCTCCATTCTCATTTTCAGCATTATTTACAGAACAAACTTGCAACACAATGATACAGTGATAGAACAGTAACAGTACGGGTAGGGTTTATTGGTTTAAACAGGGCGTTGTTATAGAAACCGCCCGGTTTTGAAAAAAGCAAAATCCGTGAAATTTTACCAAAAAGTCTGGCCGGACCGGGTATGCGGTGCATCCCTTATTCTATGCTATATATTGATCTAATAAAATATGAAGCTGTGAATTACAAGCTTATCAACATGTTGCTAAATGTTTACAAAATTTCCTGTTGTTTTTACTTTGCATTGCCAATAAAAATCAGTACTGTTTAGAGCTGAAAAACTTCACATCAATTACTTATTAACTTCCAAATATGATTAGCTTATTTCTTGTAAAATGACACTAACAGAAATGGCAGTAATCACTTATGAATGTGGATTAACTTTCACTTTGGTTTGGTTTGTTGATGTTTAACGGCAAAACGACAGTTAGAGTCAAATGTGCCAAATGTGTCAAATGTGTTAATAAATCATGGTGTAAGATTTAGGATAGTGAGGGAGAAAGGTTTGTAAAGGAGAAAAGGAGGAAAACAGAAACAGAGAAAAAAAGGAGGAAAGTAAGTTTAGGTGTAGAAAAGGAGGGAAGCCACTAGCTTGATCCAGAAAGGAACTGAGTGTAACTAACCAAAAGGGGGCTTTTTAAGGGCGCTTTGAATAGAGGGAACTTGAAATGTAAATAGGGGAGTAATCAATACAACAAGTAGTGTCCCTGTATCTTTTATACAATTAGGGAACTGTAATCAGCATGAAAAAAAGGCAAAATAGTTTTCAAAAGTATGTTTTTGTAATCAAATTGTAGTGAAAAGGAACAGGGCGAGGGCAATGAGGTGCAGGGTGGGGGCAATAAGGTGCAGGGTGGTGGCAATGAGGTGCAGGGCGGAGGCAATGAGGTGCAGGGCGGAGGCAATGAGGGGCAGGGCGGAGGCAATGAGGGGCAGGGCAGAGGCAATGAGGGGCAGGGTGGAAGCAATGAGGGACAGGGTGGGGCAATGAGGGACAGGGTGGAGACAATGATGGGCAGGGTGGAGGCAATGATGGGGCAGGGTGGAGGCAATGATGGACAGGGTAGGGGCAATGAGGTGCAGGGCATTGGCAATGAGGTGCAGGGCGGAGGCAATAAGGGGCAGGGTGGGGCAATGACGGGCAGGGTAGGGCAATGAGGGGCAGGGTAGGACAATGAGCAGGGTGGAGGTAATGAGGGGCAGGCTGGAGACAATGAGTAACAGTTTAAAGAACATTCTTTTTAAATATTTCTGGTGGAGCACTCCTCTGAAAAAGTGAAACTGATATAAATTTTAGTAAATGTTCATAGCTAAAATAATATACTTATCATTTCCTTTTCTCTTTTAAGTAAAGTTGGAATCATGTTCAATTCCAAACACTTTCGCAAATTTAAAACCTAACCCAGCCCACTTTGAACTATAGTGCTTAATATGATCCCAGCCTCCCAAGCTACTCAAAAATGTTGTTTAAGTTCCATCAAATAAATACTGCTTTAGAAAAATCCCCAAGCCAATATCCTACAAGCTTGGTGTTATACCAATTTTCTTCTTTCATGAATAACGAATTACTCTGCACATTAATAAAATTACTACATTTTATACATACACTCGCGGAAACATAACCTTCACTTCAATTAAAAAATCAGAAATGCCTTATCTCACACATTGATCCTCCGAGTGATGTTCACAATCTACACAGCTAACATGTCACTTCTCTCTTGTTTACCGATCTCATAGTAGGAGGAAACGTATCAATATGACCTCATATCCACAACGTCATTTGTTGAGCAAACATAACCAAATATGAATCATTCTTTTCAAATATTTCTAGAAATTGAATTATGCATTTTTGAGAGCAGCATGTAGACACTCAAGCTAGACAGTACCTGGGGATGACTCACTTTGTGATGTCACAAGGATCCTAAGGAGATTTTTACTGACATATCTGTTTAACTCCTTATCAGTTTCATTAAAAAGCCATTCCCAACAAGATAAGCAATAATGGCTTCTCTTCCTACTTCACGCAAATTTTGCATGCAGATGTTTTAGAGTTAAAACCACCAAGCAGACAAATGTGAACATTCTGTACATTTTTAGCTCGACTATTCAAAAAATAGTAGAGCTATTCTACTACCACCAGCGTTGATGTCGGAATCCGATTAAAGTTTTTGTAAATTTTTGGTTAGAGTTTTTGGTTAATTAAAGGTTTCATAAGTTATGAATGGTGTACATTCATGTAACTTGGCAAAAGGGAAGAGGACAGGGTACTCTTCAAATGAGCATGATTGGGTGTGCAGCTTATTTGTATAATGAAAATATTTGACCATTTAAAGTTTCGGCTTAAGTTTTGGAATAAAGTTTTCACAACTTATGAATGGTATCCGTTCATGTAACATGGCATAGAGGTCGAGGACATGGTTACTGTTTAAACGAGCATGATAAGTTTTTACATGTTTGAGCTATTTCTGTCTCAAAATATCTGGGAAAACTAAAACATATTTTGAAGCTTGAATAAAATGTAAAAATTAACAAAGCAAATGAAAATGTAAGTGCATCTTTCAAGTAATTTGAAATAATCTGCCCCTGCTACCCTATTTCTGTAAATACTTCCCTCTATAAGCCCATTCTCTATATTAGCTTTAAATAGTCCAGCATACTGTCCTTCTGACAGTTCTTGTATGGTTAGTAATTGAATGGTCCTCAATATCAGAGATCGCGTTAACAACAAATTTGTCGTATATTACGCCATGGCTGAATTTTCTTACGATACAGGTTGTACCTGCCTCGTAAGATTTAGATATAGCATGTGGAATTTTATGCGAGAGTTTTTCATTAACATAAATGAAAATCATTAACATTATGAAAATCATGAACATCTTACATCTCTGATGCGATTCAAAGTTTTATTTCACACAAAAATGATTTTGAATTACTTATAAATAAAAGAAAAATGACACAACTACGAGACTAACAGCCGAATGATTCAACATGCCCGTAGTGCTGTACTTAAACACATATAGGCTACATGTAGTTCATAGGCCCTATGCATGATGTACGTACACTGTACAGTGTACATGAAAGATTTGATGTTGTTTTAAATGCAAGCTGTCAATTGTCAACGACATTTTTAGCTAGGATTCAACTTTCCTTCTGTATTGTGTTGATCATGTATCTGTGAAGTGATCAGTCTCTGCAGGTCAAGTTACTATACTGTAAGGAAATAGGCGTGTTCAAGATCTGAATAGTATGTTATCGTTGACAGTTGGTCAAAGTTCACTAAAACCTCAGGAAAGTTTGGATAC